>OX328131.1:12537140-13064640 GCA_946811695.1 Gonocerus acuteangulatus
CTTTCAATTTTGTTCTCTTTTTCTTGTGATCTGTTTTTTATAAAATTATTACTTAATAAGCAAGCATTGTTTGAATCTGGTTTGATAACAGAATGAGGTTTCTTTGTTTGATTTTGAAGACCCATTGGTTTATAGGAGCTCTTCATTTGATAAGGACTGCAAGTTTCTGTATTCTGATTATTCGAAGTCATGTATTGAATGTATATAATTAAACTGTCCAATAACAACTTTGATTTGGTTTCCCAAGCCTCAAAACATTCCACCAGCAAATCAAATATACATTCTTTAGTCGATTGACCTTGCTTTGCTGATTTTACGCAGTTCATTGAAACCCATGAGTTGCAAATATGGAGAAATGAGAATATCATTTCTTTTAAAGTCGATTCGACTGGAATTAAGTGCTTTGATTTTGATAACTCATTCTTCATCCTGATGCAGCAATCTTTCAAATCTACTTTGGATACTAAGTTCTTCGTACAAAGTATTTGTTCCAATTGTAAACATCCGTATAATGCTGCATGGTGAAATGAATCCGTTTCAAAACTATCTTCACTCGTTGAGCTAATATCGTTCTGTGAGATAGAGCTTCGATGACTTTGTGACAAACTATCTTCTTCAATTCCAGTGTTTGGTAACAAATTGATCAAATTTTGTTCTTCCTTTGGAATGATATTATTGCCATCAGTTTGTGATTCTTTTCCAAGTTTAATAATGCTTTTATGAAATGTTTTACTAAAAGGAATTTGGAAATCTTGGTTTCCATAGTTTTGTTCCACGAAATTCGTATTTGGGCTATAGTTTACGTCAGTTTGTCCGCATTCGAATGGACAACTTCCATACAGATGCTGCTGATAAGCCTCATAGTTGTGCGTTGAAGCAGGATTTTTTTGGTTGGTAAACGCCCTGGAGTCAGTGTTAGCGTATATGTGGGGAGATGCTCTCGTGTTGTTCCACCTGGCGAATTCTAAACTCTGCTGGGCTCTTGTGTGAGCATTTAGAGCCCTTACATTTCGCTGGTAATGGTTATAATAAGCGTTGATTTGAGGTCTGCTGTAGTTAGGAAGTTGTGAAGGTGGTGCCTGCATATAGGGAGGGTGTCCATAGGGTCCATTGAACTGACAGAAATTCGTAGGATATCGTTCGTTGATGTTTCCCGGAGGGAGAAACGCTATGAAACAAGGGATGCTGTACTGCTGAATGTTAGGATCGTTGTCCAAAGAACTTGCTTCTTCTACGCTTTTGTCGCAAGGTATGTCGAGCAAACCTTTTGGAATCATACTCTCTTCATCTTTGAAATAAATATCACCAGTGTTTTCATTAAATATACTTTGATGATTGGAGTGAACTTGTTTTTCTAAAACTACACAAATTAGTATTAATATTTCTTTAATCTATACAAATAAAATAAATTGTCTGTGTTCCGTCATTGTTTCTTAATAAAACTAAATTTTACATGTGAAAATGTGGGTTTTATTGTTAGCCAACATTTCTGCTTGAAATTCTAGCCTTCCTCAGGGCTGTAAAACAAGTAGGACAATGTTAATACTGATTTATAAATATACAAAAAGATTAAAAAAATTGAAAAACATTATATAGAAAGTATGTGCTGTAGTTAGAGCTTAAATTAGAGATAGATCAATACTGATTTAAACTCTAGCTATAGCACACACTTTCTATATAATGTTTTTCAATTTTTTGAATCTTTTTGTATATTTATAAATTAGTATTAACTCTGTCCTTCTCGTTTCATAGCCCAGATGAAGGCTTGAATTTCAAGCCAAAACGTCTGCAAACAATAAAACCCATTTTCACATTTAAAATGTAGTTTTATTAAGAAACAACAACTGAACCCTGACAATTCCTACCTTCACATCACCAATGGTCAACGATCTTCTCTCAATGAAATAAATTAATTTTTTTTATTATTATTATTTTCAATTCAAGGACTGTTGAATTTCAATAAATTTTTGTGATTTTTTTTTCTTCAATTTCCACAGTATTTAGATCACAGACTGCAAGAACAAAAATCGAGGGCATATTGTTCTGAAAATTTTAGTGTTTATTCTGTTTTGATATCTATGAAATTAAGAAAATTAGATACATTTACATAAAACTTGTTTTTGGACAAAAAGTAGTTAAAATGCAAACTTCAAATGGCCCGAATTAATAATTAAGACCCAGAAAACTTTTTTTACTGCAGGTTTGAACTCACCTAGTAAAGGGGAATAACTGGTAAAAAAGTTAGGAAAATCAAAACTGTTGACCAACAAATTTTATCCAATTTGGGTGATTTCTAATGGATTGACCCAATAATAATGGGGTGAGTAAACAAAAATGACCGTTTTATAGGTAAAAATAAAAAATTATGTTTCTTCTACTTACAAGGTTCATAATAATCAAAATATACACCATTGTGTTCTATGGTTTGACGCCTTCTGTAGAGATCCTTGATGGTACCACTCATTGGGTTTTGAATCGAAGAACTCACTAACCCCATTTTCAACTTCATTCATGTTGTTGAATGTTTTTCCTTGAAGGTAATGAGCCATTGATCTGAAAAGGTGGTAGTCTGATAGTGCTAGGTCTGGACTATATACCGGGTGAGGGAGAAGCTCGATTCCAAACAAATCAGCTAGTTTTTGTTTCGAAATAGATTGTGAGCCAAGTTCCGCTGGCAACTCACGAGTGCTTTTCGCAGGATCGGCTTCAATAGCAGTGCGCAGAGCGTTCTGGTTGACTACTGAAACACACGCTGATCCAGATTTCTTTTCAAGTCTCAAATCACCTTCATTAAATTTTTGAAGCCACATTCTCACCGTCCTTTCATTCAATGAGTCTTCATCCTCAAATTCAACCACTAAACGAGTGGCTTCAACTGCTGAAAACTCCATTTTCCAATAATGAAGCAAAATTACTAGAATTTCGTACATTCCTGTCATTGTGAACAAAAGAAAGCTATAGAAGTACAGAGCCCGGGTAGAGGGCATGCTGTGTACCAAATAATTCAGACGAGATCAAACATGAACTTCTTATTACAATTCTTAGCTCCTGAATGTAAATAAGAGAGGAATTAGGATGCAAAGTTCAAACAGAAAGAAAACGGTCATTTTTTCTGACTCATCCTATTAAAAGTAAATTATTTTAGGAATCGTTTTTTACTTACTTAGATCGGTAGGGCAAACGTCCGGGATAGATCTTCGATCGGTAAATAAATTATCACAATTCAGAATGTCAAGGACAGGAACTTGATCAAAAAACAAGTGCTCTTTTTTATTATGTATATCATTCTAAAATATATATATACAGTTAAATTTATTTTATTAATTTATTTGCTACTACAACTATATTTCTCATTAAAATACATCTTACTCACTGGCAACTTAGCACCTCGATTTCTCTCACGATTTTCTCCCATTTGTTTATCCCATAAAATGAACACACTTTTTCTTTAAAACCATGCCAGTAATATGTATGGAAGAGCCATACACTTATGTTATTTAGCTATATAAATGCATTCACTAATATTATGAGGGAATGATTATTGTTTTAAAATAATAATAATAATAATACAGAGCTTAAAGGTTAATTAAATATAAGTTTGTATAAAACAAAAGAATGCCAGTCATTCTATTTTACATTTTATATTACAAAATATTCTACATAAATTAGAACATCAATCAATACATTTACAATAATTTAATGTTTTCTTTTTTTAAAAAAGAAAAAACAATCTCAATAACAAAACACAACCTTATTTCAATGAATAAATAAGGTTTGAACTACATTTTGCATAACATTAACCAGCTGGTCTTATATATTTTTTTAAAATAATATAATATTTATTATGCTCTTAAGAAAACATAAGAGCACTACATGTTTAGTCTTGTGAATTCTACACATGGCATAGGGGAAGGTTTGATACCCCACACGGACCTCAGAGATGGATTCGGCCATTAGAGAAACCTTAGGAACGCAGCGAGCGAAGCGACTAGTAGGACTGAAATAGTTGTAGACGAAGCGTCGTTGCAGAAATCTTGATTGTTGCAGGTGCAGACTTCCTGTCGCCCGCCAAAACCGCTCCTCTGGTAGCAGTCGTTGAGGTAGCTGGACGAATCCCAACCGCAACTTCTTATAATCCGGGTGTCAGGTTTTACTGAAACAAACAAATACAACAATTTATTAGAGAAAGAGAAACAAACTTTATTTGAAAAAAAAAAAAAATGTTTAGTTGCCCAACTATATTGGGTTGCTAACTAAACAACATACTAATCAACAAAAAAAATTACAATAATTATAAAACTAACTCAAACAAGTAAAACCAATATGTAAATTAAAAACAAACTAATAAAACTACAAAAGTAATGGTGAAATTGATTGTTAAAATGTAAAAGAAAAATGAAATTACTTCTAATTATGGGAAATAAAAAATTATGATAAAAAAAAATAAATAAATCTAACATATAAATTGAAGGACTTCAGCCATATATGTGGTTAAGAATAATGGACAGGGAATCAACAAGAATAGATTCAGCTACGATTCCTAATTGTTTCTCGCTGATTCCCGTTTCCTTGAGTATACATCAAATAGGGAGAGAAACACATTATTTAAAAATAAATTTGCTGCCATTGTTAAAGAATGTGCCTAAGCTAACGAATATCAATAAAAAAAAAAAATTACAAAAAGGAAATAATTGATAAAATGATATACAGAAATCACAGATCGAAACATTTTTTTTTTTTTTTTTTTTATTGAAAAAGTTAAAAAAAAAACTTTTATTTTATAAGTTAAAAAATTACTGTTAAAAAAAACTTTTATTTTTTCAGAGTGAAAGTTATTTAGGAACTCCTAAAATAAAGTACATGAAAATTAAAGTTAATGTAATTCTTCTATTTTTTAAAATGTGAAATAAAAGTTTTCAGTATTTTAATTAAGAATTTTAGGGTTTCGTTGGCTTACAATAAATGATTATAGATATAATCTAAATTCCACAAACTTACAGGATATATTGTTATTGAAATTGAATTCATTCTTCAAAATTAGTGATATATTGTTTGTTTAAAAATGTATTTTTGTTTATTTATAAATATATATTTGTTGATCAAAAATAAACATTTGTAGCTTTAATTTATTCCTTTAAACTTTTTCCTATTAAGTATTTTAATAACCATTACTTTAAAACTTTTATTTTTTAAGTTGAAAAATAACTGTAAAAAAAAAAGTTTAAACGTACACATCAATTTGTTTTTTCTATTATTATTTTTCCCCCCTTTTTTTTTTAATTTGTATTTGTTTTATTACTATGTACAAGTGATCAAACTAAATTTAATTAGTACTATCCATTTTACTGCGACTACTACTGATACAATATTATTTACTAATACTCAGGGGCTCCGCAAAGGGGGGGCATGGAGATCAATTGGTCAGTGTCCCATGGTCTCAGGGGGCCCGGCATCATTTTTTTACTCACATTATAATTTTAAATAACAAAGTTATAAACCTAAGTATAGTTCACATAATGATTATTGAAAACAACCAATTCTCTGTTCCTAATATATAAACTAACTTTTAAATATTGTCAATCGAAAAATTTGTATCCCCAGGAAGTGCCAATCTACATACATTTTACACTCTGTTCAATTACTAATGTAATTAATTTTATTTTCAGAGAAACGTCAGTTTCAAATAATTCAATTAATAGTTTTTGGTAATTTTAATGGAGGGGAGGGATTAAGGGGCCCGTGAAGTTACGTTGACAGGGGCCTGTTATGCCTCTCAGAGGCCCTGCTAATACTAACACTCATTACTGCAACTACTATTACTAGTATGAAATACTATCAAATAAGCCTAAGGTATTTCTTTGAAATGTCTAAACAAAATTTTTTTCAACCCCCCTGAAAACTTACATATAAAGATATACTTACATCCATTTACTTCATATTCAATTGTCTGTACGATTTTCCTGCAGAGAATGTATTTACTTCCATCAGCATGTTCCGAGCAGTCTTTTTTAAATGAGTCTGGTGGTTTTTCCTCGGCACAAGCGGTGTCATTTTTACTGTTGCACTCATAGCATTTGAGCCCGTTTCCTGAAACAGAAGTAAATTACACATAAAAAAAATGTACCCAAATGTAGGCAAAAATGCATGGTAAATGCAGAATTAAAAATTCCATCACTTAGGAGCTGCACTACTAAGGAAATTCCTCAGCAACTCAGATAGTTTACGCCACAATCGCATTTCAAAAGAATAAATAAATATAAAATTATTGTTGCAAATAACATCTTTTAATTTATACTTTCGAATATCATATATGTATGTAGTTTGTTTAATTGAAAGAGAACAAAAATATTTTTTATTCACCTAATTCACTTGATTCCGCAGGAGCAAGCGACAAACCCCATCTCACTCGATCTGTCTCATTTGGAGTGAGTGTGAGTGAGTAGTGTAATATATTGTAATGATTAATTTTTTTACAATAAGAAATAAAGAAATTTTAATTAGTTTTATTATGTTAATTTAACTTAATCTCATGGATCAAGGTTCCGAGTGAATTACTGGTATTACATTTATCTCCAGACAATTCTGAGATACAAACAATATTAACTTACATGCAAACAATAATAAAATAATTGAAAACTACAACAAAAACAATTCTTACCTCTAAATCAATCCGCTTCCAACGAAATCTCAATATATTCGGTATTCCTTGGAGGAGAGCTCTGACTTCGGCCAACGCTAAGAACCAAAAGACAATACTAGACTCCAACTCCTCCTTTCATGAATGCAGGGAATCGACGGACGCCTCTTTCGATCGCTGCTAGGACTATATTGGACTGACGCCATTCGAGCAAGCGGGAAAGTTTAGCGTCCCTGCTTCTCAACTTCCGCAGTTTGCCGGATTATATATATAAAGATAACAATTGTTTTTTGCCATACAAAATAATTAATTTATTGTTATCTGAATGTACATTTAATATGGATATATTGTACATCAGTATTGTCCAAAAATATTATTAATTTTGATCGTATATAATACAATGTTATTTGTACATATGGTTTGTGATTTGCGCGGGCTTTTCAAAATATCGATGGTTATTTGAATTTTAAAAATATTTTCAAGAATGTAATATATCATTACAATATATATATATATATATATATATATATATATATATATATATATATATATATATATTTTTTTTTTAATAGGGGTTTTCAAAATGTCTCGCGGGTGGTTTGTGGCCCCCATATGTCGAAGAGTATACTCCTTACTGTAACTCTTACAATGTGTTGGGATTGTACACTACTCGCACAATGTGTTGAGGGCGTATAGTTCACCAGCTCGCTATATGTGTTGAGGGCGTATAGTACACCAGCTCGCTATATGTGTTGAGGGCGTATAGGACACCAGCTCGCTATATGTGTTGAGGGCGTATAGTACACCAGCTCGCTATATGTGTTGAGGGCGTATAGTACACCAGCTCGCGATATGTGTTGAGGGCGTATAGTACACCAGCTCGCTATATGTGTTGAGGGCGTATAGTACACCAGCTCGCTATATGTGTTGAGGTCGTAGCATATACTCCTTATACTTATGTCTTACGTTTTGAGATCTTAGCGCATAACCCTCACAATTCGGCCATTTTGAATAATGTCTAACAATTTATTTTTTGATGTTGTTGATAATTAGAAATAACTCAATCTTATTGATGACTTTACATCATTATATAATCATGTAATGCAGTTTATTTCAATTTTATTTCAACAGTCACTGTATAACAATGGAGTGCTGGCCTATCTTTGATAAGAGCTATCTACTCGCAGGCTATGGTGCTGGCCTCTGTTGGCTGTTTCACGAATTACTTAACAGATATATACAAATTCACACCTTTTGAAATACCTTGGTACACAGGTAAATCTTGATACAGGGAGTGTCGTAGGCATAAAATAGGTGTAGCATGGCACGCTGGTTAGAGTAAACCACTTCCCTACTTAAGTAAGGAGATAGTTAGAGTAAACCACCTTCCTACTTGAAGGTTATAAGGAGAAGGGAGAACATAGATGATGTGTCAGCATGAACACCCTCCATCTATGTAGAATACATCGAGGTAAATCGCGAGGAAGCCCTCATCCAGGTAGCCAAGATAGCATCTTCACCATGAACGTAGCCTAACTCACCCTAGTTGTTAAGTAGGCCATTCACATTCCGATTTGCAGTACGACTTAGTAGGACTACTGGTTGGATAGTCGACTCCACTCACGCTCCGACTTGCTATCCAGCATTAGTCCTAGTCTGTTCTCACGACTGTGTACGTCACACACGAGCCGAAAAATGTATCGAGTGCAGACCGAAGTTGCCCGAAGGACGAGCACTGACTGAGCTAAGTTGGACGACTTTGATCCGACTCACCCACTGACGCTCCAACTCCGTCGCCAGTTGGATGTCGGACTTTCGAGTCTTCCCTCTAAATGTTCCGACTCGTCCAACTAGATTTGTAACAAGCCCCTTCACGATCCAACTTCGGAGGTTGGACCACAAGTTGTACTACAAATCGGAACGTGAATGGCCTACTTTAAGGCCATAGAAAGGTTTCGCGGCCATACGTGGAAATTTTTTTGGTGATGCAGAAGGATCTGAAAAATACATTTCGTTTCCACTAACCAATTCCTATATGATTTTCGTGTATATTATTCTTCTACTCCAAAGCAAAAATACATATGATAATGTAAAAAATAAAATTAATCCTTTTCCCACTTATTTAGATGATCAAGATCTTAAGTGCATTATGCCAATGTGCTATTCCAAAGACTTGTATTTGTATGATACAGAAATAGTATTTCACAAGCACAATTATAGTTTTTGGCTTTGATCTGATAATTTTCATTCAATATTAAAACGAGACAAAAGGTTAGTAACGGTGCATTATTTTATTGAATATTATTGAGTGTAAGAACTCGAGATAACAAGTCTTACTATATGTAGAGGACGTGTCTTTCTTCGCTTTGATTATGGAGAAGAATGAAATAATAATAAAATAGATAGATATGATAGACTTTAATAAGAAATATTATAATTCGAAAGAAGAGTTTAGGTCTGCTTGATGGCACCTGATTGGAAGAACTCTGTAGAGGAACCACAAAAATGCAGCTGCTCCACCGACTCCTGTTATGAGGCCGAATGCAATCTGCAAGTGAAGCGGCATGCCGTCGTTGCACTGTTGAATGAAGTTGGACAACTTAATGTGCAGATTTATGGGCAATTGGATTCCCCGAGGTTGGTCTGGTACATCGCCATCTCCCCTGTTGGTCCTTGGTTTTGGCTGCAAGTCCTTTGTGGAAACCTTGTCGGGCTGAAGGAAGATCTCACAATTAGAAGACACTTGTTGATTGCTGTCCGTCCATCTCTGCCGTATCTTCTGACAAGCTCTGAGAATGTTCCTCCTTGGGATCGCATCCTTCAGATGGCTGTGTGCAGTCACCCCCATAGTTCCGTGCTCCAGCCAACAAGCCAGAGTCTCCTTGGGAACTGCCAGAGGTTGTCCAGACTCTGGAGACAGGTCTCGCTGGAAGAATGCGCCGCATCCTCCTGCTGAAGCTATAGCACACGACACTCTTCCTGGAGTGAATCTTTCTCCACATTCCGCTGCCATTTTCTCTCTTGTGTTTGTTTGCACAAAATCAATAAAAATTGTTCTTTTTGAAAACTTGGGTGTAATTTCACTTCACACGCAACGTTTTATATTCTTGTTTATTTGAGACATCAAAATAAATTATAAAGCAAACCTATCGTCTCGAAATCGACTACTACCTTTTTTAATAACATTTGAACATATGATCGCAAGGTTTTACCAATCGTTGGCTTGTGTATAAAGAAAATATGTACGCTCTGTTCGACTTGTTGGTTTAAAAACATTGTTCCCCAACACATTAAACATTTTCAAATTCTGACCAACTTATTAGTTCTTCGAGAAACAGAAATAACTCATTTCTTCTGGTTCTTACCTTCCGCCAATTCAACAGTACTCTTAGAGAAGCCAGTTAAATGTTATCAATGGCTGTAGTAGAGTAAAAGTAGAAGGAAAATAGGGTTTCTGGCGCAATTTTAAAAATACCCTAATTCCCTAAAAAAATGGGAAAGTGCTAATTTTACTATTTTTCAAATAATCGCTAAAAAACATAAAAACTTCAAAAAAGTTAAAATGATTTAAAGTAAGTTAAAGTGAGTTACAGTAAGTTAAAGTGAGTTAAAGTATGTTATCTCACTTTAACTTACTGTAACTCACTTTAACTTACTTTAACTCACTTTAACTTTTTTGAAGTTTTTATGTTTTTTTAGCGATTATTTGAAAATTAGTAAAATTAGCACTTTCGCATTTTTTTAGGGAATTAGGGTATTTTTAAAATTGCGCCAGAAACCTTATTTTCCTTCTACTAGTAAACGGTAAAAATGAAGTTTCACGCCGTCAAAACCGATTTCTTTCAATTTTTTTACAATAACGTATTTTGATGAACTAACCACGAATACGTTAAAAAAAAACCTTCGAATTTAACTAGGAAAGAAGTTATTAAGCACTAAAGTTAATAGAATAGTTAATAGAATTCTATTAATTTTAGCGAGTTGGATTGAGTGGGGTTTTGTTATCTTCTTGAGCGAGCGTAGCGAGCGGAAACGCATAGCACGTATGCCCTTAAGCGACAGGTGACGACGGATGAGAATGCCCTTAAAGTTAACAATATTTTTGAATAAATGGTTTCTGAACATTTCAAATGAGAGTTCTCTGTTTGCCAATGTTACATATCTGCGCATGCGCGTGTTTACAAATATGCTGTTGACGGCTAGTTTTATAAACTTCCTAACAGTGAACTTTAGTGCTTAATATTATATTCTATTAGAATTCTATTAATTTTAGCGAGTTGGATTGACTGGGGTTTTGTTATCTTCTTGAGCGAGCGGAAACGCATAGCATGTATGCCTTAAAGTCGTCACAAATTTAGTTGTTAACATCAGCTCTCATAACCCGCATAACAGTGAACTTAAGTGCTTAATAACTTATTTCGTAGTTAAATGTGAAGGTTTTTTTAAACGTATTCGTGTTTAGTGCATAAAAATACGTAATTGTACAAAATTTGAAAGAAATCGGTTTTGAGGGCGTGAAACTTCATTTTTACCGAGTAAACCGAGGTACACTTAAGACTAGGCCATGCTTTCTATCAACTTCCTAGAGGCTGAAGCACGGGCGTATATAAGGGGGGGGGACTTAGGGGGCTGGAGCCCCCCAGAAATTTTGTTTTGATGAGAACATTTCGTGTAAAAAAAAAACTATAAAAACGAAAAATGTCTTCAACGTTTACCCAGGTCTACTAGGTATCCAGAGGACCTCAAAACTGACCATTATACAATACAATATTTAAAATTGTCCCTACCCCTCAAATCCCCCGCTACTCCCAGCCTCCCCCCCCCCCCGAAATTATTTCCTATATTCACTCCTGGGCTGAAGTATTTATGCATGCCCAGAAAATTACTCTCTTCGCAATATAAGATATTTCATAGGATTACAGCGCCACCCTCCCATTTAATTTGTAAGGATGAGGTCCCAAGGTAAGCCGAGTTATTGATTGGTTGTCTGTTCCAGACAGCGTGACTTATATTTCCCGAGCATGCGCATTACAGTCTTGTTTACATAATGAAATGGTTTGGTGAGGTTATATTGTGTCTCTTGAATAAAAATAAGTAAATACTTTCAAGTTTTTACTTTTATACAAATTATTCACTTTTAAGTAGAAGCAATTACTTGTTTTCAATAAATTAAGAGCTACCTTTTACTAAATTCTAGAAAATTCGTCGACGACATAAGTGCCAACGGCCATAGCCATGTTGAATGCACCGGTTTCCATTGATCAACGAAGTTAAGCAACGTCGGGCGTGGCCAGTAACTGAATGGGTGACCGACCACGAGCTGAAAAGGGTGGCTACCTATAGACAACGGGCGTTAATAGCCCAATCGTTGATACGTCGTTAAAAACATTTAAAAAATTAACATAAGTATTTAGTCAAAAGTATTTGCTTAAACTATAAGTAAACATTTGCTTGGTTTGCTACCAGCCTAGATGACAAGATCCAACCCACCTGCTTTCTAATCCAAGTACTTTCCTTTGAGTATATTTTAGTTTTTCTGAGTTCAAGCGTTCCGGGAGTATAATTATGTCATCGAGGGAAGAAGAGTTACCTGATAAAATAACCAACAAAAAGAAAAGATTAGGCCTAATCATCTGAACTTATATGTCTTCTATATTTTTAACTCTTTATTTTTCATAAATCTATAAAGTCGGACATGGGTAGAAGTCAGAAATTTAAATTAAAAAAATAAAATGAATGCTACATATCGCTCCTACCATCTCAAACTATCGAATATGAAAATCGGAGCAAACAAGCGACTTAACATATTCTATCCATTGACGAAGTAATATATTGAAAAATGGTCTTATCCGATACTTTATTTAAGGCATTAAAGGCTATTCTAATGGGGTTAGAGTTGCGACAATTTGCGACAAGCCGTATCGTCCTCAAAGCACGAGTAAAGTATCGAAGCTGGCATTAATGACCCCAACGGCTGAAACGCCTTAAAATCAACCAAAAAAAAAAAAGTATCGAATCTGAAAAAAGAGATTTTTAATATTTGATATTTTGAAATGGTAGGGAGGATACAAGTAAACTTTAAAATCTGTAGGTAATTACTTTCTTGACAAAGTATTTACTTATCTTTATTTTTTATTTTTTTTTTATGGCACTTCGACAACTAGGCCATTAGCGCCGACATGTCGGGTGCAGTGAGGAATTTTCCCAACGAGCCTTGGGATAAGAAAATTCCGGTCACTGGTGGGAATCGAACCCACCATCTGCCACTTATGAATCCACGGGGACCCCACTTATCTTTATTCAATCTAAAATAATACTTTACTGGAAAAACTTTAGGTAAATACTTGTGAATTATGTAATTAATGGAAAATTTAGAGATTACTCCCTGATCAATGGATTCTGAAACGTAAAGTTTTCTAGTCGGGTCTTCCGGATTGTGTCATGAAGTCAACCTCATAAGCGGGTTTCCTCCCTAGGGAGGGAGGGAAGAAACGAACTAACACGAAGGGATCCAACATTTTCAAAATATGAATCTTTAGTTAATTAGCAAAATATAAATTACACGTCCCAAAGATCTGCTTTATTCAAAAGTTGTCTTCTTCAGGAATGTGTGGAACCTTAAGCAGCTAATGTGGTTCAGAATTTGTTGTCTTTGAGTGGATCACAGAATGGAGTCAACCCACCTTGGGCTGTATTCGAACCAATGAGTGGTGTGATTAAAACGGAGTTGATGCTACCACTTCACTATTTCGAAGTTGTAACTACCTTTGGTGTGATTAAACCGGTCCTACAACTACCCCCTGTAGATATATCTCGGTTTTCCCGGAGAGGTAGTTACAACTTCATTCTTGGTGTGATAAAAGAGAAGCTACAACTACCTAGGTGTAGTTATATCTTCGTCGTTTTCTTGAAGTCTCAGGAAAAGCAGACTTCACATTTGTCAGCTATTCTTTAAGATCAGGATTATTACTATTTTAATTATTACTTTGCTGCCGGCACGTAAATAGGAAATAATTTTTGGCTAACGCGGAGGAGTTTGGGGCTATTTTACACCCAAACAAATGTATTCTTTCTGGAATAAGTGATATTATTAAATTAATTTTTGACGCATTATTACCGATTAAATAAAATTAAATTGGGGGGGGGGGCTGTGGATATAAAACGTGTTTTAGGCTACTGAAACAAAGGTTCTCAATTCTTGGGAATTGTGTAAATTTATCACTTGAAAGAATACAAAAACTAGTAATGAGCTATGCTGTACTGCATATAATATAGCTAAAAATCTTGAAGACCCTTTAAATTTTGAGGAACTTGACCTGTTGCAACAAAAGTTCGTGGAGAAGAAAAGCGAAATAAAATGTTAGCATTTTTATCTTAAAAAAATTCCGATTCGCAGGAACTGCGTCATCTTAGCGTGGTTCCGTTCTTATCTCTAGTGTTTATGAAGGCATAGAAACAGTTATTACTTTGTTTAGATCAATAGCGAAACAGCTATCCAAATGAAATCTCAAACAAATCTGTCTTGAAAGGTCTTGATTTACAATCTTACCTGTATGGGTCAGCTATCCCATAAGTCGGGCAGAAAGGCCTCCGCTCAGAGGCATTTGGAAAACCTTGGGATCTCTCTCTTTGAACGCTACATTTTTAACAACAAATTGATCTTCTTATTTTACTTAATCTGTTTTATTGTCAAATACATTATCTGACTATAAGCAATTTAAAAATAACAAGGAATAAAACAGACAAAAAGAACAGTTCGAATAAGCGAAATCAATTACTTTAAAGTTTTAAGCACTTATTTCTCCGATTGACATCGCCTTATCAAAACTTTCATCAGAACCATTTTTGTAGAGCATTTAGTGAGCTTTCTAATGGTCATTTTCCGTTTCCAAAGATTCTCAACCTTTTTCGAAATATTAAGGAAAGTATACAAAGTTACCAAAATTTTTTATGTCTGTTAATAAAATATTTTATTCTAACCCTTCCTTAACTCCAAACGTAATATAACTTTCAACATATTAGTTTTAATGAAAGTAGAACATGCAGATAATGTTTCAACTGAATCCCGTGATTCTAAGTACCCAAACCAAAAACGGTATTCAAAAACTATTTTTCCGATTTTCTCGAAAACGGTTAAAGCTATCGCCTTGAAAATTGTTTCATTCGTTTTCCTAGCCCAAGAAGCCTATAAAAAGAGTACTTACAAGCTTATGAACTCAAAAACGTAAGCGTTACGATTTTTTCTGAGCGAATTTCGCCCCAAACGCCATCTTCCAGTGGGCGGATTTTGCTGGTTAACGAACTTGACCTTTCAAATTGGACGACTGATTTTTGTTCCAAATTTCATCAAAATCGGACCATCAGGGAAGCCAGAAATGAGCGAACAGACAAATATATATATATATATATATATATATATATATATATATATACATATATATATAAATATATATATATATATATATATATATATATATATATATATGTATATACAAATTTGAACCACCGTTATTTTCGGTCTCTAGGGGTTCTGAAACGCGAAATTTTCTTGTCGGCACTTCCGGATTGTTTCATTGTATCAACCTTATAAGCGGGGTTCCTCCCTATGGGGGAGGGAGGAACCGCGCTAATTATCAGAATGCCTAACGCCTAATTATTTAGTATCTTTGATTCAATATAATTTGTATAATAAATCAAGTTGTACAATACTTATTTTGTTTATTTAATCAATAAAAGTTTTTATACAACAAATCTCTATCTAGAGGTTTCTTATCAGTTAATATTTCATCTTCAGATGAAGATCACATTTTGGACAACTTAACTACTGCTCAAGGACAAGAATATACCCAGCAGAGACTGACAAGGAAGAGTACTAATGAAAATAGAAATTAAAACCTGTATGGATGGGAAAGGGTCGACACGTTCCAGCATGAACTACGAGAGGGTAGTTGTATCTACCCCGGAGTTGTAGCTTCAGTTTTCCAGCTACCACTCCATCTAGGGTAGTTATAACTACCCCTAGTTGTAGCTTCAGTTTTCCAGCTACCACTCCATCTAGGGTAGTTGTATCTACCCCTAGTTGTAGCTTCAGTTTTCCAGCTACCACTCCATCTAGGGTAGTTGTATCTACCCCGTAGTTGTAGCTTCAGTTTTTCCAGCTACCACTCCATCCAGGGTAGTTGTAACTACGGAGTGGTAGCCTTTCTTTAATCACATCAATCTGAGTTGAAGCTAAAACTACACCGTAGTCTCTACTAGGAATATCTCTATGGCGACAAAAGGTCTGGGAAGTTGTTGTTCAGTTTATAGCAGTGGATTGGGCCCAAGGAGTCTCCAGAATTAACTTTCAAAAGTTCACGGGGTTAGGAGGCATTGGAAAACACGTCTCACTTTAATTCACTCCGTTTCAACTCTGCCATTGTAATTTAACTCACATCACGGTCTAATTCATTGCAAATATTGTAGCCTTCAAATATTTACCGTGCCAATATATTCTTGACCGAAGCATAGTGGGACCAAACGACATTTCTTGTTTCAAAAAAGGCTACAGCCACTAAATTTTTTTTTTTTTTTTTTTTACGGCACATCTACATCTAGGCCATTAGCGCCGGGCTATCTATAGGTTGCCACCCTTTTATAATGCCAACAGCACGTGGTCGGTCACCCATTCAGGTACTAACCACGCCCGACGTTGCTTAACTTCGGTGATCAACGGGAACCGGTGTATTCAACGTGGCTATGGCCGTTGGCTACAGCCACTAAATATTAACAGATTTCAATGAGTTTTGTTTAAATGAAAGCTAATAAAATATAGAATAACATTGCCTAGCCAGATTTTTGTTTTAAGTTTTCACTGGTTATTAAATTACGTGTAAATAATTCACGAACATTTTGTATTAAACATAAAATAATATTTAATTTTTCATCTAAATTAATATCAGCAC
Organism: Gonocerus acuteangulatus; assembly: GCA_946811695.1. Lineage (NCBI taxonomy): Eukaryota > Metazoa > Arthropoda > Insecta > Hemiptera > Coreidae > Gonocerus > Gonocerus acuteangulatus. The sequence goes on from OX328131.1 coordinate 12,553,722, forward strand.
TGATATCGTTGAAATTAAACATTCAAATCCTGATTAGACTTGGAAAATACCGAAATCTATTTTCAAATCATTCAGAAATCATATTATTTCAATTAATCTCATTGTTGAATTAAGATAAATTTACGTTTAGAAGATGTCAATCTAATTTTTTCCGACTCTAATCAGGTTTTGAATGTCTAATTTCAACGATATGAGTGATGATATTAAGTTAGATAAAAAATAAAATATTATTTTATGCTCAATTGTAAAAGTTCATGAATTATTTATACGTAATTTAATAAATAAGGGAAACAAAAAACAAAAATCTGGCTAGACAAAGTTGTTTTAAATTTTATTAGCTTTTATTAAAAAATAAATAAATAAACCATTGAAATCGGTTAAGATTTAGAGGCTGTAGCCTTTTTTGAAACACGAAATGTAGATTGGCCCCACTGTGTGCCCATTGGCAGGTTTTACCCTGAGGAAGTAGTATGACTAGCGAAACTTGGTAAAGAAAATACCCAAAAACCAAAAGTCCGAATCGTAGGAACTGCGTCATCTTAGCATGATCCCATTCTTATCCCTAGTAAAATTTGTAAAGGAATTGAAGCTGTTATTATATTGTTTTGGCTATTGGTGGAAAAAGTTAAATCTGAGAAGCAAGATACCAGGCATCGCAAAAGGAAACTGACAGTGTGGAGATGTAATGACTGGACAGGTGACCACTGGCGACCAATGAGAAGCATCCAGGAACAGCCAATAGGAACGAGCGCTCAGTCGAACTTCCCCGACTTCGGCCTATGACTAGGGGCGTTCCTGCTGGCCAGAACACATTCCGATCCGGCGCTCTCTCCAGGACACTTCAGCTCTCTCAAGACCAGACTCCAGCCAGCCATGCACTCAGGACCAAGCAACGGGCGTTCCAGCAACCATCCAGCTATGCACTCAGGATCAAGGACCTAGCTACCTGCTCGACCTCTATCTCTGGACAAAGCACGAAGCCGCCGTCTCAATGTACCCAGTGGTCAAGCCAGCCTCCAGTCATTACACTCCCGACTCCTACTTCCCCCAACTCTAGTCAATACCTGGCTTATTTATTTACTTCCTTACCCCTCTCACTCCTGCTTCGAGGAACGGCTACGGCTCATTCCCGAACACCTTCTCCCCGACTCAGTGGAACAGCTAAGGCCTAGTACCTAGTCGGTATCCCCCAGGTTCAAGGAAGCGCCCTTACCGGGACACAGTACTTACCTGGCTACCTTCTCCCGACACATCCTTCCTACCCTTCCTAGCCTACCTTTAGTAGCGACACCCATCCGCTACAACAGTATTCTAAGGCCGGCCACACACGTTCCGGTATACCGGAGAGGTGTACCTGCACAGGTGTACCTCTCCGGTATACCTGTACAGGCGAGAGCCCACACATGCTTCGGTAAACCGTACAGGTGAAGGATTTCTACAGTCTAGGAATGGCGAGCCGACAAGATGACGTGATTGCTTTAGAGGGTTTGTTAGTGTCTATAAACTGCAAAAAAATACGAAAACGCACGGTTATGGTATTCCTTGCTCTTAACTAGCCATAAACGATCGATACATTTCATGAATTCCTCAAGAAATCGTTCCGTTTTCGGACAAACAAGATGACTAACACAGTAAACAAACGTAAAAAAATATAGAAACGTTCTAAATAACCACTGGCACGCGAGTGCTGAGAATAGACTAGTTAAGCTTAGTTAGTTAAGCATAACAGGAAGCTCTATAATAATCAGAATATTTGCTACAACTAGCCTCACACCTGCGCAGGTATACCGGATGACTCACACACACGCTTCGGTCTACTCGCCTGCGCAGGTAAAAAGAATTGAATTTTGATTCTTCTCCGGTATACCTGTACAGGTCGCTACGCCTGCACAGGTATACCGGATGGCTGGCACACACGCTCCGGTTTACCTGCGCAGGTCACCTCTGCAGGTAAACTTATCCGGTATACCGGAACGTGTATGGCCGGCCTAAGCGGAACTTACTCCTCAACGTTTGCTCTGGAAAACTAATGCCAATACGTTCCTTATTTTCTCACCTAGTTTTACTAAAATACTCACTTTACTGTTATTGCAATTAAAACACATACAACCAGTTATCTTTAACTAAAGTAACAAAAAAAAAAAAAAAAAGTTTAAGAGAACGAAATTGATATATTCGAAATTTAGGCACCGAATTCTCCGTTTGAACTCGGCCAATCTAAAATTACTTAGGAACAGTTTTTGTAGGAAATTTAGTATTCTTTGGAATCATTATTGTCCACTTACCACGAAGGTTTTAACACATTGGCTGCGGGTGTCATTAAGGAAGGACACTAGCGATCCTACCCGCTTACGAGTGTCCCTTCGGAAAGACACTAGCGATCCTACCCGCTTACTAGTGTCCCTTCAGAAAGACACAAGCGATCCTACCCGCTTACGAGTGTCCCTTCAGAAGGACACTAGCGATCCTACCCGCTTACGAGTGTCCCTTCAGAAAGACACAAGCGATCCTACCCGCTTACGAGTGTCCCTTCAGAAAGACACTAGCGATCCTACCCGCTTACGAGTGTCCCTTCAGAAAGACACAAGCGATCCTACCCGCTTACGAGAGTCCCTTCAGAAAGACACTAGCGATCCTACCCGCTTACGAGTGTCCCTTCGGAAAGACACTAGCGATCCTACCCGCTTACGAGTGTCCCTTCGGAAAGACACTAGCGATCCTACCCGCTTACGAGTGTCCCTTCAGAAGGACACTAGCGATCCTACCCGCTTACGAGTGTCCCTTCAGAAGGACACTAGCGATCCTACCCGCTTACGAGTGTCCCTTCGGAAAGACACTAGCGATCCTACCCGCTTACGAGTGTCCCTTCAGAAGGACACTAGCGATCCTACCCGCTTACGAGTGTCCCTTCGGAAAGACACAAGCGATCCTACCCGCTTACGAGTGTCCCTTCGGAAAGACACTAGCGATCCTACCCGCTTACGAGTGTCCCTTCGGAAAGACACTAGCGATCCTATCCGCTTACGAGTGTCCCTTCAGAAAGACACTAGCGATCCTACCCGCTTACGAGTGTCCCTTCAGAAAGACACTAGCGATCCTACCCGCTTACGAGTGTCCCTTCAGAAAGACACTAGCGATCCTACCCGCTTACGAGTGTCCCTTCGAAAAGACACTAGCGATCCTACCCACTTACTAGTGTCCCTTCAGAAAGACACAAGCGATCCTACCCGCTTACGAGTGTCCCTTCGGAAAGACACTAGCGATCCTACCCGCTTACGAGTGTCCCTTCGGAAAGACACTAGCGATCCTACCCGCTTACGAGTGTCCCTTCAGAAAGACACTAGCGATCCTACCCGCTTACGAGTGTCCCTTCGGAAAGACACTAGCGATCCTACCCGCTTACGAGTGTCCCTTCGGAAAGACACTAGCGATCCTACCCGCTTACGAGTGTCCCTTCGGAAAGACACTAGCGATCCTACCCGCTTACGAGTGTCCCTTCAGAAAGACACTAGCGATCCTACCCGCTTACGAGTGTCCCTTCGGAAAGACACTAGCGATCCTACCCGCTTACGAGTGTCCCTTCGGAAAGACACTAGCGATCCTACCCGCTTACGAGTGTCCCTTCGGAAAGACACTAGCGATCCTACCCGCTTACGAGTGTCCCTTCGGAAAGACACTAGCGATCCTACCCGCTTACGAGTGTCCCTTCGGAAAGACACTAGCGATCCTACCCGCTTACGAGTGTCCCTTCGGAAAGACACTAGCGATCCTACCCGCTTACGAGTGTCCCTTCGGAAAGACACTCCTCCATTACTTTTCCCTTTAGATTCAAAAGGCTTGTAAAAGAAGAGGATTCACTTTTACAGCTCCAGTTAAAGACAGTTGCCTTCAGGATTATTTGGGCTTTCCAAGAGTGTTTTCCGTTGGTTACGTTTGGAGTTAAGGAAGGAATGGAATACAATATTTCATTAACGGGCATAAAAAGTTTTGGGAATTTCGTATATTTTCTAAAATATCTCGAAAACGGTTGGGAAATCATGGTACCATTCCAAAACTTATTAAATTCCCTACAAAAAAGTTCTAATGTAATTTTCGATGGGGTGCTGTCAATCCGAGAAATAAGTGCTTAATACTTCAAAATTGTTAATTTTGTTCTTTTCAACGGGGTTTCGTCACTGTTTACATAACGTTTTAATTGGTTATTGTTTTATTAATTTCATTTAATAGTATAATTAGTATTTTAATAAAGTAAGGTATGAAAATCATAAACATTGGTGGAGTCATATCCGCTTAGAATACTATCAGTTTCCTGTTGTGGCGCCTTAAATCTTCCTTCTCTTTGAGATGGCATTTTATATTTTTCATGAAAGATCAAAACCTAACAATAACTCCTTCTATTCCTTTACTAATGAGATTAGGGATAAGAGCGGAACCGCGCTAACATAACGCAGTTCCTGCGTGGCAGACTTTTTTTTTTTTTACTGCATATCACCTTCTAAATTATTATTGCCGAGCCATCTACAGTTAGACACCCACGTACAATGGAAACGCCACGTGGTTGAAAGTAGCCAGTATATTCGAACTGTCAAGGTCTTTGCCTCTTCCTATTGTATTGAAAGTGGCGGCCACTCCTACGTACCAGACAACACTGCTTGTCCTAGTGTTATTAGCTGAAGCGCAAAACAGGTTGAATGACAAATTTAGCATCTACAGTTGAGTTATCCAGGGCCTCCGCGAGGTGGGGTCTTCACGGAGGACACTTGGTCAAGAGCCAAATGAAGTTGAAGTCTTCGATAAATTTGAAAATCGTCCAGACTAAGTTCGGTGTTTACAAAACATTAAAAAAAATCGTCTGCAAACTGACTGGAGGATTTTATGATATTAGTATATACAATATACTCTCCGTAATCCGTCGTCGTCGGGACCGGGATTAGAGAAACGACTGTCGTCGGGACAGTCGGATTAGAGAAAACGCCGGATTAGAGAATTCAGTTGTAAGCTGTTACTTAAGTATTTGAAAAACCTTATTATTTGAGGATATAGTAACATGAACCATTTTTAATATTGCATATTTTAAATGGTACATATTATTATGTTCCATCCGCAGGTGCTTTAGTAGAAACATTTATTTTCGTAGTAGAAACACAAGTTGCTGCGTCTAAAAGGAAACATACATTCCTTCTTTGACTTCCATTCAATGATATACCACGAAACAAATGTTTGACTAGCTAGGAAGGGCAGGTTTACTAGGAACCTTCGAGTTTGTCTAGCTCTGGCTCCGGCGAGTTCCGAGATCCGTCACTCATTCCTCTCGGAGACCGCCGGATTAGAGAGAGCGACGGATCAGAGCGGATTAGGGGGGGTCTGTATTAATAAAAGTGCCGAAAAGTATTAGGAAATTGTGGTAAATGTAAGATGAATATTCGATAAGTTAATTTAATAAATTATTTCTTTATTATTTTTATTCATTATTTTTGATCAGAACACCCTTGTTGTTGAGATCTTCAAGTATATAAATAAATATTCGATAGGTAGCTAAACCTCCCACAAATATGATTCTTAAGCAATTTTCAACAGAACTCTTTTTCTATAACCCAAATAATCTATAAGTCGAAGGATCTTTCTTCTGTATCCTCAGTTTTTAATAGGCTGTTGTTTTATTAATTGCTATTACTTTAAAATTCTATGAGTAAAACAAGTCAAGTAAATGTAAAACGTTTTTGTAAAACATGGGCGTATATAGGGGGGGCTGAGGGGGCAAAAGCCCCTCCCGAAATTTTGAGTTGATCGGTAAAAATTTCATAAAATCCTTAAAAATAAATTAAATAAGATCATTTAGATCATAAAAAATATTCTATTTTGGGTGTAATAGCGTTTTAGTTGGCTAAAACTCTTCCAAGATCTAAATTGCAGGGCCGCCACATCTCAGAGCCGGGCCCGGGACCAGATCACGGGCCCCCCACTTCTCAGAGCCAGAATGAAAATTCTAGTACTTTGCTATAGGACTTTGGGCATTTTAAAATTATTTTCATCTTCAGTTTTGAGCAAAAAAAGAATAAAAGCCGAAAATCGGTGCTGCAAAGGTCACTTTCGGTACTTTTTTTCCAATTAGCGAGGATCGGCCCGGGCCCCCACGGTGCCCGGGCCCGGGACAACTGTACCCGGTTGTTGTCCCCCCCCCCCATGTGGCGGCCCTGCTAAATTGTTAGTACTCCATACACCGGAAATGGTCTCAGCCCGCCCCCCAAATTTTCCCAGCCCCCTCCGAATTTTTTTTTCTATATACGCCCATGTTGTAAAACAATTTTCCTTAAGAATGATCAAGGATTCTGTATGGGCATTTTCCTGTGGGGATGAAAAATCTCGCATTTCATTGGGATTTCATTGGAAAAGGTGTTTCAATTTTTCACGAAATATCAAAACAAGATGTTAACTGCTTCTATTCGAAGCTTTTGAAATGTGATAGGATATAAGATCGGAAACACCTTGAGATGAAGTTTCTGCGTGTCTAAGCTAAATAAAAAATCTTTTGACGTTCCACTGAATCTAGGTTGTGAAACAGGTTTTTGTAATTCAAATAAAACCGAAGGAACAATTACAGTAGAGGAACAGCCATTATTAGCATAAATTATCATGAATGCTTATTTGAGTAAATAATTTCAAACCACAACCGGAAAAAAAGAAATTTTAATTTCTCACGTAATTATTCTTCTATTTACTAGTTTGGTTTTTTGTTTACCAATAAAAGAAATAAACTCAAAGTATTGAAAAATCGCATTTTTTAGGTCAACTGGAAAATGTTAATTCCTTGATAGATAGAGTTCTATTTTAGCTAGAACAGTCAGCATAGTCTCATTGTTTAGCTTATTAAATGGACTTTAATTTGATATACAACAAGACCAACTTATTACAAATACTGTTAGTTTCATTATGGGATGGGAACAGGATCATTTTATAACATAATTTTGACTTTATAATTGTCACTGCGTAGTTGGTAAAAATGAGGTGAGTGATGGATATTTGTATTGTAAATTCAGCAATAAGCATCCCTGATCAAAATTTGAATTTTTTTCAGACAGAACTAAAATTAAAGAGGAGATTTGAAAAAAAAAAAAATTACCGGAACCCAGAAATTGCACCCCCTCCACAGAAATTGCATTCATTCCTTTAACTAAGAAAAAAATTAAGACTCAACTTTACTCGAACTTCAATAAAAGTGAAGTTCAATAAAAGTGAACAGGTAACTGATACTTACTTGTTTTTTTTTTTAACCAATAAAAGAAATCAAAAAAAAAAATCAGTCCCGTAACAGGCCACGAGGGCCCTGAGGGGCAGATACTATAGAGGTATCTGATTCATGACCATACGGCACGCTAGGGAGATAGTGTGGTCAGTACTATGCTCCGGCCGCCTGATTTTCCCCTTGGCTGCTTCGACTGGCTAGAGTCATTAGCACCAACCAAGGTACCCATTATTAATTAATTAATTAATTAAAGGCTGGGTTGGCCTAGGGACGGTCAGGGAGGCCGAATTCAACCCATGAACGAAGACACTAGAAGAAAAAATCTTTAGTACTATGGTTGGGATTTGAACTCAGGCCTCCAGCTTATTAGTCCAGCGCTCTACCACTGAGCTAACCTCGCCCCCTAATAAAAGAAATAAACTCTAAAAATGGTAATACTTCTTTTTAGAACAACCCGGAGGGTTGTAGCTATTGAGGTTGTACTCATGAAGGGATTTTCGAAACGTTTCTTCACATCTTTATCTGCCAGGCCAGAAAATCGTATTAAATTGCCTCTAGGAAGTCTATGTTTTTTTTTTTTCAAAAATAGAAGTCCCTATGCGATATTTTATTTTATTTATTTTTTTATGGCATGTCAACCCTTTAGGTCATTAACCTAATGACGGTGTCAGGAACAGAGTGTTAGGTCGGTCAAACTTCGCACACGAGTAGGTCTTGATTCGGAGAGTCTCGTAGGCTAGGTCAAAAACGTCTACCAGAATATTCTAACAAAATACAGTTTTTTTTTAATGATTATTTAATATTTCGTTTTTTTTTTGTTTTTTAGCACTTTCCTCCGAAGGAAAGTAGCTATTGAGGTTGGACTCATGGCGGAATTTTTGAAAAATGTCTTCAAATCTTTATCGATCCTACCTAGTAGACACCGAAAATGACCCACGTTAAAATTTATATATATATATATATATATATATATATATATATATATATATATATATATATATGCATATATATATATATATACATATATATGTGTTTGTTAACACGATAGCGGCCAGAGTTTTTGTTTTTTCGTCACGAAACTTGGTATATAGCATTCAATTAGCAAACGATTGAACGAGTTCGTTAACCACCAAAGTCGGTCCACCGGAAGGGGGGGTTTACCCCGAACCCAAAACACTAATTTGACTATGTCAGCCGTAATATTTGTTATATTTCAACGAAACTTGGTATTCGTAGTGGTAATACAGAGAGAAAAGTGAGATATAAAAATGAACTAAATCGGTCCATTAGGAGGGGGGTTTACTCCGGACCCACTATACCAATTCGCCACTACCAGCCGTGATTTTTGGTATATTTCGACGAAACTCGGTATTCGTAGTGGTAATCTACAGGTAAATATGTGTTGTAAAAATAAACTAAATCGGTTCATTAGAAGGGGGGGGTTTACTCCTGACCCAAATTCTTAATATACTCATACCGGTCGTAATTTCTGCTGTATTGTAACGAAACGCTTTATATGTCGTGGGTAACTCATGGGCAAGAAGTGTTGTAAAAATGAGCTAAATCGATCAATCGGAAAGCGGGGGTTTACTTTGTAATATATTTCAATAGAATAGCCCGCCAGACGTAGGTTCGCAAGGCCGCCGCAAGGAGCGCTATCTCCCACTAGAGGGACTGTATCCTGTTCCTGCGTCAGATGAAAAGACGAAAATATGAAGTTTTTGTATTTATTAAGTAGTGTAGTAGGTACCATGTGTAAACATAACTCTGGAAGCAAATTATTAATTGATCAGTTACTCATTACAAATTTAAAAGAGAACTATTCATGTTTTTATTTTATTTATGTAGGATATTTTAAGCAAATTGTTCTGGAAAGCAGTCTACACTACCCAAATTCTGAGGAAAGTGCTTAGTTATGCAGCTCCTGCGTGACGGACTTTGGTGTTTTTTTATTATTATTTAATTTTTATTCTAATATAAATTTATAGTAATTGTAAATGTCTCCATATTGCAACAAACAACAACATCAATAACTATGAAATGACAACTTTAATACGTTAAGTACCCTCTTGGGTCTTACTTTCACAGGGTGACCATGACCCATTGTGGTTCATATTCCCCTTAATACAAAAATAAAAAAAACAAAAAAAAAAAAGTCTACCAGTTCTCTGTCTGTATGTCTGTTCCTTATACAAATTCTCATCGTTCGACCGATTTTGACCAAATTTAGCATACAGATAGATCATGATCCGGGGAATATCGTAGTCGAAATCAAAAATGTCTACCAGCTGTCTGTCTGTATGTTTGCATTTTTAGATTTTACTATGACTTATTTGGTTTCTAATTTATTTTTGCTTTTCTAGATACAAAAAGTAGGTGTAGCAATTTAATAAACAGGCAAAACAAAAATCTGCCCAGACAGATTTGTTTTAAATTTTATAAGCTTTCATCTAAATAAAATGCATAGAAATCGGTTAAGATTTGGAGGCTGTAGCCTTTTTTGAAAAATAAAAGTCGTTTGGCCCCACTGTGCGCCGGGCCACCACAGCTAGTATAACATAATTCTTCGATTAATTACATTTTGTCAATTAGTTTTGTGGCTTCAAAAAGTTCAACCTGTAGGAACTGGAACATCATAGCGCGTTTTCGTTTACTTTCAAACCTGAAAGAGAAGCAATCTCTTACAAACAACAACCTAAGCTAACAGAAATCACTCTCTGTCAGCCCGATTCCTCCGGATGAGATCTCTTATCAAAAATCGCATAAAAACAAAGAATGTACAAATTTAATAAACTTTTGAATATATGCTTTAAATTTACTACAATTTCCCGACCGGTTAAATAAGAACAAGAATCCCAAATACCTAATTATTTCTCGAAAGCTGTTGTAGATATGCTCTCGGAAAAGGCTTCATCCCTTTCCACGCAAGAGAGTAAGCGTTACATTTTTTTTTCTTTTTTTTTTTTTTTTTTTTTTGGGCGAATCTTTTCCAAAATAACATATTCCGGTGGAAGGTAATTAATTGCATATAGTCGGGAGCTGGTAACGCACTTTTCATGAAATGTTTTATGCACCTTGAAATTTTGCTATAATGTACCTCTTGGGTAGAAAAGAAGGCGTATATGTGTTTCCTGGACGTATCTTGGAACACCAGGTACTGTGCATAGGGGAAAGGTGCAAAACAATATTGCCCAAAAATATTGTTTTATTCAAAAACCAACTATCATTAATGTAAAATAATTGCAGAATAAGGTAATTCTACAATGAATAATAAATAAGGCAGACACTTTTAAGGGGGTTAAAGTGTAAATAAATAAAAAACCAAAGTACCTAGTTTTTATTTTTAATATTAAATGAAGTGCTTTATTCACGCTGCGATTTAAACAGCGTCTTCAGTAAACATATTTAAAAATAATTACAAAAGGGCAGACACTTTTGTGGGATTTAATTATCGGAAAACATGAAAATAAATGTTGCTTATGATACACTGCGTGTAACCGCAAGAGTATATGAGAGTACCGCGCAGTTGTGGATATTCTCTGCGCTCTCATTGGTTCTTGCTCACATGATCTTGTACAGCTGTCCCGGTTTAAGCGGCAGCGCGAATAAAACTCTCATTTAATATGAGAGTAAAAACAATTAAGTTTTTTTTTTTTTTTTTTTTTTTTTTTTACATGTTATACCCCTTAAAAGTGTCTGCCTTATTTATTATTCATTGTAAAATTGTCTTAATTTTACATTAAAGATAGTTGAAAAAACTCTATTTTGGGGAAATAATTTTTTTACCTTCCCTTAATGCGCAGTACCTGGTGTTCCAAGGTATGTCCAGGAAACACATATTTATACCTTCTTATCAACCCAAGAGGTACATTATAGCAAACTTTCAAGCATAAAACACTTCATCTTTATATTCCTTCCCACCGAACAGCAATATTCGAAAAATCATTCGTCACCCGTGCCACCTCGTTATGGAATTCCTTACCTCTGTCTGTCCGCCATTCTACCAACCTAGAAACCTTTAAATCCCGACTCTTCCACCACCTTCTAGCCCTCCAAGTTTTACCCAACCCCTAGTCTATATTGAAGCTGTACACTATATACTGATACTGATAGCATTTATAAGTTTTTAAGTTTATACGTAAAATTCAAAATTATTTTGTAATTTCAAAATTATTCCTATGGGACTTCTGTCCCGGAATAAGAATAAAACTTTTCATTCATTCATTTCATTCATTCATGAAACATGCGGTTACTGGCTCTCGGACTAATATGTCTTATTTAAATAAAGTGAATAGCGTCAGATTGCCTAGCTTCTGTTGCACATATTTACAGAAGCTATCTTCTGAGATTGAGAAGCTGTGCGATAACATCATGATAAGGGAGCGATAAGTTGCAGAGAAATGCCAAAGCCCAATATAACTATTTATAAAATAATTTTATTTACCATCGTTATCTTATCGAAGCATTGTTTACGTCATTTAAATTCATTTATATTTTTAAATTGAAAAGCCGTTACGCAGTAGCAATACAACAAATATAAGCGGGGTTCCACCCTATGGAGGGAGGGAGGAACCGCGCTAAAATATGAGAAAATTGGTTGGATTAATTAGATACACGAGACATATTTTTTAGGATGCCAGGACTGCCGGAACAGTTGTTCCGGGCCTCGCTAATTGGAACAAAATTTATAGGTTATGGGCTTGTAAAAAGAATGGAGTTTAGAAATATAGACGGGCCTAACCTATATTTATTGGAATCGGATCTATATTTTTTTTTTAATGTACATAAACGACAAAACAAGTGCAGTCCCAGAATAGTATATTTCATTAGGAGCCGTAATAAAACTACAAGTACCGAAAGTGACCTTAGCTGCACCTATTGACGGCTTTTATTCTCATTTCGCTAAAAGCTCAAGATGAAAATAATTTTAAAATGTCCAAAGTCCTATAGCAAAGTACTAGAATTTTCAGTCTGGGTCTGAGAAGTGGGGGCCCGTGATCTGGTCCTGGGCCGGGCTCTGAGATGTGACGGCCCTGTTGGGATGAGTTATCTACAGATAACCACCCTTTTCTATTGAGGGTAGGGTTAGTGCAATATCTTATTTCGAAAGAAATAAGTGTAAATTATAAATACCAGTGAAAAGAGTGTTTTTTTAGTGCGTTTCCTCTTTTCTCCCATCCATTTTTACGTTACTACGCTTGCGAGTACGCTTCTTACAAGTTCTCTAACGCACAGAAACGAATGAAACCATTTCAATAGCAATATCTGTAACTTTTGTTTTTTTAGAATAGTGAACAAAACTAGTTTTTTTCACTAATTTTCATGGATTCAGTTGAAACTTTTTGTAGAAGTTTCACATTCATTCAAACCAAGATATTTCAATTTTGGTTTGAACTAAAGGAAATATTAGAAAGATTTTATTAACTGACATGAACAGAGTCAGGATTTTCTTATATTTTCTTAAATATGCCATAAACTAAGGGGTTAGGTCCGCCAGTAAATATACTGTTGTCATACCTGTCGGTGGAGACCGTCGTCACTGGCATCTGTGCAAGTACTGTGGGCGAGCGCTTTCGACGTAAATACGTCATTATCAAGCCACTGTTAAGTTAGTACTGAACTGTGTTTGTAGTGTCAGAGTATTTATACAGGGTGGAGTGAGTTGTTTACTCCTGTGAAGGGTCGTCCAGGTAGGTTGTTTGTCTGTACTCTGTGCAGGTGTTCGTTCAGGTAAAGTATTTGTTGGCTCCGTGGGTCATTGCCGTCTAAGGGTTTTCCAGGGGCACAGAGTACAGACAAACAACCTACCTGGACGACCCTTCACAGGAGTAAACAACTCACTCCACCCTGTATAAATACTCTGACACTACAAACACAGTTCAGTACTAACTTAACAGTGGCTTGATAATGACGTATTTACGTCGAAAGCGCTCGCCCACAGTACTCGCACAGATGCCAGTGACGACGGTCTCCACCGACAGGTATGACAATATGCCATAAACGGTTGAAAAGTCGCGTTAAATGGCAGTACCTATTACTAAAGGTAGTAGCTTACTAAATTTCCTACAAAACTGCTCTAAAGTAATTTTCGATGGGACGATTCGTAGAAATCTGCATAAAATTAGAAAATGTCGGATTCGTACTTTTAAACGCGTTTTGTCTCTGTTTACCTTGGACTTTGATTTCGATTTTCTTAAAAATACACAGAAAAATGAGTATTTATTTGAATTTTAACGACTATTATAATTAACTAAGAATTTTAGGACGGGTTATTTATAGGTAACCTACCTTTTCTAGTCAGGATTTGTTCTCAAGAAAAGCTACCACCTCTAGTACCACCGTGACCCTTGGCACGGACAAAAAATACAAGTACAAATGAGTACTTGATGCTGTCAGTTGCTTGTTGTGTTGCCTAAAAACTATCTTCTCTTTTAGATTTCATTTTAAATTTAAAAATAAAAATAAAAACAAACGAATAACTATTTCCATTCCTTTACAAACGTGAGTAGGAATAAGAACGAAAACGCGCTAAGATTACGCAGTTCCTACGATTCGTTCTTTTACCTGTTAGCACATTACGATGTGGTTTATCATATCGTCCCTACCACGTCAAATTATCGAATATGCAAATCGGAGCAAACTAGAGAACGGACATATTCTATCCATTGACTAAGTAATATATTGAAAAGTGGTCTTATTCGATACTTTATTGTGACAATTTGCGACAAGCCGTATCGCCCACAATCCAAGAGCAAAGTCCCGAATCTAAAAAACGAGGTTTTGCATATTAGATAGTTTGTCATGGTAGGGACGATATATGCTAAAATAAAATAAATAAATAAAAAATCAGTCCCGTAACAGGCCACGAGGGCCCTGAGGGGCAGATACTATAGAGGTATCTGATTCATGACCATACGGCGCACTTGGGAGATAGTATGGTCAATACTATGCTCCAGCCGCCTGATTTTCCCCTTGGCTGCTTTGACTGCTAGAGTCATTAGCATCCAAGGTACCCATTATGAATTAAATTAATTAAAGGTTGGGTTGGCCTAGGGACGGTCAGGGAGGCCGAACTCAACCCATGAATGAAGACACTAGAAGAAAAAATCTTTAGTGCTTGCTCGGGATTCGAACTCAGGTCCTCCAACTTATTAGTCCAGTGCTCTACCACTGAGCTAACCTCGCCGCCTATATGCTAAAATAAAGCAGGTTATTACTGACAACTCCAACGTATCTACGGAGATTTGATAACAATTTGCCATTACTAAACTTCCTATCAATGTGCTGACCCAGAAAAGATTCCGATGAACGGGCTTTCTAATGCTGAACTGGAGAAAGTTCATGACTCGTGAAATAATCTACAGATAATGGTGTAATAGACATTCCCCGTGCTGCTTCAAATTGACATATCTATATGTATAAAAATCGCGTGTTTGTCTGTTTGTCCGTTTGTCTGTTTGTTCCTTATACAAATCTACACCGTTTGGCCGATTTTGAACAAACTTGGCACACAGGTAGATCTTGATACGGGAAATCTTCTGGGCTAGGTCAAAATAGTCAAATTTAAAAATTTGTTAAAAAGGTCAAAAGTTTTGTTGAAGATTGGCTACACTGAACCATTCAGATTCTGACGGCCCTTTTGAATCGACAGCCATTTTGAATAATGTCTCAAATTTATTTGTTGATGTTCTTGATAATTAGAATAAGTCGAACTCATTGATGACTATTCATCATTATATAATCATATAATGCAGTTTATTTCAATTTTACTGGCGCTGGCCTTTCTTTGATAAGAGCTATCTACTCTCAGGCTGTGGTGCTGGCCTCTGCCGGCTGCATTATGAATTACTTGACAGATACATACAAATTCACACCGTTTGACCAATTTTGACGTAACTGGGTAAACAGGTAGATCTGGATACGGGGAGAGTATAGGCAGAAATTAGGTGTAGCATGGCACGCCGGGGAACAGCTAGTATATATACGTATATATATATATATATATATATACACACACACACACACACACACACAAGATGTCCCAGTCTTAAACAGACAGGCTTCGTATATCGATTAACTAAGTCAAAAAGTCCTTTGGCGATTTTCTCGTTTTCGCTTCGTTTTCGAGAAAAACTACAAAAACCGTGTTGTTGTGGACAAATCCCGATTTATCGCTTAAACGCGACGTTGTACGAAAAAACACTTCTAATCAAAAGTTGTAGCTTATTAAATTAAGATCATACCACGTTCAGCGTCTTAGCTTGAATATTTTCAAACACGAGATAAGCGTTTTTGAATAACCCTTCGGGTGGACATTTTGTTCCATAGAGAGTTAGACATTTTTTGATCCGACGAACTGTCTGCACGTGCGAACGCAAAAACTGAAAACAATAATCTCGGTCCATTTTTTTTTTCTTTCTTTTTTTTTTGTGACAAATTTTGAATTTATTCCTTGACAGAAGACGACTATCTGGTAAAATATTTAAGCTAAGACGCTGGACTTGGTCTCATCTTAAAGATAATTTAATAAGCAACAACTTTTGTTTTGGGTGTTTTATTGTGCAACGCTTCGTGTAAGCGATAAATATTTTTTTTTCTCGAAAACGAAGCGAAAACAAGAAAATCGCCAAAAGACTTTTTGACTTAGTTTTTCGATATACGAAATCTGTCGTTTTAAGACTGGGACATCCTGTATAAACTAATGCTTCCATTCTTACAGCTAAAGGAAACTTCGAAAAAGCATTTGGAAAGAAATGGTTTTCTGCTGATATACATGCAGAGTCTTGGAGCTTGACTTAGCTAGAAGCGGATATGTTTACGCTGCATATGTGTACCAGTTTCAGATAACCATCTTCATCAATATGAGCTCGCATTGCAATGAAATTGAAGCTCTTTTTAAAACAATGTAAATAAAACATTTTAGTCTTGACATTTGCTCTAAACTGACTCATACAACACATATTATTTTTTTACGGAACAATACAATACGAGCAGAATACGCCTACCGGAACAACTTTTGGTTTTGGCGGAACACTTTTTGTAGGTGATTTGACGTGGAACATCGAATGAACCCATTTTAGTCTTGACATTTTCTCTAAACTGACTCATACAACACATACTATTTTTTTACGGAACAATAAAATACGAGCAGAATACGCCTACTGGAACTACTCTAAAAATCGCACAACTTTTGGTTTTGGCGGAACACTTTTTGTAGGTGATTTGGCGTGGAACATCGAATGAACCCATTTTCAAAGCCATATCTTTAGCCGATCTTGTGAAACATTAATGAAACGAATAATGTGGTCTAATTTCCAAAAATAAAAATTGAGATGAACAGATTTTCAGACTTTTGTCATTTATGAAAACTAAAACAAATATTTATTTTTGATTTGAAGAGGTAGTAAGTAGGAAAATATTTTTTTAACAGATTGAAGTTTTAAGATTTTCTTATATTTTTCTAAATATCTCTTATTTTATATTTAATGCTTATTGCGACGTTTCTGTAACTATTCTGTTATTATACACACTTTATATAATACTGGTTATGAATTATCATGCTGTACATTTACTATTTTTTCTTGAAATTATATTAACATTGTGAAAATATTAATTTAATTAACATAATTAATAACTGTACTTTATTAATGTTAAATAAATATTAATAAAGTACATTACTAATATTAAATATGGCCGCGGGTTCGATTCCCACTAGGGATGGAGGCTTTTCTTTAGAAAACAGAAACCATTGTTCCCTATCCTGGCTAGAAAAGGGTGGTAACCTATAGATAACCCGTCCTAAAATTCATAGTTAATAATAAATGGACGTTACAATTTAAATAAATAAATTATTAACATTAAATCTTACCTTCAGCCAATTTCAAGACACTGTTATGTAAATTTATTATTCAGTTAAATAGATGAGAATTTTTCATAAATGAAATTGAGATAGATTAAGTATCTGAAAAGAAAAAAAAAAAGGCCAACTCGCTGGAACTGCGTCATCTTAGCGCGGTTCCGTATATCTCGAAGAAGTGGAGTAGAGTAGGCATCACAAATAACAGGAAACTGACAGTAGCCAACTTACACAGAAGCTGATAAGTTTTAATCCTCATTCTTGAGGAATGCTGAATAAGTCAATACAATTATGTACTAAAATTCCAAACAACCGAAAATTCGTTTTCATTTTAAGTTCCTTGTTCTACTAGCAAATTCGTTTCACTGTAATAATCAACTGTAAATATGTGCTTCATGGCAAATAAAAGTTCATTCTCTCGTGGGTTAAATCATTCTATAAAAAAAGAAATAATGATAACTTCAGTTGTAGCAGGAGGAAGTTATATAGATAGGAGAATTCTAAACAAACCTATGTATACGCCATCATAGTTAGCCATAGCCATCTTGTTTTCCACAGCTATTCCAAACGTATTACCTATACCTTTTACCGTTTCTTAGCTTATTTTACTACAATACTAATTTTACTGATAAATGCAATTTAAAACAAAAAAATAATTGTAGAGAATTTAGTAAGCATTCGAATGGTTAATACTTCCTTAACTCCAAATATAACCAAAATTTAAACATCTCAGTTGGGATTAATTTCCAAGATGTTGAAAAAATTGCCATTGAATCCCGCGATTTTAATTACTCACAATAAAATAATGACATGCGAAAACATTGATTCCACTTTTCTCAAAAACGGTTACAGATATCGCCTTAAAAATGGTTTCATTCGTTTTCCTATGTTAAGAAACCTATAAAAGAAGTACCTGGAAGCATATGAACTCAAAAACGTAAGCGTTACGATTTTTTTTGCGCCCCAAACTCCATCTTCCTTTGGGCGGATTCTGCTGGCTGACGAACTTGACCTTTCAAATAAGAAGACAGATTGTATACCAAATTTCATCAAAATCGGACCATTTTTGAGCTTGCTAGAGCGTTCACAGACAAGCATATATATATATATATATATATATACAAATTTGAACCACCTATATTTTCGTGATCTATGGGGTCTGAAGCGAGAAAGTTTCTAGTCGGCACTTCCGGATCGCGCCGTGAGGTGAACCTCATAAGCGGGTTCTCCCTATGGAGGTAGGGAGGAACCGCGCTAAAACACTTTATTTTACGGTATTTTAGATAGATTGAGATTGCCCATCTTTAGGCTAAAGGTGTGACTTAATATTAATAATTATATATTGTTTTAATTACAATTATTAATTATTTTCAGAAGTAGGCCCTGTGGCCGAGAGCGCTAAGTCGTATGCACTCTGTGCCAAAGATCATGGCTTCGATTTCCACTAGGGGTGGTGGCTTTTCTTTAGAAAAAAGAAAAGGCACCAGCCCTATCTTGGCTAGAAAAGGTACTAACATATAGATAACCCGCCATAAAATGCGTTGCCAATAATAAAGAACGTTAAATTTAAATAAATTATTTTGTTCACTAATTTCATATTTTCACAATTTTAGTAAAATTCAACAGAACATATTACATAACCTAAATTATATAAAACATGTATAATAACAGAATTACAAGCCTGAAGAAGGATAATAAGATCCAAAAATCGCAGTAAGGAATAAATATAAAATTTCGAAGGTTTTTTCCATCTTATTAAATTACTACTCATCTTAGCTAATATTTTATTTTAATATTGTGTAAAAAAGTTTAAACACCTTACGCAAAAATACTTTCTAACAACTGAACTCGCTAGATGTCATCTCCAACTAAAGAGGAACATGTGGTAATAAAAATAAATAAAAAATTTAAAAAATCGAAATCGGTCCATTAGGAATCCGAGTTAACTTAAAGACAAAATAAAATAATAATTATGTCGGATGTTTATTACAAATATACAAGTGCAAATGGTTTTATTTTTATTTCAAATTTATATAGATCATTATAAGCTCATTGTTCAGGAATGCGGCGTACACAACTCCCTTGAAATAAAAGTAATTATAAGGGAAATTGAAATAAGCCTAAAGTAATTATGTGATAGAAAAAAATAATAAATAATCCAAGATGTCTTAAAATACATTAATAAAGAGACAAATAAAGTTAAACAATCGAACATAAAATTGAAGATATTCTCACTTAAGATAAATGAATTTCTCTATAATTTTGAATTTGCTACAAATTTAAAATCTTATTGATTTTTTTTTTTTTTATCTTATTGTACAAATTATTTTTAAAGACTTATAAACGTTTAAAGAAACACGATTGTGAAAAATATTACTTAAAATTGTACATACAAAGAAAAAAAAAGCCTTATTCGCACATAGAAATATAAGGAAAAAATCCCAAAACATTCAGGAATTAAAAAACACAGAAAACGTTGGAAGGAGAGTTTAAAACTGTCTTGTCGGAATAATTAAAAGAATTATTTTCATGACAATTATAGTAATTAGTCTGAAAGAAAATATTGTGCTGAAATTTCTCGTAATTACAAATATTTGTACTTTGCAGCAATTTTAGAGAGAAGGGGTTTTCAGTGTTTGTAAACACAGGATTGGTTTAAATTTAAATGACAGGGGAAAAAAATTATCAAAATTCTAATGTTATCATTCCCCTTGATAAGAAATCGAAGGATAAATAGTAGTTTGTGGCGATAAGAAACCGGTTTTGAATGGAACATCAGGCAAATTGTAGTTTGGACATTGTTATGAGTGTTGTTTGCTTGTTTTTATGGTGGGTATTGTATTTTTAATTATTATAATAAAGTATGATTATTTACCTGTTTGTATTATGACGAGGAGTAGAAGAGCTATGTAAGGTGAGACCATCTTTGTTGAGTTTCCGGATATAACTAGTACAGCGGGAGGCTGGATTCTAAGAGCTGGTGTTCGGGACAGCAGAGTGAGGGAGGTGGTGGGGCGCGCAGCCCGTTTGACGGAATCGTTACAGCTCGTTCCGTCTCATTATTCAATCAATCTCACCTGTCTAATGTTCAAGGGTTGTAAGGTGTTGGATTATCAGCTGGAGACTTGTTGATTTTCTATATCAAGTTGTGTGTCCTACACCAATCAAATAAGCAAATTTATGCAAATGGAAGGCTCGAGAGCTTTTTCACGGCGCTTCTGGATCTAGACCATTAGCTCCGGGGTATGTCACTCAACCTCCTGGTGGCGGGACTCGTACCCCTGTCTCCCGCATAAGAATCCAAGGTGTTAGATACTGGACCACGGGGAGACCCCGGCTTCAGAGGTGTTTAAGGAGTAATATTACCTTGTAACTTTTTTTTTATGGACTAAAATTCTTCCTAAACTACTCAAAAATGACATCCAAGAGTGTTTATGCGAATAAAATTTTCGGGGGCAAAAATACGATTTAACGTTATTTCTTTCTCAGAGGGTTCTGAAACGTAAAATTTTCAACTCGGTACTTCTAGATTGCGTCATGAGGTCAACCTTATAAGCAGGTTTGCTCCCCATGGAGGGAGGGAGGAAGCGCACTAAAAAGAAAAAACAAAAGGCATCACTCCTCTCCTGGCTAGAAAAGGGTGGTAACCTATAGATAACCCGTCCTAAAATTCTTAGTTAATAATAATGGACTTTAAAATTTAAATTTATTTGATAATAATAATGAAATTAAAACAACGGATGACAAATAAATTAATTAATCGGTCAATTTTTAAAAATAGTTTGTCCATATGGAGTTTGATGTATAAAGAAGAATCTAGAAGAAATAACTGGATCTGTCCAGTTTCAGACTTCTATCAGCAATTATTCCTTAATATCGGTAAAATCTACAGTTTTACAATTGCCACCAACAGATTCTCTACGTATCCAGGCAGTCCAGTCAACGAATGCTTAAAAACAGCTATAGATGGAAATGCTTGGAACAAAATTTTTGACTTCATAACTTTCTTTGGACTAGTTAGGAGGTGAACATATCAAAAGTCCCCGCCCTTAGCCTTTGTGCCGGGGGGAGGGGGGTTTAGAAGGTCCCATTTTTCGGGTTTTCACTTATATCTCAGAAACCCAGCGTCCTAGCGATATGACTATTCTATAACAAATTACAGCTGATTAAATTTCCTACAAGTTCTAGTCAATCAAGTTTTTTGAGATATCTTCAGTTTTCGAAATATCCGCTCGAAATATCATTTTGGGGGAAAAAAGTGTTGGAAACATTTCATTCTATAACTGTTCGTTGCCTGGACTGAGGGCAACCTCAGTGATAATCAAAAGGGCTACTTTGACATTAACTCGTGCAATATCGACGTTTCGTCATTTTAAGGTCGAAATTTACCCGATCTTTCATTACTGAGTGGGGGGCGAGGTTAGCTCAGTGGTAGAGCACTGGACTAATAGGGGGGGCGAGGTTAGCTCAGTGGTAGAGCACTGGACTAATAGGGGGGCGAGGTTAGCTCAGTAGTAGAGCACTGGACTAATAGGGGGCGAGGTTAGCCCAGTGGTAGAGCACTGGACTAATAAGCTGGAGGCCTGAGTTCAAATCCCAACCATAGTACTAAAGATTTTTTCTTCTAGTGTCTTCGTTCATGGGTTGAATTCGGGCTCCCTGACCGTCCCTAGGCTAACCCAGCCTTTAATTAATTTAATAATGGGTACCTTGGTTGGTGCTAATGACTCTAGCAGTCGAAGCAGCCAAGGGGAAAATCATGCGGCCGGAGCATAGTACTGACCACACTATCTCCCTAGTGTGCCGTATGGTCATGAAACAGATACCTCTATAGTATCTGCCCCTCAGGGCCCTCGTGGCCTGTTACGGGACTGATTTTTTTTTTTTTTTTTTCATTACTGAGTATTACTGATGTAAAAAAGCAATTTAAATAAATGTGCAATTGATTGATATGAATGAATACCTGGGTTTTAATTACTTACCAAATTACACATTCATATTTAAATTGATTTCACTTTAAAGGAAAATATTTAAACTGTAAAACGTGCATCTCCAAGCCTATTAACGGAATAACGATGTTTCGCACTGATTTTTCCGAAAAAAAAAACATTTTCCGGTAGACGGATTCTGATGGCTAACGAACATGACCTTCCAAATCAGAGAAACGATTTTTTCACCAAATTTTATCTAAAGCAGACCCATTTTGGGGAAACTACGGTGCGAACAGACAAATATATATTTATGAATGTAAGAAAACTAATGCAGACATCTAGGTGGAATAAACATTAAATGTTAAAGGGGCCAATGTCTTCCCATTGTTAGTTATTGAGGTAAATAATATTTTTCTTCATTATATGCCCTTTCAAGAATTATTTTTATACCACCCTGATTTCACTCGTGCAGTTCACTCAAATTTCAGAGGTTTCGACATTGGCCCTTTTTGTTCCAAGTTTATTATCGTGATCCATGGGTTCTAAAACGTAAAAAGTATAATAAACAGGATTTCTTCCTATGGAAGTAACGAGGAAACGCGCTTGAATAATTTAATTTTATGAAAAAAATATTGATATAATTTACCATTTATCTTCCACCAGTAAAATTCTGTATATAGTGGTGGAAATATTTAGGTTTTAATGTTGTTATATTTATATAATTTATCTACTAATTAAGGAGAGAAATATAATTAAGATGAAAAGGATTTGCGTAATATAATAATAGACGTAGAAGAATTAAATCTGACAACAACAACCTACTGACCCTTATCATTGATAGCTATTTCTTCATGTTATCTTATCTGTTTTGACGTTATGTGAGCAAAATGTTTATGTGATAAGAAAGTTCCCATTCATATATCTTTCCAAAACAATAGATTTATAGATAGATACAAATATTATTTGATTTATTTAAACTTTAACGTCAAGTATAATTAAAGCAGGCCACTCACGCTCCGACTTGCTATCCAACTAGCGATCCAACTTTAGTCTTATACTCGTCCAACTACACTTCCAACAATCCAAAAGCCTAGTCACGCTCCGACTTGCTATCCAACTAGCGATCCAACTTTAGTCTTATACTCGTCCAACTACACTTCCAACAATCCAAAAGCCTAGTCACGCTCCGACTTGCTATCCAACTAGCGATCCAACTTTAGTCTTATACTCGTCCAACTACACTTCCAACAATCCAAAAGCCTAGTCACGCTCCGACTTGCTATCCAACTAGCGATCCAACTTTAGTCTTAGTCGGTTTTCACGACTCTGTACTGACCTCACGAGCCGTATGATGTATCGAGTGTAGACCGAAAATGCCTGAAGGTCAAACACTGGCTGAGCTAAGTTGGACGACTTTGATCCGACTCCCCCACTCACGCTCCAACTCCGTTTCCAGTCGGACGGTCTTCGAGTCGTCCCTCTAAATGTTCCGACTCGTCCAACTACACTTCCAACAATCCAAAAGCCTACTCACGCTCCGACTTGCTATCCAACTAGCGATCCAACTTTAGTCCTAGTCTGTTTTCACGACTTTGTACTGACCTCACGAGCTGAAAATGTATCGAGTGTAGACCGAAAATGCCTGAAGGTCAAACACTGGCTGAGCTAAGTTGGACGACTTTGATCCGACTCCCCCACTCACGCTCCAACTCCGTTTCCAGTCGGACGGTCTTCGAGTCGTCCCTCTAAATTTTCCGACTCGTCCAACTACACTTCCAACAATCCAAAAGCCTACTCACGCTCCGACTTGCTATCCAACTAGCGATCCAACTTTAGTCCTAGTCTGTTTTCACGACTTTGTACTGACCTCACGAGCTGAAAATGTATCGAGTGTAGACCGAAAATGCCTGAAGGTCAAACACTGGCTGAGCTAAGTTGGACGACTTTGATCCGACTCCCCCACTCACGCTCCAACTCCGTTTCCAGTCGGACGGTCTTCGAGTCGTCCCTCTAAATGTTCCGACTCGTCCAACTACACTTCCAACAATCCAAAAGCCTACTCACGCTCCTACTTGCTATCCAACTAGCGATCCAACTTTAGTCCTAGTCTGTTTTCAGGACTTTGTACTGACCTCACGAGCTGAAAATGTATCGAGTGTAGACCGAAAATGCCTGAAGGTCAAACACTGGCTGAGCTAAGTTGGACGACTTTGATCCGACTCCCCCACTCACGCTCCAACTCGGTTTCCAGTCGGACGGTCTTCGAGTCGTCCCTCTAAATGTTCCGACTCGTCCAACTACACTTCCAACAATCCAAAAGCCTACTCACGCTCCTACTTGCTATCCAACTAGCGATCCAACTTTAGTCCTAGTCTGTTTTCAGGACTTTGTACTGACCTCACGAGCTGAAAATGTATCGAGTGTAGACCGAAAATGCCTGAAGGTCAAACACTGGCTGAGCTAAGTTGGACGACTTTGATCCGACTCCCCCACTCACGCTCCAACTCCGTTTCCAGTAGGACGGTCTTCGAGTCGTCCCTCTAAATGTTCCGACTCGTCCAACTACACTTCCAACAATCCAAAAGCCTACTCACGCTCCGACTTGCTATCCAACTTTAGTCTTGGTCAGTTTTCACGACTCTGTACGTCCCTCACGAGCCGTAAGATGTGTCGAGTGTAGACCGAAGATGCCCGAAGGTCAAACATTGACGGAGGCTAGTTGGACAACTTCGATTCGACTCCCTCACTCACGCTGCGAGTCCGTCGCCGGTCGGATGTCGGACCTTCGGTCGTCCCAAGAAATGTTCCAAATCGTCCAACAAGACTACCAACAATTCCATTAACGATCCGACTATCCAACTTCGGAAGTCGGACCACTAGTCGTACTGCAAATCGGAACGTGAATGGCCTGCTTAACTCAGAATATTCTAACCAGGATAGGGCTGATGCCTTTTTTTTTCTAAAGAAAAGCCACAATCCCTGGTGGAATTCGAACCCACGATCCTTGGAACGGAGTGTTACGCCTTAACATGCACGACTACCAGGCCACCGGACCATTCCGGACTGGGATTTTTTGCAAAAATAAACTAAATAGTTCCATTGGGGGTGGCTGCTAATTCCAGAACCAAATTAATCATTTGCCTATACCAGACGCTATTTGTACTTCCATGCAACGAAACTCGGTTGACAAGATGCCCTACCAATGAGAAACGTGTTTTGTAAAACAAATCAACAAAGGTCCATCAGGGGTTTGGGTTTTACCCTATACAAATTAACACTCCTGTGGAATTATTAACACTCCTGTACCCCTTAATAAATTACATAAAACACCAATAAAAGAAGAAAGTCTTACAGATAAAAGTCCGACTCGCAGGAACTGCGTCATCTTAGCGCGGTTACATACATCTCGAAGAAATGGAATAGATTAGCATCACAAATCACAGGAAACTGACAGTAGTCAACTTACACAGAAGTGGATAATTCTTAATCTGTATAAGTCAATACAATTATGTACTGAAAACGTAGTTACTCTTTCGCTACTGCTAAGAAGGCTCTATTCTAAACAACCAAAAATTCTTTGTTGGAGAATGCTGGATGGTGGAAAATTGATGTTCCAAGGATGAAAAAATGGTCGAAAATTCCCAAAAGTGTTTTATTGGCAAAACGTTTTCAGGGACTAAGCCCCATTTTCAATGCCCTGTGACACAATACAGTAATTAAAACAGGTTCAATTTAAAACAGATTAAAATAACAAAACAATAATAACAAAAAACAATCGTAAAACCTGAGACTACATATTAAAATAACATAAAACCCCATTTTGTCCAATTATTTAAAAGTCAATTCAATAAAAAGTTAAAACACACATTCAATCAATAAATAATAAATACTTTCATTCTATCACACAAACACACATGCAGGAATAGATAAGTCTAAAATAGGATACAATGATATGAAAAACATATGAAAAAACTAGAGAGAAGGCTAAGTACCCACCATGCATTGGCTCTTATTCAGCCGAGCCTTGCTCCTAGACTGGCTTTGGAAAGCAGCGAGGGACTGTAGGGCTGAGGTTGAAACATGCTTCAACGTACCGCCGTCTCCTTTTACGTTAACATTCTTCTCCGAGACAGCATCAATTTTAATCCAAACCTTTTCTGCCATGTCCATCTTTCTTCCCTTCCTCAATGTCTCCAGTACTTCACAGTCGAGGAAATCTGTGTCATGGTTTTCTTTAAGTACATGTTTCCTCATCTCCGATTGGTTTTTTGTTATTATTGTTTTGTTATTTTAATCTGTTTTAAATTGAACCTGTTTTAATTACTGTATTGTGTCACAGGGCATTGAAAATGGGGCTTAGTCCCTGAAAACGTTTTGCCAATAAAACAATTGTGGGAATTTTCGACCATTTTTTCATCCTTGGAACCAAAAATTCGTTGTGTTTTTAAGTTCATTGTTTTACTAGCAAATTTACTGTTATAATCAACAGTAAATATGTGCTTCATGGCAATTAAATTCCATTCTGTCATGGGTTAAATCTTTCTATAAAATAAGAAATAACGGTAACTTCAGTTGGAGGCTATGAGGAAGGTTATATATGTAGGATTAATTAAAAAAAAAGTCTGACTCGCAGGAACTGCCTCATCTTAGCGCGGTTCCGTTCTTATCCCTAGTCTAATTTCGAAAGATTAAAATAGAAGCAGTTATTATTTTGTTGAGAGGAGATCGTTGACCGTTGATGATGCAAGGTAGGGATTGTCCGGGTTAGGTCACTGCTACTTAATAATACATACCCCATATATGTACATATATGTGCGTGTATATGTGTATGTGTATATGCATATATATTAATATATATATTATTATATATGTATATATGTATATATATATATATATATATATATATATGTTAGGTATATTTACATAGATATGTGCATATATTAGTGTTAAATATGTCCTACTTGTATTTACAGCCCTGATGAAGGCTTGAAGTTCAAGCCGAAACGTCGGCACAATAAAACCATTTTTACGATAAAATGTAGTTTTATTAAGTAGCAGTGACCGAACCCTGACAGTTATATTTTGGTTCCACCAGTCTTGAAAGGTAGGATTTACAATCTTACCTGGAAGGGTCGGCAACACTAGAAACCGTCCCGCTAGTTACAAGGTCTTGGAATCTTGGAACTCTATATTTCTAACAATAAATTGTTTTTGTTATTTTACTTAACCTGTTTTATTTTCGAATACATTATCCAACTATAAGCAATTAAAAAATAACAAGGAATAAAATACAGACAAAAAGAACACTTCGAATAAGCGAAATCAATTACTTTAAAGCTTTAAGCTCTTATTTCTCCGATTGACATCGCCTAATCAAGACTTTCATTAGAACCTTTTATGTAGAGCATTTAATAAGCTTTCTAATGGTATTCTTCCGTTTGCCAAAATTCTCAACAGTTTTCGAGATATTAATGAAAGTTCCCAAAATTTATATTATTTCTAGCAACAGAAAATTGGCCTCATTTTTCATATCCTGTTTTACACACAAAATTTTCGCAACATAAGAAATTACAAAAATAAAAAGCAATAAAAAACGAAGGGAAAGAGACAAAAATTACAACAAGAACGACAAAAACCCGTTCATAAGAACAAAACAGACTTATTTGAAGTTTTAAGCACTTATTTCTCCGAATGACATAACCTAATCAAAAATAGTTTTAGAATCTTTTTTGTAGAGAATTTAGTAAGCTTTCAAATAGTTTCTATCCACTTACCACGATTTCCCAACCGTGTTCGAGATATTAATGAAAGTATACGAACTTCCCAAAACTTTTCATGTCTGTTCATAAAATATTTTATTCTAACCCTTCCTTAACTCCAAACGTAACAAACCTTTCAACATATTAGTTTTAATGAAAGTAGAACATGCAGATAAAGTTTCAACTGAATCCCGTAATTATAAGTACCCAAACCAAAAACGGTATTCAAAAACTATTTTTCCAATTTTCTCGAAAACGGTTAAAGCGATCGCCTTCAAAATGGTTTCATTCGTTTTCCTAGCCCAGGAATCATATAAAACGAGTACTTACAAGCTTATGAACTCAAAAACGTAAGCGTTACGATTTCTTTTGCGCGAATTTCGCCCCAAACGCCTTCTTCCAGTAGGCGGATTTTGCTGGTTAACGAACTTGACCTTTCAAATTGGACGAAGGATTTTTGTACCAAATTTCATCAAAATCGGACCATTCGTCTTCTATCTAGAGAACGAACAGACAAATATATATATATATATATATACATATATATATATATACAAATTTGAACCACCGTTATTTTCGGTCTCTAGGGGTTCTGAAACGCGAAATTTTCTAGTCGGCACTTCCGGATTGTTTCATTGTATCAACCCTATAAGCGGGGTTCCTCCCTATGGGGGAGGGAGGAACCGCGCTAACAACCTACGTCATTATGATTAGCCACTGCCATCATGATTACCACAGTCACTCCAAACTTATTACTTATTACGTTTCTTAGCTTATTTTACTACAATACTAATTTTCCTGATAAATGTCATTTAAAACTAGAAACAACCAATTAAACTGTGAGATAAAGAAAGAGAAAAACCATTTTAAAACAACTAAACAAACACTTTTTAAGTTTTAGGCCCTTATATCTCTCATTGACGTTGCTCCATCGAATATTGCTTCAGAACATTTTTTGTAGAGCATTCGAATGGTCACTTTCTACTTACCACGATTTCCCAACCGTTATCGAGATATTTAAGAAAAATGTATGAAGATCCAAAAACTTTTCATGTCTATTAATAAAATAATTTTTGTCGCATACTTCCTTAACTGCAAATGTAACCAAACTTTAAACATCTTAGTTGGGATTAATTTCCAAGTCGTAGAAAATATGTCAATTGCATCCCGCGATTCTAAGTACTCACAAATAAATAATGACTTACAAAAACATTGATTCCACTTATCTCAGAAACGGTTAAAATATCGCCTTCAAAATGGTTTCATTCGTTTTCTTATGTTAAGAAACCTATAAAAAAAAAGTACCTGCAAGTATATAAATTCAAAAACGTAAGCGTTACGAATTTTTTTGCGATAATTTCGCCCCAAACACCATCTTCTAGTGAGCGGATTCTGCTGGTTAACGAACTTGACCTTTCAAATTAGACGACAGATTTTTGTACCAAATTTCGTCAAAATCGGACCATTTTTGAGCTTGCTAGAGAGCGAACAGACAAGCATATAAATAAATACATACATATATATATATATATATATATATATATATATACAAATTTTAGCCACCTATATTTTCGTGATCTATAGGGTCTGAAACGTAAAAGTTTCTAGTCGGCACTTCCGGATTGCGTCATGAGGTCAACCTCATAAGCGGGTTCTCCCTATGGAGATAGGGAGTAACCGCGCTAAAAAGTAGGTGTGGGTTTCTCGGAGAGCGCCAGGGGAAAGGGGGAAAACAGATGATGGATTATCGCTGGGGAAAACAGATACGACGAGAAAGGCCCTTTTTTACAGGTTTGTTTTTCCCGGCTAGGACCAACCTTGAAGCGGAAGGTCTGTGGACAGTTTATTTTATCTGCAAGTTCATTGATCAGTTTAACTGTCATTACCAGTCCCTTGTTCCAGGGGAATGTTCACTAATGGGAGGAGAGGTGGGGAGTTCAAGACGAATCGCGAGTCTCTGTCAGATGTCAACGTTTCAAGACACTATTGAGGTCAGGGGCTTATGCAAGATATAATTTCGTGGGGGGGGGGGAGGGGGAGCACAGGGGGATTTGGAAGATATGGAATACTAACAGCCTAGAACTTGGAATAGTTAGCCAACTATGTAGCCCAGCCATACGGTGGTTTCAAGTGGAAAGTTTTGGTGTAACTGATTTGATTGGCTTATCCTATGTTTTTTGGCGAGCAACACGAATCTGAAGTTTTCCACCAAAAATGTGCTCGGCAAACATGAGAAATCCTCAAAAAATCACTAAAAATAATGGTTTTTAGTTGTTTTCAGCTTATAACTTGCAAATAAAGCTATTTACAAAAAGTCCGACTCGCAGGAACTGCATCATCTTAGCGCGGTTCCGTTCTTATCTCTAGACTCATTTAAAATGATTAAAATAGAAGCTGTTATTATTTTGGGTCCACATTTCTAGAAAGCATGAAGATTGGATAGTTAGCCGTCGAGGTGATAAGTAAAGATGGAATGGTTGGGATTCGGCTAAAGAAACCTCAATACGATTTTTGTAAACAAATCTATATTTAGGACGTTTCAGCTACTCATTGGTAGCCTTCGTCAGCATTGAAAGTGCCGGGAGGCAGAGGAGGACCAAAGTTGACAGTTCCATCTTTACTTTCAAGAAAGCTCTTATTTACGATCATACCTGGATAGGCCAACCCGCCCTAGGAAGGACCCCGCTAGGCAGTTGAAAAGCTATATCTTGGAAATCCATATCTCTAAGATTAAATTGTTTTTCTTATTTTTCTTAACCTGATTTATTATCAAATACATTATCCAACTATATGCAGTTAAAAAATAACAAGGAATAATAACAGACAAAATGAAAAGTTCGAAAAACCGAAATCAATTACTTTAAAGTTTTAAGCACTTATTTCTCCGATTGACATCGTCTAATCAAAACTTTCATCAGAACCTTTTTTGTAGAGCATTTCGTAAGCTTTCTAATGGAATTCTTCCGTTTACCAAGATTCTCATCATTTTTCGAGATATTAAGGAAGGTATACAAAGTTACCAAAACTTTTTATATGTGTTAATAAAATATTTTATTCTAACCCTTCCTTAACTCCAAACGTAACACAAATTTCAACATATTAGTTTTAATGAAAGTAGAACATGCAGAAAATCTTTCAACTGAATCCCATGATTCTAAGTACCCAAACCAAAAACTATTCTTCCCATTTTCTCGAAAACGGTTAAAGCTATCGCCTTGAAAATGGTTTCATTCGTTTTCCCAGCCCAAGAAGCATATAGAACGAGTACTTACAAGCTTATGAACTCAAAAACGTAGGCGTTACTATTTTTTTTTGCGCGAATTTCGCCCCAAACGCCATCTTCCAGTAGGCGGATTTTGCTGGTTAACAAACTTGGCCTTTCAAATTAGACGAAAGATTTTTGTACCAAATTTCATCAAAATCGGACCATTCGTCTGGGAGCTGCAGAGCGAACAGACAAATATATATATATATATATATATATATATATATATATATATATATATATACACACATTTGAACCACCGTTATTTTCGGTCTCTAAGGGTTCAGAAACGCGAAATTTTCTAGTCGGCACTTGCGGATTGTTTCATTGTATCAACCTTATAAGCGGGGTTCCTCCCTATGGGGGAGGGAGGAACCGCGCTAAAAACGTCATTCTGTGTGATCCTGACTTAGTAAGGGCGAGTTTGGGGTTACAAAGGGCCTGTCCTATAATTTTACAGGTAAATACGCTAAAATTTGAGTTGCTGCAGATGCGTTCATCCACTAAAAGGGAAAATTGCATTGATTCATTCACCATTTTTAGCGCGGTTCCTCCCTCCCCCATAGGGAGGAACCCCGCTTATAAGGTTGATACAATGAAACAATCAGGAAGTGCCGACAAGAAAATTTCGCGTTTCAGAACCCCTAGAGACCGAAAATAACGGTGGTTCAAATTTGTATATATATATATATGTATATATTTATTTATATATATATATATATATATATATATATATATATATATATATATATATATATATTTGTCTGTTCGCTCATTTCTGGCTTCCCTGATGGTCCGATTTTGATGAAATTATGTACAAAAATCAGTCGTCCAATTTGAAAGATCAAGTTCGTTAACCAGCAAAATCCGCCCACTGGAAGATGGCGTTTGGGGCGAAATTCGCGCAGAAA
Organism: Gonocerus acuteangulatus; assembly: GCA_946811695.1. NCBI lineage: Eukaryota > Metazoa > Arthropoda > Insecta > Hemiptera > Coreidae > Gonocerus > Gonocerus acuteangulatus. The sequence continues at coordinate 12,585,687 of OX328131.1, forward strand.
AAATCGTAACGCTTACGTTTTTGAGTTCATAAGCTTGTAAGTACTCTTTTTATAGGCTTCTTGGGCTAGGAAAACGAATGAAACCATTTACAAGGCGATAGCTTAAACCGTTTTCGAGAAAATTGGAAAAATAATTTTTGAATACCGTTTTTGGTTTGGGTACTTAGAATCACGGGATTCAGTTGAAACATTATCTGCATGTTCTACTTTTATTAAAACTAATATGTTGAAAGTTATGTTACGTTTGGAGTTAAGGAAGGGTTAGAATAAAATATTTTATGAACAGACATGAAACGTTTTGGTAACTTTGTATACTTTCCTTAATTTTTTTTTTTTTTTTTTTTTTTTTTTTTTAAGGCGCATCAACAAATCGTGGCTATACTTTCCTTAATATCTCAAAAAAGGTTGAGAATCTTGGTAAACAAAAGATTACCATTAGAACGCTTACTAAATGCTCTACAAAAAAGGTTCTAATGAAAGTTTTGATTAGGCGATGTCAATCGGAGAAATAAGTGCTTAAAACATTAAAGTAATTGATTTCGCTTATTCGAACTGTTCTTTTTGTCTTTGATTTTGGTACTTAGAATCATGGGCTTCAGTTGAAACATTTTCTGCATGTTTGAATTTTATCAAAACTAATATGTTGAAAATTTGGTTACGTTTGGAGTAAAGGAAGGATTAAAATAAAATATTTCATTTTTTGACATGAAACGTTTTGGGAACTTCGTATATTTTCATTAATATCACGAAAACGGTTTTGAATCTTGGCAAGCAAAAGATTACCATTCGAAAGGTTACTAAATTTTCTACAAAAAATGTTTTGAAGACATTTGCGATGGGATGGTCATATTTGGAGAAATAAGTGCTTAAAACATAGGTAATTTCGTTCATTTGAACGAATCTTTTTGTGTGTTTCCTACAGTTTTTTTTTCACTGCTCGTTATTTTTGTGATTGCTTATAGTAGTCAAATGTATTAGTCAATAAAACAGGATACGTATATATAGAAACAATATTTTGTGTCAACGGTACCTTGGAATACGAAGATGCACTATGAATATCTAGATTACTGTACTGGTGTTGATTTCGTTCTTTAGAATTGTTTTTGGTATTCCCTATTTTCAGAAGTTTTCATCTATTTATTAATTTTTTTTTTTTTTTAAATTCATTGAACGAAATCATATGAATTCAAAGGTGAGGAGCTAGGAGGCTTAGGGTGGAGTGCATTCCCAGTACAGGTATCGCCCAGTGGACCCTCGTCATCTGTAAGTTCCTTTCTAGGGTCATAAAGATAAGCCTCCAAACAACTGTAGGAATGTAGGATTTCTAATTTTTGCCAGTATCAGAACAGCCGCTGTTTACATACCACAGTGGTACAGACGTACCGGTCTATACTAGTTGCACTCCACACGGTGGTAGTACTTGGTGTATGCCACAGCGGATTGCTCATTATAATCTTATTTTATACGTATTAAATAGATACCTAAAAAAAGTTTATTTGTGTATAAGTGTTGCGTTATTGGGATTAGAATAAAATATTTTATTAACAGACATGAATTTTTTTTTCTTTTATGGTGTATCGAAATCTGAGTCATTAGCACCATTTTTTCCTTATGAGCTTATATAATACTTAGATTTAGCTAGCAACAATATTTTACACCGCAATTAAAGTGATTTGCTCTTCTTATAAACATAATATTTATATTATAATATAAACATAACACATTAATTTGTCTGACAAAAAAAAAGTCCGACCCGCAGGAACTGCTTCATCTTAGCGCGGTTCCGTTCTTATCTCAAGTGCGATTAGTGAAGGAATATAGCAGCTATCGGTAGGTATTAGCACCATTTTCCCCCCTTAATATCTTCAAAACAGGTAAGAAATCGTGGGAAGTACGATGTAACCATTCAAAAGCTTACTAAGTTCTCTAAAGAAAAGATTCTGAAGCAAATTTCGATGGGGCAATGTCAGTCGGAGAAGTAAGTGCTTAAAACTACGAAAGTGTTAGTTTTGTTATTTTAAACGGGTTTTTGTCACTGTTTACCTCACTTTTGTTTTTTAAGTTTATTTAACGGTGGAATGAGTATTTCATTAAAGCTAAGAAAATAAGAATCATATTGGTAATAGAGTTTTCCTAGAGTGAGCGTCGCGATGACGGGAGAGTCCCATCCGCTTAGAAAACTGTCAGTTTCCATATGTGGCGCTTTAAGCTTCCTTCTCTTTGAGATTTTATTTTATATTTTTAACGAAAGATCAAAACCTACCAATAGCAGCTACTATTCCTTTCCTAATCGCACTTCGGATAAGAACGGAACCGCGCTAAGATGATGCAGTTCCTGCGAGTCGGACTTTTTTTTATTTTTACAGAAATTACTGATTTATCCCATATTTCAGCACTCTTTTGCGTGGAATCAGTGCGGTGTACGAAGAAATGTTTTGAAACATAAATTGTACGTAATTTTATTTTTTTTTATTTTACTACAGAATGACTTTTTGTGTAAATACCTTTCTTTGCATGAAACAACAAAAAAACATTACTTTTAGTGATTTTTTTATGATTTCTCATATTTGCCGAGCACATTTTGGCGGACAACTTCAGATTCGTGTTCAGCACCCCAAAAACATAGAATAAGCTAATAAAAACAATTATACCAAAACTTTCCACTTCGACCCCTTTTTGAGTACCGCGCTAATAGTCCAACCGCAAACCAAAGAACCAGAAGGGTCGTGGCCGGGGGAAAGCTAGACATTCCCCCAAATGGGTGGACCCCACAGTGCGCGTTTCCTGGTTCTTTTCTTAGCGGTACACCTTATAAATTGCTATTACATACAAAATAAATAAATATTAAAAAAAAAAATGTACTAAGTGGTCTTATTTAATTTATTTTTGAGGTTTTTATGACTCATTTTTACCGATTAAATCATAATTTCGGGAGGTGGGGCATCAGCCCTATACCGGCTAGAAAAAGGGTGGTAACCTATAGATAACCCGTCCTAAAATTCTTAGTTAATAATAATGGACGTTAAAATTTAAATTATGCAAATAAATTTGTTTACTGTTTTGACTAATCTCGTTTGTAATTGTCTTTATGTATTTTTTAGCTGAAGAAGGCTGCCAAAGTACATGCCGAAATGTTCTAAATATATATTTTACTGAAAATATGAGGTTTTCTCTTCGCCGAATCTCAACCAATCCTTGACTTATTATCACCTCAAAGGCTAACTATCCGCATCTCATTTATGTATAAAGTTGCTCTCAATTGAGAGGAAGCCACATTGTCTGGCAGGGTGTGAGAGCCAATCTTGAAGGTTCAATTCCCGTTCCCAATTCAACCAAACAGCCATTGACTGCCTATAAAAAGCAGGATATAGCGTGCGAACAGAGGTTTGTCCCTCGCTCGAGTTGTCCCGAACCTCCTGCCAACCGACCAAACTCCTCGTCCCCCTGGTAGCTGGTACAAGGACGACGGTATCTTCTCGGCGGACGATTGGATCAAATGGATAATCCGCCGTATCCTGCTCAGAAGATTACACACTCATCCGTCCGCCCACCTCGTCACTGTCAGCAAACGGCACGCAATCTTCCTCAGTCCGCAACGGTCCGCTTTCTTCCCCTTCAGGACCGCTGTCGATCATGGCGGGTTGTTTAAAATACCTTACAGCATATCTTGATAGTCGGGAAGAGTATCTTTAGGCATGGTTACCATAATTATAAACTGTCAGCGTCGTTCCACCCTCCATATGGGGAGGACGCCCCTCTTATAAGGCCAATCCGATCATGTTGGTGAAATTGTCGACCTTTCATAATCGATAGAGGTTGTAAACACTAGGCATTCACATTTTAATGCATATTTACATATATGTTATAAATAAGTAAACCTAACAATATCGCACTTATGTTTCTAAAGTGACAACTCAAAAATCGGTGTTTTTCAGTTATGACTATGAAAGACATTGGTAAATATCTCTTTATCAACTATCAAAACTGTATACACCTAGCTTTAGATCTTGTACCCTTCCTGTCTTAATGCTATTCCCCCTACATGGGCAAGAGTGACACATTTTCAGTTGAGTTTTTTAATTGTGTCACTTTAGGAATGCTAGTGCGATATGACGAATATGTTATTTTTTGAGGCCATGGACAGACACTAACAGATCGATTTATTGTTTTTGACATTTTCTCTTAAAATCTTGTCTATAAATCGAACACAAATATATTGTTAACTCAGCCACATTGCGATGAAATGAGACTTTTGATTTAGAAAAGCGTGTAGCGTGTTTCCCCCATCCCTCCCTAGGGTCATCCAGCCTTTAATTAATAATAACAGGTGCCTGCAAAGGGGAAAATTATCTCAATAGTTTGTCCTGTGGTCAAGAATCAGGTACCGTTAAGTAACTGCCCCTGTGCACCCTCATAGATTATGGACCTGATTGTGTTTTGTTTTGTTTTTTAAACAAAATATGTATTAACTGTATGGAACTGTAACTGTTGTTTTAACTAAAACACCCACAGTATGAAAAAAAAAACCCCAAGTTCTCAGCTTGCCTCTTCCAAATTCGACAACATATCAGGAGACACTTTAACACTATTCTGGTCAAAATTCATGGACTCAACTGACATAAAATTATCTTGTCCAATGAAACTCGCAATAAAAAAATGGTAATCGAGGAGATGAAGTTATATAGACCAGTTTAAGGATTGGCCATTCTTCACTTACTCACAATTACTTAAAAACGAAACAAAATCAGCCACAATGTGAAATATGTAATACAACTCTCACTATAAAACATCTACTTACCGACTGCATGAGATGAAGTAATAAGAAAATTCTTATACGATTCTAATGAATTGTTAAATGAAGGTAACCAGTCGGACTGTTTGAGCCTCCGTGCCTAATATTCGCTAAATTAGTTAATATTTAATGTGGTGTAGATTTAATTGCAAAAGCTCTTGGCATGTGATTTATCAACGGAGGAAATTATCAGAGTGAGCATATGGTCACTTATGTCCTCTCATTTTATGTGTATAAAAAATACATTTACTCTAATTTTTTAGAAGAATTTAGCCATCATTATTTAAGTTGTCGAATTGCTTTGATGCTGATGAGACATCGTAACTAGACATCATCAATCCTAATGTTGTAGATTGCCTTTTCCTGTCAGTAACTCTACCTTCAAAAGGCACAATTTCCAGGGATATATTCTCTCCAACCCACTTACTACAAAGCAAGGTTATTTTCTCTTTATTCATTCTTGTATTCAAATAATACCAAATAAACAACATTTTATATTAAACATAAATTTTATTTTATGATTTATTAATGCTTAACAGGGACAACCCTCATAGCATAAGGAAGGACTTATGTAATATGGATTATGGAGGCCCGGTGGCCGTGAGTTTTAAGGCGTGAACACTCCGTGCCAAGGGTCGTGGGTTCGATTCCCACTATCTTTAGAGGGGTGGTGGCTTTTCTTTAGACAGAAAAAAAAATGCATCAGCCCTATCCTGACTAGAAAAGGTTGGTAACCTATAGGTAACCCGTCCTAACATTCTTAGTTAATAATAATGGACGTTAAAATTTAAATAATATGAATTGGACTCCTTTAAACGGATAGGAACCAAGCGCCATTTTTAACGAAATTGAGTTTTTGGTGCTATCTTGTAGAGAATTAGAGATTTTATATAGTAATAAAAAACTGGTTAAAATATAATGTTGTCATTAAAGCAAGAAAAAATACCAAAAAAAAGTGAAATGGTGTATCCAGTATGCCGTAATAAACAGAAAGGAATCAAGCACCATTTTTATCAATAAATATAAAAATAAAACCCCATTGCCATAACAACAGTTTATTTTAATGAGAGAAAATGAATGAAACATTTCAGATAATAAAGGAATTTTACACCCACCAAAAAATTTTAAAACCAATTCTCTAAAGAATGAACAGATGGCACTTGGTTCCTTTCTGTTTAGTTAGTCTAAACGTTCAATTAGTCTAAGGCGTCCAATTAGTCTAATGTTAATTTAGATTAAAAAAATTTAAACCACGCTCCATCTAATAAACATTTATAAACATAATATACTAATTACATTCACTTATGTTAAATATAATAATAGCTAAAACTAATAATAAACAATTTGAAAAAGTATGTATTTATTAAGTTTTCTATTAATTAAACTATATTATTCAAAAAGGCCTCTCTAGTTTTTAATGCTCCATATAATTTGGCCTAATCGTCAAAAATTTATTTCTAAATTTTTCATATAGTTTACAGTATAGAAAATATGCAGGATATTTTCTTCCAATTTATATATTTATTTTATATTGTAAGACTGAGTTTTAAATTTGAATCGCATATGGTATTTTCTGGAAGTTCTATTTTGAGCTATAATTTTTATTATAGGGAATGGAATATTTATATTCTGTTAATTTTGTGGAGACTCTATCTATGTTATTTAATTGTTTGAGACCGCTCGTTGAATTATTAAAGTCCTAAATATTCATTTGAATAAATGGTAAAAATAATATTTTGTATTTATACTAATATTATAATTCATAATGAGGTGTAGATAGTTAGCCGTCAAGGTGATCAGCAGTCAGGGAATAGTTGGGATTCGGCTAAGAAATATCAATATGATTTTTGTAAAAATCTTTATTAAGGACGTTTCGGCTACTCTTTGAATTTTTAATCTGTATATATAAAAATCACGCGTCTGTTTGTCCATCTGTTTGTTCCTTATACAAATCCACACCGTTTGACAGATTTTGAAACGTCCTTAATACAGATTTTTACAAAAATCGAAATGATGTTTTCCTAGCTGAATCCCAACAATTCCCTCACTAAATATTATACTGTATGGTACTATTATCAGAGATAGATAAAAATGCTTTATTTCAACTATAAAATTGACAATAACCTGAGTTTTGAGATTTCAAGTTGACTTTTTTCCCTAACTGAAATGGATATATAAATTTACAAAAAAGTATACACTACTGCTACACATAAAAACAATATGAGAGAAAATTACACAATAAAAAAAATCTCACTTAACGAAGACATAATGAAGTTATATCACAATATGCTCTAGTCTTTTATGATTATACTTATTTTAATTTAATGAAAATATCGTAGTTATCTATTTCCAGGGACTCCGCTAGGGGGGGGGGGCACAGAGGACAATTGGTCAGGGGCCATGATCTTAGGGGGGCCCGGTGTCATTTTTTGACTCCCATTATAATTTGAAATAACAAAGTTATATACAGACCATTTTCCACTCCGTCCAATTACTAATGTATTTAATTTTATTTTCGGAGAAATGTCAGTTTTAAATAATTCCATTAATAGTTTTTGGTAATGTTAATGGAGGGAGGGTTAAGGGGCCCATGAAGGTATTTGGATAGGGACCTGTGATTCCACTCGAAGGCCGTAACTATTTCCTCTATATGTGAATGTGCGCTAAGTTCACAATATTTAAAAAACTTTACTGCTCCATTGTATATAAATTTGGAGTTGCTGGGAATATTCAATAGAACACGTATTTGGTCGATTGGAGCCCTCCTAGGGAAATTTATAATAAATCTTAAACATTTATTTTGCAATATTTGCAATTTTTTAAAGTTTGTACGGAAGTGCGGGACCATATTGGACAGGCGTAACATAAAATTTGCCTTTTATATAAAAACTAATTTTTTTTTATTTATTTAGAAGATTTAAATGAGAGTTTCTGTTTATCAAGGAAAATAATTTCTGTAAGGCTTCTGTAGGTTTGTTAACTTGACTATGGACATGAGTTGTTAAAGTTAATTTACCACCATGTAAGTGTACTCCAAGGTATTTTACAGATTTTGACCAGAAATTGGCATTGACAAAGTGATTTAGTAAAGGCCTAAGCTTTAAAAGCTCAAAAAACACGAACAAAATTTTTTTGGGACAACAGCAAATATATTACAGACATATTCCAAGTCCTCTTTTTTCTTTTATTTATTTTTTATAGAAGTGAATATTACTTAGTGGGCCACTGAAATCCCTACAAAGAATTAACTAAATTTTCAGGTATTACTTACTTACTGCTCTTATTAATCATTTGTAAAAACATAAGCTTATACGTTTTCTTTATTATTTAGTTTAATTGCCTGGGTTGCGATAAACTATTAATAAAAAAATATATATGTACATATTTTTCCTATAAGACAATCTCTGAACTCGAATGTTCAATTTTTTCTTGTTGCGGATATCCAGGGTGCAGCGAGGAATCCAGGGTCCAACAAGCCGTGAGATGAGAAAATTCCTGCCACCAGTGGGGATCGAACCCATCATCTCCCACTTATGAATCTAAGACACTAGCCACTAGACCACAGGGAGACCCCCCCTTCTTCCTATCTTCCCAAAATCTCTTCATTCTTTGACAGTCTTTTTGTTTCCTTTTTTTCTATGCATATATTAACTGCCTTCTTTCGTTTGCTTTAAATTTTCTTTTCATAATATTGTTTCTGAATTAAGGTGGATTCACACTATACATACCCTCATCGGCAGGCCATCGTCCAGCAGCCGACCGGCAAAATGGAAGTCAATTCACACCATCCAGAACTTCACCAACAGGCCACCGTCCATCAAGAAAACATCTCGGTCAGTTGTGCGGGGTGATTTACTTTATTAAGTACAAAATTAGCAATGTTTGTTTTATTTTTGGATTAAGAAAAGGAAACGGGGTCTCCCGTGGTCTAGTGGCTAGCGCGCTAGATTCATAAGCGGGAAATGGTGGGTTTGATCCCCACCGGCGGTAGGAATTTTCTCATCTTAGGACGAAAAAAAAAAAAAAAGAGGAAACCTTTAATACAAATTTGAAATTTTAACGGATGAAACTATTCAAAGGAGTCATGCAGGAAAGCAAGAAATTCATCATGATGGCCCAGCAGGTAGTTAGATCGCTGTACTGAAGGGTCGACCGGCTCCCACCACAAGCCATAAGGGAAGGGTTAACCCTAGACGGGCAAGCTCATCGACTTTGGATACCACATGTGAATAATCGGCAGCAATACCTACAGTGAATTCTCTAAGCCTGAAAGGCTCAGTCTTACCTGAGTGTTTAAATGAATGAGAAATGGTCAGGCGTAAAGCGCTCCTTCTTGAGAACCACGGCTGGTGTCCAAAAACAACCAGGGGCCCGGATATGTAAAAGAGTAAGCCCTGTTTGTTTATTTTCTTTTTCTTTTTGGATACTTACAGAGTTTTATATTATTAATGCAAATCTTGTACTCTTCCCGAGCTAGTATGGCAAGTACTTAGCACTTGTAAACTAGATATTAATGGAGAAAATTTTAACTAATTCGAGGTTTACAAAATTTCTACTTGTTTCTAGCGATGACACATACCCATGTCAAAACAATATTCTAAGACTCATTTTATATGAAGTCACTGACTGGCAAGTCTGGATGTTTTTATACAAGTATTTTATACCTTGTCTCATGGTCTAAACAGCCCAACAAGTGTTAAATGACGAATTAGTAACTCGACGGACCTTATTGAATGCACTTGTACACTAAGTGTGAACGAGTAATTGCCACTTAGCCAGCTTAATCAGATTAAGAAGTAGGGGCGGACCAAACTTAACGCACTTGTCTACCCAGATAAAGCCAGCTTAATGAGAGGGGCAACACTAATGAAAAGTACTAAGCTCGTGTGAACAAGGCATTATTGACAAAGCAAAACGGCTCAAATCTTAGCCAGACTGTCAATTTTTCTGAAAGAAAAGCTTCATACGTGGTAAATAAAGGATGCTGCCCAAGTAAATTAGGTTGTTGTGTACTCAGCCTGTTATCATTCTTTCAAAAATTCATTTTATTAATTTTGGGGGTTAGTTAATTTATTTTAGAACATAAAGGAAAAGAGAAAGACATTTTGTAATTCTGTCTTCAGACATGAGTTTGTAAGTAAATTTTGATGAGGGTAAATTTTGTTTGCATCAAATTTTCCAGATGTATTGTAAAACATAATGGTCTACGAAAGAATAGCAGCTGTTCAACTCCCATAAGTATGATTGTTAAGGTTCCCCAGGGATACAATAAGAATTGATTCCGCGAGGATTGCTAGCTTGTTCGTGTCAAGTCCCAGGGTTTCCAGGAAGTCACTAGTGGTTTTAGAGATCGTTCTTCTTGTGCCAAACCACAGGCCCTGTACAATATAATTTCTTCTTCCATACGCTTCATGAAAGTTTTCTTCATATGTCGTTATGCATTTTGTATATACGTCCTTTTTTCCTTGTCAATTGACTCTGCCTGCATCGGATCATTTGTTTCATATCTAATGGTAGGGTCAATTATATATGCTGCTTTTGATTTTTTGTGAAATAATATGATTTTTGATCCACTTCTTATTAATTACAAGAAAAACAGTTAACACATTATAATCTATCAGTTTGATTGCCATACTGTCGATAAATCAATAATAAAAATAAAATTGTTGAAATTAATAAGAAATAGCTATTGAGGTTGCAGTAAAAGAAATTTTGGAAAGTTTATTCAAATCTTTATCAATATTGCCTACTAAAAGTTTGACTCAAATGTAACTGTGTCATCTTAGGGCCTTTCCGTTCTTATCTCTAGTGTCATTTGGAAAGCTTAGAATAGAAACAGTTAATGTTTTGTCGTAATCTTTCATGAAAAATATAATTATTTATTAAAGAGTTCACAACTTGGTGATTTGCTCTTTAAGTCTATGTGCGAACAAAGCTAATCATTATACAGAACCATATTAAAATGAAAAATATAAACACATACAAAAATGTAAAATTCAATCTCAAAGTAAAGCAAGATCTTAGGCGCCAAAACAGGAGATTGACAGTGTTCTAAGCAGAAATTACTCCATTTATGTAAATAAAAAAAAAAAAAAAAAAAAAAATCCATTTGTTGTTGTTTCCCTGTAAACAATCTTATGAAAACAGTATTTGTAGGAAATCGTATAAGCTTTCAAATAAATCCTTTAAATTTCCTAAGAGGTTTCAAGTTATATAAGAATATATCCTAAAATCCCAAAAATAATCTAGTATTGTCCATTTTTCTTGTCAACGGTTATATAGGCTTTAGAAATTATTTCATTAGATTTCCCGCATCCAATTTCGTGCAATTTCCGCCCAAAAAACATTTTCTGATGGACAGATTCTGTTGTTTAACAAACTTGACTTTTCAAATAAAAAAAATAGTGTGCCCTTCCAGATCACGTCGTGAGGTCTACCTCATTAGTGGGGTTCCTCCCTATGGAAGGAGGGAGGAAACGTGTTAAAATGATCCCCATTAAAATACATATATGTATGTATATGTTATATATATTTGTATATCCATTTATATGGTAGCAGCAACAATTTTTGTTTTCTTGTCACGAAACACGGTATTTAGCGTTCATAACAATTTGATTGAACGAATTCATTGTGCAGGAAAATTGGTCCTTCAGGATTATATAAACTACCAGTTTAATTGCAGTAGTGTGGATAAATTAATAATAAAAATAAAATATTTAAAATTAATAGGAAGTAATAATTGAAATACACTTCTGAACATCTTTATTTAAAAATGTGAATAACATATGGAAAATACATAAATATAATACAATTTTACAAAATGTATACATATTTATTTTGATGAAAAATTACAGAAGGCTACGATACTTTGGTTAATTTTGGTCTTTGAAAGCCTGGAAGAGCAAAATGGTAAAATATTTTATACTTCGAAATAAAATTAATTCAAATGAAGTAGTACATGATGTAAACTTTAGATTTTATTTCTACTGATTAATTAATGTTTCAATGAAATTCATGTGTTCTATTCACTTAAACCATGGTGTGTATAAATTGTCTGACAGACACGGGGGAAATTTCAGTGAAGTATGTTGGCAGTAGTGAGCATCTATAACCTGTTTAATTAGATGGAGTAGATTGAGAGAGAAATGGAGGGAATGGGCACGGCCTATTTTCCCGAAAGGCAGTAAAAATATCCGGTAGAACTCCCTGTTATAACCTTATCCTTCCGGTTATAACCTTAACCCAGTCGCCTCATTTGGGGAATTGGCAATTTTATAGTTTAAATTGTAATCAGCATTAGCTTTGGCTTTTTGATAAACATTAAACACTATCTCCCTTGTCTGGCCTCTCAAAGCCTTTCCTGCTCCTAAGACAATCAGTTTTTATAGTGATTAAAGTTTAGTGTTTGATCATTAAAAGGCTTTGCAAATGGTGGAACAGAAGGGAAAGAGCAGGGAGAAATTCCTGCACAGACGTTCGCGCAGGCGCAATTGAACTCCTGGGTTTATCTGAACAGGCTATGGAATCTAGATGCTCACTGCTGCCAACATGCTTTACTGAAATTTCCCTCTTGTTTGACAGATTCTCTAAACACCAGGGTTTAAGAAAACAGTGTTTAACAAATAAACAATGAAGTTGTGTAGTATATGAAATCAGGCGTTACAAACAATTATTAAAAGGTATTATTTTCATTTGATATTAAGCAATCGCACCTTATCAAATCTAGCTTTTCATTTTGTTCGCTTATAGGCGTAGCTTACAAAACTTTGGTTATCAAAGCTAAGAATTTTAGAATGGTTAGCATGCTGGAGTAAAGCAGATGAGGTTCAGATTTGAAAGCCACTTGACGTGGATACATTTTTCTAGTGATGGCTTCACTGAAAAAATATTTACCATATTGGTACTTCTTACTTTTAATTCTAAAGTAATTACACATTATTTAAAAATACAAATTCTGAATGTATAATAAATTAAAATAGAATGAATTACCAATTGACAATTATTCATTTTCCATCCTTAATTATGTTTTTCATTACAAATGTTATTAATGGTTATCAAGAGATCACAAGTTTTATATACAATTTGTAATAACGTATAAGTAATTGTTTTCTCACATAGTAGCAATTATATTATATTTGAAAATATTTAATGTATAAAATAAAGCCTAGAAAAGATTGGTACCAAGAATTATTTTACATAAGCTCATTGATGTTAAAAAACAGTTAATGAAGGCACAGAGCACTCGAAAGGGTACGACCTTATCGGTCGGATTAATAATTATGTTCACTTTAAATACAAGCAATAGCTCAATCATTCTGGAATACAATTATTTTGAGGTAGGAAAGGTGAATCCCTTAGTCAAAATTTACATTAATAATAATCTCCTTTTCCTAAATTATCAGCGATTTAAAAGAGGGAACAACGCCAGGGACACTAATATCACAAAAGTAGAAGATATAATATTTCCACTATTGCAATAGTCCGTATTACTGCAGCCGCAAACAGTTTGTTCCCCACCATGCATTGCTCGGTAGTAGCACTTGTTGTTGCCCATGGTTGAATTAGCCCAACCACACTTCCTGATGATTCTGACATGGGGCTCCACTGAAATCAAATACAGAATCAAATAAATTAAGAAGCTCTTAATATTTCAATTTAAAAATATAGTCCTAAGATGGGATACTTGAATAAGATTAACCAGTATGGAGATGGCCAGGATTCGGTCAAAATAATTAATAAAATTAACTATTTTGACCGAATCCAACTCTGATAAACGCCTCCTCTCTGAATCAATATTTATCCACATTGAACACAGTAAATGACAAAATTGATAAAGAAGTCATCTCCTCTACCTACTCCAACATTTTCCATTTATTAAAAACATCTTGCTAAAACTCTATACCACCTGCAATAAAAACCCTTCATACCTGCCTCCCTTCCATTATCATCACACTTTTATGACACTGCCTTCTACTCTTTGACCAACTCCTTTCCCCAAACTTACCTTGATCCACCATATTCAGAAATGATTACGCATCTAAAAGGCATAGTTGTCCTTCTTCTCATCGGTAAGCCTATTTTTCATAATGGATTTATTAATTTTATGTGTGGATCAATGTTACCCATCTAGGTCTTAAACTATATATGATCTACCTCTAATTTAAGCTCTAACTGTATAATGTTTTTTGTTTTTTTAATCTTTTTTGTATATATATATATATATATATATATATATATATATATATATATATATATATATATATTAGTATTAACTCAGTCAAGGCTTGAATTCAAGCCGAAATGTCGGCAAACAATAAAACCCATGTTCACATAAAAAATGTAGTTTTATTAAGACACAACTTTGCTATCCTGAAGCACTTCTAGAACTTTAACTTCGATTTCCCAACATCCGGAATTCGTGATTCGCCCTTACTCTTCCAAGGTCTTGATATGTGAAATAGCTTTGGCCTTTATCAAAAATTTGTAAGAACGGTATTGTTAATTCTAATAGTTTTTTTTTTTTTTGTTTTTGAGAGAGAGAGAGAGATTTTCTTCACTCCTTTACTCCTGATGAGATGTGAGGATCTCCAAAAAGTCCGTCACGCAGGAGCTGCATAACTAAGCACTTTCCTCAGAATTTGGGTAGTGTAGACTGCTTTCCAGAACAATTTGCTTAAAATATCCTACATAAATAAAATAAAAACATGAATAGTTCTCTTTTAATTTTGTAATGAGTAACTGATCAATTATTAATTTGCTTCCAGAGTTATGTATACTCATGGTACCTATTACACTACGTAATAAATACAAAAAACCTCATATTATCGTATTTTGATCTAACGCAGGAACCGGATACAGTCCCTCTAGCGCTCCTTGCGGCGCCTTTGTGGACCTATGTCTGGCTGGCTTTTCTATTGAAATATATTACAAAGTAAACCCCCCTTTCCGATTGACCGATTCAGCTCATTTTTACAACACTTCTTTCTCATGAGTTACCCACGACGTATACCGCGTTTCGTTACAATACAGCAGAAATTACGACCAGTATGAGTATATTAGTAATTTGGGTCCGGAGTAAACCCCCCCTCCTAATGAACCGATTTAGTTTATTTTTACATCACATATTTACCTGTAGATTACCACTACGAATACCGAGTTTCGTCGAAATATACCAAAAATCACGGTTGGTAGTGGCGAATTGGTATTGTGGGTCCGGAGTAAACCTCCCCCCCCCCCCCTTCTAATGAACCGATTTAGTTCATTTTTATATCTCACTTTTCTCTCTATGTTACCACTACGAATACCAAGTTTCGTTGAAATATAACAAATATTATGGCTGAAATGGTCAAATTAGTGTTTTGGGTTCGGGGTAAACCCCCCCTTCCGGTGGACCGATTTTGGTGGTTAACGAACTCGTTCAATCGTTTGCTAATTGAATGCTATATACCAAGTTTCGTGACGAAAAAACAAAAACTCAGGCAGCTATCGTGTTAACGGACACACACATATATATATAGATATATATATATATATATATAAATTTCAACGGGGGTCATTTTCGGTATCTACTAGGTAGGATCGATAAAGATTTGAAGACATTTTTCAAAACTTCCGTCATGAGTCCAACCTCAATAGCTACTTTCCTTTGGAGGAAAGTGCTAAAAGAAGGCTTTGGTGAATTCAATAGAGGTCCTCTTTAAATAAGAAAAATGTTTTCTATGTGTTCTAAATATTTATCTGTATTTATATTTATATTAGTCTACGTAGTTAGAATTGAAGTTACTTACAATTGTTCATCCCTACTTCTATAATTTGTTGGATCTTCCTGCACAAAGTGTACGGGGAATCTCCAGCTTTGTTCGAACAGTCTACTTTGAATTTCTCTAAAAGAAGGCCATCGGCACAAGTCGAATCATCCTTGCTGTTACATTCAAAGCATTTGATGGCTTCACCTGAAAAAAGGGTTAATATTATCTTAATTTGTTGAGGTAAAATTAAATTAGTTTCAAAACCATTTGGTTTTTATAGCCTGTTCATATTATGACATAAGCACTATAGTGACCTGCCTAAGGAACACAGACTCTATAACCATCTGCACTATTGGATTAAAATATATTTTTTATGTATTTGTCTTATAGAGCCTTCTAATATATGATTTGCTCTTTTCAATGTTGTTTAGCGAGTAGAACACATCAGCGGGTCTATGAATTTATGATAATTAATACATACATGTATATAAAGTAAATGTACAAATGTAAATATTTAATGTATAGAAATGAGAATAATAATTTTGAAAAGTTAAAACCTGGAGTTTTTAAAAACTTATTGAGTTCGTCAAGTGTAAGCATTATTTCACTTCACGTTAACTCATAAATGTTTTCTTATTTGTCTGTTTGATCTAAATGGTGTAAATATTTGTTTGTTTAAGGTGTGTGAATACTATCATCCGTCGAAAGCTTGTCCGTATTTGGTAGGTTTGTACCGTATCATTCCTTGCAATCTGTTAGTATGTGTTTCGGTGCAGTTTTTCAGGACACCAGTTTCTAATTCTAGTATGCGTTTAATGCTAAGGTCTTCCCGTGGTCTAGATGCGAATGCCTTAGGGTACGTTCATGTTGAGGATTCATTCTGCGATGCTACTATAGCTACTCCGATGAGCGCTGCCCCGATGTATTCTACATCGATGGAGGGTGTTCATGCTGACTCACCATTGCATTGGTTCTTGCTGGGAGTAAAGTAACCTTCAACAGTGAATTAGCTTTTGTTTATGAAAAAGCTCTGCTTATGTTAGTGAGAAAAAATGAGCCTTTACAATTAGTTCGCGATGTTCCTGACAAAGAAAAAGGGATTGGTTTCTTACTCGGAAAAATTAATGGAATCCTATTAATTTTAGCGAGTTGGATAGACTAGAGTCGCTTAAATTATATATAATTATATTAATTGCGAGTTGGATTGGCTAGAGTTTTCTTTTATCTTCGTAGCGTAGCGAGCGGAAACGCATGTCATGTATTGCTTAATAAATGTAAAAGATCCAAAAAAGAGAGAGAGAAAAGGAATAAAATATGTTTGTTTACAAATATCGTTGTTTGTTATCCTTCATAACCTGCAAAACAGTCAACTGTTATGCTTAATAACTTTTTTCATAGTTGAGAGAATTGATTTTGATCATATTAACCTTTTTATTAATAAATATTACCTTCCATTATCTAATATGAATTATAACCGTAGATTACGAGCCAAGTAGTAAAAGATAACCAGCAAAGAACCTGTAAGCTAATCAGTAAGCTTATCAGCGAGTACGAGTAACTGTTATAAATCACTTAACTAAATAAATACTTCAAAAGTAACTGGATGTAGGCTTCGCAAAAAGTCCCAATTTTCTTTCATCTCGACAACGAAATAACCAAAAAAGAATAATCACACAAGATGAAGTAATGAGAGAGGGTAGGTGACCTGCGCACTAGAGTCCTTTTGAAGGAACCAATCACAGGCAGGCCCACATCGCGGCTTCCCTCCTCACTGCGAGGAGAAAACAAAATATTTGTTCTTCCCCGCGGTCACTGCGCGGGTGCGAGAATAGCATCGGAAGTAAGGATCCTCACTATGAACGCTCCCACCTTAATACATGTGTTTGTTTTACATCGGGGCAGCGCTCATCGGAGTAGCTATCGTAGCATCGCAGAATGAATCCTCACCATGAACGTACCCTAAGATTCTCATGCAGGAGATGGTGGGTTCGAGTCCCTCCGGCTGCAAGAATGTTTCTCATCTCGGGGCCCATTGAGAGGGCTTTTTGCTGCAATTTGTTAATTGACCAGTTGTTGGAAAAAAATATACTGAGGTCTATGATGCAGATGGCAGACGTTGCTCTGTCCTATCATGTTCATTAAATGGTGGTGTGTCAGCAACAAGCGCCCAATGCAAAGTCTAGTAAACTCTACTTCTTCACGTCTGGTGTTTGGTGACTGGGGTACAGTCGGATTAGAGAATTCAGTTAGAAGCGATCACTTATCTATTTGAAAAACCTTATTATTTGCGGATATATTAATATATAACATTTTTAATATTGCATATTTAAGCAAAATTTAGGTACCGAATTATAAAATAGATTCAAAATATGTAAATCCTTCCTGGTGTATTATATACAGCTGCATATGCTTGTAAAAGTTTCAAGTAATAAAAATATGTAGACAGTTAAGCTAAATAAAACATATTCAATTATTACCTAAATCACATATGTATGCATATATTATTACAATATCAAAAACCAACGTTCATACATGGAAAACCAGGCGTTCCAGCCGCGTGTGCCTAAGTAGAATTTTTTTTTTTTCTGAATAGTAAGACAATTCCCAGCCCTTAAAACGAAACTTATATGCCTTCTTTGAGTTCCATTCAATGAAATACCACGAAACAAATGTTTGGCTAGCTAGGAAGGGAAGGTTTTCTAGGAACCCTCGAGCAGGTCTAGTTGCAGCCAGTTCCGAGATCAGTCACTCATTCTTCTCGGAGACCGCCGGATTAGAGAGCGCGTTTTGCAATGCTTTATCTACTCTAAGTGTAATAAAAATGTATTTACACATATTAGTTTCGTTGAATTGTATTGCATTTTTGTGCCGAATTTCATGAAAATTGAACCAATCTAGCAGATGATATAACAAGAATAGACAACTGTATATATATATATATATATATATATACCAACATTTTGATTAAAAAGTCGGTTGAAGGAGATTTAAAAAAGAGTGGAGCCGTTTGGTCAGATGGTAGAAAGAAGCTCATGAAGTCCCGTAACAGGCGACGAGGGTCCAGCGATAGAGATACTGCAGTGGTATCTGATTCATGACCATACGGCACACTAAGGAGATAGTGTGGTCAGTACTATGCTCCGGCCGCCTGATGTCCCTCTTTTCAGATACCTATTGAATTAATTAAAGGGGCTAGGGACAGTCTGCGACGTCGAATCGAACAACGATACTAGAAGATAACATTTTCACTGTGCATCTGATTTTTGAACTCAGGATAACCAGAACATTAGTGCATATATATAGTATATATATATATATATATATATATATATATATATATTTGCATATTTGAACGACCAGTTCTTCCAGTGTCCTGTAGGCATTTTTTATGAGGACTTCCGGCAAACATCATAACCGGAACTTCCACCATAAAGGAAACGCGCTAAAGAATGGAAAACCCCTTTTTAGCACTTTCCTCCGAAGGAAAGTAGCTATTGAGGTTGCACTCATGACGGAATTTTTGAAAAATTTCTTCAATTCTTTATCGATCCTACCGAGTAGACACCGAAAATGACCCCCGTTAAAATTTATATATATATATATATATATATATATATATATATATACATACATATATATTTTTATATATATATATATATATATATATATATATATATATATATATATATATATATATGCGTGTCTGTTAACACGATAGCGGCCAGAGTTTTTGTTTTTTCTTCACGAAACTTGGTATGTAGGGGTTCAATTAGCAAAGGATTGAACGAGTTCGTTAACCACCAAAATCGGTCCATTGGGAGGGGGGGGGGGGGTTTACCCCGGACCCAAAACACTAATTTGACTATGCCAGCCGTAGTTTTCGTTATATTTCAACGAAACTCGGTATTCGTTACATTGATCTAAAGAGAGAAATACGTTGTAAAAATAAACTAAATCGGTTCGTTATGAGGGGGGGGGGGTTTACTTCGGACCCACATTACTAATGTGCCACAACCAGCCGTAATTTTTGTTACATTTCAACGAAACTCGGTATTCGTGGTGATAAACAAACAAAGAAAAATGGATTGTAAAAATAAACTAAATCGGGTTATTTGGAGGGGGGGGGGTTTACTCCGGACCTAAAGTACTAATATACTCATACCGGTCGTAATTTCTGCAGTATTGTAACGAAACGCGGTATACGTCGTGGGTATCTCATGAGAAAGAAGTTTTGTAAAAATGAAGTAAATCGGTCAATTGGAATGGTGGGTTTACTTTATACTCTGTTTCATTAGAAATGTGAACCGCCAGACGTAGGTTCCGAAAGCCGCCGCGAGGAGCGCTATCTCCCACTTGGGGGACTGTATCCTGTTCCTGCGTCAGATCAAAAGGCGGAAAATGAAGTTTTTGTGTGTTTATTAAGTAGTACAATATAATTTATTAAAATAACGCTGGAAGCAAATTATTTACAAAATTAATAATTGAACACTTCTCATAAGAAATGTAAATGAGCAGAACTATTCACGTTTTTATTTTATTTATATAGGCTATTTGCGGCAAATTATTCAGTAATGTTGTCTAGACTAGAAAAATTCTGAGGAAAGTGCTCAGTTATGCAGCTTCTGCGTGACGGACTTTTTTAATCGATTGTGTTATACGCCAGGTATAGGACAATGACCAATATTCTTGACTAAAATATCAATAGCACCTTTTTAAGCGTAAATGTTGAATAATTATAATTTCTATACATTTTGTAATATTAAAAATCTAAATAAATTCCCCAGAAATAAGCAATAGGGAAAATGTAATTATGAACTGGAACTGTAGTTTTGAAGGGATTGTAAATGAGGAAGAGCCAAGAGAGCAGATGTTGTTTAGAAAGGGTTGTTGCGAAACTCGCTATTCAACCCTCCCTTCAACCCTTTGTCTGCCTTTTAAAACCAGGGCGACCCATTTTTGTGTGCCGGAGTTCCAGCCCTCGAATTCTCGCTGGACATTCGGCCGGAATAAACTCACTCAGGAAAGAAAACTAGTCGGAATTGTAGGAACTGCGTCATCTTGACGCGTTTTCTTTCTTATCTCTAGGGTTAAGTTTTAATTTGTTAAGTTTGAAAAGATATCGTCACTCAAATTTCACAACCGCCTAAGTCAATTTTCCTAACTTTTCAGGAGAGCAAAAAAAAACTGTAATGATCTGTAACTTGGAAAAATGCAATTCGCCAAAGATCCGATGCATATGTTTGGATATATCTTTTAGTTTATTTTGGATTATAAACAACATCCTTTGGGTATTTAAAAAAAATAATGTACTTTACAATAATGCTTCTCTATACACGATATTAGACTTATAGCCATCGGGGATCAAAGCATACATCATGGGCGTATATAGAAAATAATTTCGGAGGGGGCTGGGAAAATTTCGGGGGGGGGCTGAGACAATTTCCGGTGTATTTAGATGTTTACTACCACTTTGGTTTGAAGCTCTATGTATTAACCCCTTCAGTTCCATTGTCCAGCCGGCTGGACATAACTTCTTAACTTTGTATCACACTGCCTATAGCCGATAGATGTTTACTACCACTTTGGTTTGAAGCTCTATGTATTAACCCCTTCAGTTCCATTGTCCAGCCGGCTGGACATAACTTCTTTACTTTGTATCACACTGCCTATGGCCGATAGATGTTTACTACCACTTTGGTTTGAAGCTCTATGTATTAACCCCTTCAGTTCCATTGTCCAGCCGGCTGGACATAACTTCTTTACTTTGTATCACACTGCCTATGGTCGATAGATGTTTATTACCACTTTGGTTTGAAGCTCTATGTATTAACCCCTTCAGTTCCATTGTCCAGCCGGCTGGACATAACTTCTTTACTTTGTATCACACTGCCTATGATCGATAGATGTTTACTACCACTTTGGTTTGAAGCTCTATGTATTTTTCTTCCATTTGACATCTAATATAAAATGATTCCATTGGATTTTGAAAGGTTATGTGTAAAATCTTCTCTGCTCCACCATGGGCAGTCATGGATTCTAAAAGTTATTGACTTTTCTTTACATATTTAGTCCAAATGGTTTCTTTTTAGTCAATAAAACTCCGCCGAATTGAATGTACATGATCTTTTTAAAGGTTGGAAGTTCAATTTTACCAATAAAGTTTGTAATAAGGTGTCTACGAAGTTTTGAAAATCCATGTCCAGAATACTGTACATGGGAAGTCAACCCTCATATTTGATGTGACAATACTTTTTATTATTAAATATTCAACAAATATTTACTGTTATATTTTGTTTTTATGTTGTCAGAATTGTTTTTTTGAGTACCATAATAATAAATAACTTTTTCTGAATGGTATGGGCTAGAAGGCGCCCAAACCATTCAAAAATATAATCTGTCCTTTGACATGATTTTCAAAAAATATATTCTTATTAGTTTTATGTTTTGTTTTTTAAATAATCAAATAACTCTTTTTGAGGCTAGACTGTAAATATTTCAATTTCATTAATTTTCATTATTACTGTGCGCTGACAACAATTTCGTGTCTAAAATTCCAATCCATTTTTACAATACCTTATTATATTTGAGGTTTTACAATAATATTTACTAATAATTTTTCAAATTTATTTTTTCTGAATTAATTTCTTTTAAATTGTTAATAAATTACTGCTTTAATTATATATTTCTTTAATATTTCGACATTTTGGTTTTCATCCACAAATCGCATTACTTGAGAACCAATGTCCAGTATACTGGACATTACATAACTCATGTCAGGTTAACCATAAAATTCTGAAAAAAATCAGGAATCTTCACAAGAGCAATACACAACTATGGCAGGAAAATCATTTTTTTTTTATCAAGAAATAAAAATTCGGACCTGAAGGGGTTAACATAGTAATGAAAAGTATTTAAAATCACTGCAATCACTACTAAAAGTAACTTTTTTTTACTACTATATTTATAAATTATGGTTTCTAACTAACCTAAACATATATATACAGTAGACTCTCCCTTATCCGGCGTTCTCTTATCCGTCGCTCTCTCTAATCCGGCGGTCCCCTAGAGGAATTCGTGACGGATCTCGGATCTGGCCGGAGCTAGACCTGCTCGAGGGTTCCTAGAAAATCAACCCTTCCTAGCTAGTCAAACATTTGTTTCGTGGTATATCATTGAATGGAAGTCAAAGAAGACATATATGTTTCCTTTTAGACGCAGCAACTTGTGTTTCTACTACGAAAATAAATGTTTCTACTAAGGCACCTGCGGATGGAACACCTGAATTTTGCTAGTCTAGGTGGAACATTCATCGCGAGTGGAGTGCAATTTTTAAATAATAATAATAAGGTTCTTCGGGGTCTCCCCGTGGTCTCGAGGCTCACTAAAAAACCACCTCCCTTTACACCTCAACCACCCTACGGAACCGCCCTCAACACTTCTAAAAATTCATTCATTATCATGTATATATGAGTGTGATATATATATGAGTGTGTGTGTGTTTAAAGAACTCTTATGCATCTTTTTCTTTAAAGAAATCTTATATATATGTTTTATAAAAAATCGTATATATTTACATTATACAGCTCTTATTTATGTGGTTTACAAAGAGCTCTTAAAAAGTGTTGTTTCTAAATAAGCCTCTCTGAAGCCCTGAAAGAGTTCCTTTGAATATTAGGGAGGCTGTGAATAGGCCACAGAATTATGATTCTTCTCAGCCCCTCGTGTTATTGTTGCCCGGCCCTAAAGGAAGTTTTGCGACCAAAACAACCCAAAGACCAAGGAAGATACAACGAGAAGCACTTCAAACCTCCTTGGTACTCTTTTTATAGGTTTCTTAACGTAGAAAAACGAATGAAACCATTTTTAAAGCGATATCTGTAACAGTTTTTGAGAAAAAAAAGGAAACACCTACTTTTCCAAACTGATTTTCAGTTTGGGTATTCAGAAACGATTAATTCAGTTGGAACATGTTCCAGACGTTTGATATTCATCTAATCTACGATAGGTAAATTGTGGTTCCGTTTGGAGTTAAAGAAGTACTAGAAATAAAATATTTCATTAACAGGTATGAAGCGTTTTGGGATTTTCGTATATTTTCTAAAATATCTCGAAAACGGTTGAGAAATCGTGGTAAGTAGAAGTGACTATTCGAAAGCTTACTAAATTCCCTACAAAAAGGTTCTGAAGCTATTTTCGATTGGGCGATGTCAATCCGACAAATAAGGACTCTATAATTCGCAATTGTTATTTTTGACCTTTGGACGGGTTATTGTGTTTGTTTACCTGAAGTTTTAACTGGTTGTTTCTCCATTTTTATTTTTTTTTTTTTTTTTATTTTATTTTTTTTTTTTTTTTACGGCGCATCTACTTCTAGGTCATTAGCGCCGACATCCAGGGTGCAGCGAGGAATTTTCCCAGCGAGCCTTGAGATGAGAAAATTCCTGCCGGAGGTGGGAATCGAACCCACCATCTCCCGCTTATGATTCCAGCGCGCTAGCCACTAGACTACGGGAGACCCCAAGTTTCTCCATTTATTGCAATTAACAGTAAAACGAGTATTTTAATAAAGAAAATGTGAAACGTTGTTATATTGTGTCAAAGAGCGAGCTTTGAGAAGGTGGGGAAAGTCTCCATGATACTGTCAGTTTCCTGCTGTGGCTCCTTAAATATATTTTCACTTCGAGATTTTATTTTATATTTTTCACAAACGATTAAATCCCACCAGTAACTGCTACTATTTCTTTACTAATAGCACTAGAGATATGAACGGAACCGCGCTAAGATGACGCACTTCCTGCGAGTCGGACTTTCTTGAGAACTGTTATTGGTTGGCTGGTAGTTGTCTAGCATCATCTGGGGAAACAGTCTGGGGCGCACAGGAACTGAATCATCTTAGCTCGATTCCGCAAAATTAGGAATCACAGAAATCTACTATTCTAGGAAACAGTTATAGATATCATGGGCGTATATAGAAAATAATTTCGAGGGGGGGGGCTAGCAAAATTTCCGGGATATGGAATACTAACAATTTACAAGTTTTAATAGTTTTAGACAAATAAAACGCTTTTACAATATAACTAAAATATTTTTTATGAACTAAGTGATCTTATTTAATTTATTTTTAAGGGTTTTATGAGACATTTTTACCAACAAATCAAAATTTCGGGGGGGGGGGGGGGGCTGGAGCCCCCTTAGCTCACCCTTATTTACGCCCATGATAGATATGTCGTCGAAATTTAAGTCATTCGATTTCCCAAGTCAAATAATCCTAAAAGAGTGTTAGTGGTAGCCTATAAACGTAAAGGCGTAATCGCAACCAGTTTGTTTTTGCCTAAATAGAGCCATAAATTCTTCCGGTAATTGGTAAAAACCAAAACTACTTATATATTTGTCTGTTCGCACTCTTTGGGCAAAGTTCGACCCTTTTTTTTTTTTTTTTTTTTTTTTTTTTTTAATATGTTCTCAACCACCAAGCGGTCATTAAACACATGTTTTAATAGCTAGGAGCTGTACTGCTGTATTAGTAATTAATGCACTAGTTTTTAAATTTAAGATTCGCGAATAATGATGCAATTTTTTAGTAATGAAGTGTTTGTTTATTTATTGATTTTCTCGGAGTTATTTAATTGTTTTTGAAACTAAATAGAATATGTATATGTATACACTCACACACACACATATACATATACACACACATATACACATATACACACATTTATACGTACACACACTCACACACAAAGCACATACCCACGCATACACACACACACACATGCATTCATTTTTTTTCTTTTTTTTTTTTCATTTATTTATTTCTATTTTATTTTTTTTATGTTTTTGTTTTTTTTAACACAGCTGATTTGGTTGTGGGTTTTAGTGCTAGTTAGTTTTAAATTTTATCTATTAAATCTGTGGAGCTTAAAAATTCCAAAAGCTTAAGGATTTGGTTGGGATGATCCGCCAGAATTTCACTAATTGTATTTGATAGCTGAGCTTCTCTTCTTTGCTTCTCGTAAATTCTGCAGTCAACCAGAAGGTGGTGCACGGTCATTCTTTCATTGCAAAAGTTCGACCCTTTGGTAACAGTTAAATGAAAATATCTTAGGAGTATAGGTATGTACCAATTCCACCACACTGTACTAAAGTAACTCCAATAATGTGTACTTTCTTTGGGACGAAGTATTTTTGTCGACGTCAAAAGCGGTTTTCTGCTTAATGAAGAAGGAGGAAACGCGAAAATAAGAATCTCAATCTGTAAATCCATATCAATATAACTCTTCTGGTTCAATAATGTATTTAATATCTATTGTTAGGGAGAAAAATACCAGAATTAGTAGGTGCTGAGTTTGTGCAATTAATTTTTTATGCCTGCTATGAGCCCAAGTAAGGTATGTTTATTGTCACCAGTCTGATTTTCGTGACCTATAGGGCCTGAAACTGTGGACATGACTCATCGCCACCTGCGGAGTCGTCCGTTCGAGGTCCGGCAAAATCACCGTCCGGCAGAGCGACCGGCCGGTCCATATTCTTGTGTAAGCACACACCGACCGGCAGTCGGCCGGCCGGTTCTCCCCACTCCAAGCATTGCTTCCTCTTAGACAGCTTTTACTACAAGTATTGGGGGTCTCCCGTGGTCTAATGGCTAGCGCCTTGGATTCATAAGTGGGAGATGGTGGGTTCGATTCCCAACCTCCGGCAGGAATTTTATCATCCCACGGCTCGCTGGTAAAATTCCTCGCTGCACCCTGGATGTCGGCGCTAATGACCTAGATGTAGATGCGCCGTAAAAAAAAAAAAAAAAAAAAAAAAAAAAAAAAAAAAATACTACAAGTATTGGTCTGTAATTATAGATGTGGCATTAAATAGCCATTATTATTTAAAAGTCATTAAATCATTTAATAATTGGAACACAACGACAAATTTTGATTGGAATTTAAAGGTAATTTACACTTTGAATCCTGTACACCTTAAATATATCTAAAAAGGGACACGAGTTGAAAATACCAGTTATAAATCAAAATTCAGAGCATGTCAATATAATATTATGTTAAAAATTAATAACACAGATTAGAAGAATATTTAAGAAAAATCTAAATGATTATTAAATACTTTTGAAATAGATTTAGTGTCATATCTGGACCACTGTTGGAAGTAAATGTTATCTACAAGTGGACCACTTCTTGGTGTGTGGAGCGTCCGGCCCGTCGTTTTACCGGACGTGTGGCCATCTCAATAGTTACCAATGGTTTGCCGGCACGTGTGTGCTTTCCTATTCACTCCCATGTATTTTTGCTGCCATCCGGCTTTTGGTAGAAAATTTAATTTGAAGTGAAAATGTTGAATTTGAAATGAAAAAGGTTGATTTTGGTTTGGGTAAAATTTAATTTGACTCTGTAATGGTTGAAATTGAATTGCAAATGCTATATATATATATCACACATACATAAACATAAACAAGACAATTTAAATGGGGACCTATCAGTTGTCAGAGGTCGACATTGCTGGCAAAGACTTCCGGAAGGACAGTAAATAAAATCATCCACAAATTTTGTTGAATATTCAAGCAAAAAACACGATAGAAAGGTTCTTGGTATTTTTTTTTTACCAGTTTTAGAAAGAATATACTAAATATATATGACTACTGGTTTATTAAAATTATATGTAACTCCGAAGAAAACTACTAACAAGTAAAAACTAAAGTCAGTAAAAAATAAACACAAGATAATACCTGACTTGAGAATAAAGATGAAAAAGAGTAGGGCCAAGTATGCGTCCATGTTGAGGGGTGACTCCAGAGTTCTGACTACGGCTGGAGTAACTGCATAAAGGGGGTTGGTTTGAAATACGCATTCGGCTCTCCTCGGGTTTCCTCGGCTCCAGTCGACCGTAACTGGAGGGCATTACCCACAAGGGAAACACAAATCAATGATTTTACCCCGCCTGTACGTGATGACTGCTCTAAACAAGGATTTCGACCATTTTTTCAGCACCCAAGTCCTTCAACAGGTCACGGCATTGGGTAGGACACGAAGGGCTATGCGCAACAGTTCAGGTAAAATGGGCACTCTGCCGAAATATGAATTAAAGGAAATAAGCGGGCCTTGGGTTTCTAGACCTCGGAGTATCGAGAATCGAGCATCTGAGTCGATATTTTTGTGGTAATATCGATGTTGCTGTTTTATCGAGGCGTGATGACAGCTCCCAAGTTTGGATATATCCGCATCGGACTGGTTACAATAAACACGACGTCCGCTTGGACTCATAGCTGGCCTTATTCGGACATTTACAATCACAGCAACTACTAATGCTGGTATCATTTAACACGACGATATTTCTTATATAAACTTTTGAACCAGAAGTCTTATATTGATATGGTTATAACTAGGGAACGGATGTCCAAGTAAAATACAATCAAAAATATGTACATATATATTTAACTATGAAATATATATCTACTATGAAATTTGTAATAATAAATTGAAGGAGGTCTCCCGTGGTCTCTATTGGCTAACTCCTTAGCCTCTCATATCCGTTCCCTAGTTATAACCAATCCAACATTTTTCAAGCGAGTGTTTACATTTTTCTCCACGTATTAAGTTATAGAAAAATGCTAAGATAATGCTGTTCCTGCTAGTCGGAGTTTTTAATTATTTTTCACGTAGATGATTATTAATTTATTTTTATTTTTAATCATTGTTTTATTATTATAATTTAGTATTTAAAACGCATGAGTAAATAAATTTATTTATCAGGCTGTACCGTATGAAATGTCAGTTTTGGACTTGCCGATTTCCTTCAAATGTCCTACTCCGAGTTCTTTGGCATATTCCCTAGTGCTTTTTGAGGGACAAGTTTCAGCTGGTCATTGTCAAGCTTGGCTTCTGGCCTTCCTCGCTCCTCATTGTCAAAGTCAAAATTACCACTTCGAAACCTGGAAAACCACCGGTAAACAGTTCGTTTATTCACCGTTCCCTCCCCGAACGCCATGTTAATGTTCATACACGCCTCAGCAGCGCTATGACCGAGCTTAAATTCATAACGAAAAATAATACGGATTTCCGTTGAAGTCATAATTTAAGTTTTATTTTTTTCTCAGAGGATCGTTCTCACAACACAGTACGCAAGTTACTGATTAAATAATAGGAATAAAAGAGCTTTAATTCTATATGAATAACAATGATGTTTGTAAATAATGAAATAAAAAGTCCGTCACGCAGGAGCTGCATAACTAAGCACTTTCCTCAGAATTTGGGTAGTGTAGATTGCTTTCCAGAACAATTTGCTTAAAATATCCTACATAAATAATAACATGAATAGTTCTCTTTTAAATTTGTAATGAGTAACTGATCAATTAATAATTTGCTTCCAGAGTTATGTTTACACATGGTACCTATTACACTACGTAATAAATACAAAAAACCTCATATTATCGTATTTTGATCTATCGCAGGAACAGGATACAGTCACTCTAGTGGTAGAAAGCGCTCCTTGCGGCGGCCTTGTGAACCTACGTCTGACGGGCTTTTCTATTGAAATATATTACAAATTAAACCCCCGCTTTCCGATTGACCGATTCAGCTCATTTTTACAACACTTCTTTCTCATGAGTTACCCACGACGTATACCGCGTTTCGTTACAATACAACAGAAATTACGACCGGTATGAGTATATTAAGAATTTGGGTCAAGAGTAAACCCCCCCTTCTAATGAAACGATTTAGTTTATTTTTACAACACATATTTACCTGTAGATTACCACTACGAATACCGAGTTTCATCGAAATATACCAAAAATCACGGCTGGTAGTGGCGAATTGGTATTGTGGGTCCGGAGTAAACCCCCCCTTCTAATGAACCGATTTAGTTCATTTTTATATCTCACTTTTCTCTCTATATTACCACTACGAATACCAAGTTTCGTTGAAATATAACAAATATTACGGCTGACATAGTCAAATTAGTGTTTTGGGTTCAGGGTAAACCCCCCCTTCCGGTGGACCGACTTTGGTGGTTAACGAACTCGTTCAATCGTTTGCTAATTGAATGCTATATACCAAGTTTCGTGACGAAAAAACAAAAACTCTGGCCGCTATCGTGTTAACAGACACATATATATATATATATATATATATATATATATATATATATATATATATATGCATATATATATATATATATATATATATAGATATATATAAATTTTAACGGGGGTCATTTTCGGTGTCTACTAGGTAGGATCGATAAAGATTTGAAGAAATTTTTCAAAAATTCCGTCATGAGTCCAACCTCAATAGCTACTTTCTTTCGGAGGAAAGTGCTAAAAGGGAAAGGTTACTTTCATGAAATATGTGAGCAGATCACCTTGCTGTTGCGGAGCTCCATAAATAAATAAATAAAATAGGGAAAGGATTAAATCGCAAAGTAAACAAAACTTACATTTCATACGGTACAGCCTGATACATGGATACAAAATGTCGATAGACTATCAACTATTAATGAAGAATTATTATTTGTTATCACCTAACAGATGAATAATCCGTTAATGTTTGTATTTGAACTCGATACATATCGATTTTTGTCTATCCCTTAAAATATGTGCCGTGTTGTACGAACGTCCTTCCCCTGTCAGTTCCACGGTGACGGGGAGAACAATAGAGGCTTCCTGAGAGAACATCGGGTCTCTAGTCCACAAATCGTTAAACACCGGGAAAGTGCACTTCGTATTGTTTGTTTAGCATTGAAATGAGATTAAACATACTCAATTTATTGTTGTAAAATAAATATATTGAATGATATATTTATTCAAGCAAACTAATTACTAGAAATAAGTTGATTATAATATAGAATAAGTAGAGTGGGCCATGAATTAGTTAACATTTGAAAAAATCGTATAAAAAATAATTGACATTTTTTAAAAATTGTATATTTACAAGAAAGCTAATTACTTGGATTTTTTTTTTTTAACATTACATCATCTAAATGACTAAAGTTTCGACTTTTGTACTCTTCTAAAGGATTATCAAAATTTTTGAATTCTGGTCGGCAAACAGACCGCGAGATTTCCTAAAAAATAAAAAATAAAGTACCCACCAGGAAGCGCTCAACGGAACACTCTTAAACGACATTGAAGGGGTTCAATCAATTTCCCCCAGCACGTCCAGATTGTTACATCTGGTCAACAGCGAGACCCGTTGGGGAAGCAAACATATTGGTAATGTGGGTCCGGAGTAAACCCCTCTTCCTAATGAACCTATGTAGTTTATTTTTACAAAGTATTTTTCTCTTTAAATCAACATAACGAATGCCAAGTTTCATTGAAATATAACAAAAACTACGGCTGACATGATCAAATTAGTGTTTTTGGTCCGAGGTTAACCCCCCCCCCCCCTCCCGGTGGACCGATTTTGGTGGTTAATGAACTCGTTCAATCGTTTGCTAATTGAACGCTATATACCACGTTTCGTGAAGAAAAAACAAAAACTCTGGTCGCAATCGTGTTAACAGACACACATATATATACATATATATATATATATATACATATATATATATATATATATATATATATATATATATATATATATATATATAAATTTTAACGGGGGTCATTTTCGGTGTCTACTAGGTAGGATCGATAAAGATTTGAAGAAATTTTTCAATGAGTGCAACCTCAATAGCTACTTTCCTTTAGCTTTTAGGAAAGTGCTAAAAGTCCGACTCGCAGGAACTCCGTCATGTTAGCGCGTTATCGTTCCGTTATTTTGGAAAGCTTAGATGGAAACAGTTAATGTTTTGTCTTAATCTTTCGAGATAACTTTAAACACATCTAAAAATGTAGAATATCTCTAAGCGAATTAAGGTCTTAGGCGCAACAACAGGAAACTCAGTTTGCAAAGCGGAAATTAATCCATTTAAGCACGGGTTTCTCCGAACGAGAACGCTCTATCAAGAATCCCAAAAGCAAAGTATTTGTAGGAACTTTTAATAAGCTTTCGAATAGATTCTTTATAACTTGACCTATCAAATCACTCAAAGAATTTGTGTCCAAATTTCATTAAAATCGGTCCATATTTGATCCTAGCTAGAAAGTGAGTAGACAAATATATGTATGTATGTATATATATATATATATATATATATATATATATATATTTATTTGTCTGATCACTTTCTAGATAGGCTCAAATATGATTATTAATAAATAATCTTACTAACTTGGAAAAGTTACCCAACTAAAATACTATTACGCCAAAAACATAATAATTTTTCCGAACTAAGCGATCTTATTTCATTTATTTTTAAGGTATTTACCGATAAATGAATATTTCGGGGGGGGGGGGCTCAGCCCCCTTATATACGCCAATGACGAGTTGTTTACCCAGACGGTCACCCATCCATGTACTGGAAACGCCCGACATTTCTTAACTTAGGTGATCAACGGGATCCCTTATACTTTAGACTTTCCACCACCACGAATAATGCCTGTATTCAGGAAGTTGCAATATTCGCTTGATCGCTTATTAAATTAATAGCCAATTACTCACTATAAAATCTTCACTATCATTAGCGACCATCGAGGTTCCATCTGCTCTAGGGAGGTTATTGCTATCACGGAGCTCAAGGTTGGTGTGTGTTATCCTAATCAAGGGTCAGCCAGTGATAGCAACCATCAAACTGATTAGATCCACATCCTTATCACTGGTCTGGATGGATCTAACATTCGCTGGTGTTTTCTTCCCTCCGATTCGAATGAGAAAGTGATTTCGCCGTTTCTTGAGATTGCTGCAAAAACTCGTGATGCCTATGCTATTCGATCATAATAATAATAAAATAATAATAATAAAGGATCGCCTGTCAAACACAATTATTCGTTTTCTTATAACGAAACTCTTCACACAGTCTATAAGTACATGCGCAGTAAAAGCATTCATGGGAATCGCTGCCACTCACCACTAGACCAATAATGTTTAGAATCTTTCGGCACTCACCTTTCCTTGACTAATGTTTTTGGCAATCTTTCACCAATTTTCGTAAACATCAGCCGCATATTAGCAGAAAATGATTATCGATAATTTAACGACATTACAGACGCTTTGGACAGATCTACTGAATAAAAACTCACCTCTCGCACTCGAAAACAAACTCATAATCTACAACACAATTATAAAACCCATTTGGACATACGGAATAGAGCTATGTGGAACTTCAAAACCATCGAACATCAGACGCTTCAAAACCTTCCAATCCGAACTATAGTTAATGCTCCTTTTTACATAACCAATAAAAATCTTCATAAAGACTTCAACATTGCTCTAATAAAGGACCTTATCCCCATCCGATTTGCAAAATGTCATCACAAGTTATCCCTAAACCCCAATCCTCCAGTCACTGTCCACTCCAAACCATCCCTATTCCCCAGCGGGACGGTTGAGCAGGATGTGGCCCCGCGATGTGCTTTAAGCAACACAAGGGAGTGATAACGAAGGTTATCTTCTCCCCACAAGCCCCTAGAGTGTCTGAAGTTCTCTCGTCCCTTTTCCGGAATGGGGGTACGGCTGTGTGTAGTCATCTCGCTTACCCGAGGAGACAAGGGTCTGCTGGTGTAGACGCTCGTTATGTTTATCTTAAGAATGTATGCACATTACCAAATGTAATTATTTTATAGAATGTAATCTTATGTAAAGAATAAACCAAAAAAAAAAATCTGCCAGATCTGTTCCGATAAAGCTTAATAATGTACATGGTGAAGATACTATCAGTGTAAAGACTGCCCAGAAATGGTTCAAACAAATTTAAAGTTGGAGAAAGCAGCATTTATAATGAAACCCGTTCAGAACGTCCAGTTAATACTCATAACGACGTTCTTAAAACTCTTGTGGGGTCGACCCACAATTAATAGTGGCAGTGGATCTGACGGCAGAAAGGAACTCTTGGATTAGAAACCCCCCGCTAATGATGAATGTCAAAAAAGTGTTGTTTTATCAAAATAATTTTAGACCACTTACGGCTTGAACAACGCAATAATTGAATTTATTTGAGAGTTTGCCGCGTCCTGCTTAGAAAGCAGTGCTAACTCCGTGAACATTGCCCCATGAGCTTTTCACTAATTTTCTGATCGGCACTTAAGGATTGTGACATTATTTTCCAATATGAATGCATTGAAGAGATGAACCTCGGAAATATCAGAAGCGTAAATGTGTATTATGATTATCACATCATAGCTGATAACAGCTGATAATATAAAGCGGCAAAATTTGACACTAATTTTTCTGTATTAGCTGCCAGAAAAATGCTCGTTTCCTTATTGTATGAAGCATTGGGACACAAGTGGTTTTAAATTAAATTACAAAATGGAGACATTTCACGTATCTTAATTTTGGACTATCGGTGAAACCCCCCAGGGGGCGTTTTGTCCTAGCAAAAAGCAAGACAATAAATATGGCCAAATTCAATCTAGATTGAGCGTTTCAGGGAAACTTACTCTCAATGTTCTGATTTTGCAGAGTTGCAGAATAAATCTTTCTGAATATTCAACAGCGACTTTCGCTGTAAGAAAACAAAAGAAAAACTAGTTGTATCTACTTTGAAAATTAGTTAGTAATACTTGTTTTATCAACTTTTTTCGTTAGCAGGTACAGAAATCGGTTAAAAAATGGTTTCATCCGTTTTTCTGCGTTAGAAAAAGTGTAGCTGCAATCATATTAATCCGAAAACATAAGTGCTACGATTTCCCTCGCGCGAATTTCGCATAAAACCCGTTTCGCTTAAACCCCGATGCCTCACTGTGAACCTTTGTGTGATTCCAAAAGTCGAGTTCGCTTATCAGCAGAATCCGAGAACCGGAATGCTATAATGTATGTTTTTGGTATCGCTAAAACTCCAGCTGGAAGGAACTGCGTCATCTCATCTCTGCGTGTTTCCATAACTTTCTTACCCCTGGTGTCATTTGAAAAGTTTGGAGAAGATAGAGTTAATATTTTGTGAAAAATGCAAACACTTACTCCAATCTGGAAGAAATGGATTTGTGCCATTTAGCGTCTTTAAAATACTTGGAATAATATTCTTTCTGGTTGGCGCCAATGGCCGCCGTAAAAAGAAATAAATAAAATCCATCCCTAGAGTGATTTTGAATGTTTAGTATAAAAAAGAAAAACCTTTTTGTTTTCGAACTACTATATAATTTTACTGGACCCATACATTTTTTTTTTCTTCCTTTCAGCGTTGCTATTGATATAATGATGGCGCTAATTCTATAATGAAATTCTAATTACATTATCTAACACTCATTCTATTAGTTAGTGGAATGGAAAAATTGCCTAAATGACGATTTAGTATTTTAGCTTAATTACTGATATCAGACCTTTTTGGATAATAATAATTAATTTGGCTACTATTATGTCCTTCTTAGTCGGAGAGAACCGTTCTTAAAATTTGCTAAATGTTGGTTTCGTTACATTATTTGTGATTAAACAGTAAAATATGAGTGCTCGCAACAGTCGAAATATTTAGATATTTTCAAACGAAACGTGATGTACCACACCTAGACCTAATGATAAAAGTCTATAATAATAATCACAGGCCAAATAAATCTATTAGGAGATAATCTGTTTCGCAGCTTGGCGAACTTTATTTTATTATTGTTGAGGTGTAAAAATAATGCAGGTTTTTATAAGACAAATTCTTCTCAAGTGGCAAACAGCTGTTGATTGGTCAACACCAAATTCTCTCCCAATATCCCGAGTAGTTTTGCAAGGGTTTTCTTCTACCAAAGCTTAAGTTTGATCGTGATCAACAAGAGAAGACCTACCGAGACCTCCCTTGCCTTCGAAATCAACAGCTTCAAGGAGAAATTTGTGGAACCATCTCTGCACTGTACATTCGCCGGTTTCTCTGTTTGATGGTTAGGTTAGGTTAGGTTAGGTTAGGTTACAGTTTATTCATGGCGATTAACTTATATAGTTTTTACGCCCTTTGTTTGCTACAACATTTAAAGTTTTATTTATTTCCTTATTTTCATTTATATATGTATATATGCACACATATCATTTGCACATTCATACACATACGCTTACATACATTGCCAAATAATTTATCTTAAGTAAAAATAAATAAATAACATGTTTTATTCTTAAACTTTTTTCCCCACACACATATACAATAACTTATCGAATAATTAATTTTAATTAAAAAAAAAATAACATATTTTATACTTATTTTTTTTCCACACACATATACAATAACTAATCTAATAATTAATTTTAATTAAAAAAAATAACATGTTTTATACTTAATTTTTTTTTTTTTTTTTTACACATATATACAATAACTTAACAAATAATTAATCTTAATTTATAAAAACAAAAGAAAATAACATGTTTTATACTTAATTTTTTTTTATTTAGGTATTTATTTATTTTTTATTTATTTATTTTTTTTATATTTTTTTTTATTTTATTTTTTATATATTCACATATTTAAAATAAATACTTACATTGACAAATAATTATGTTTTTACTTAAAATTTCTTCAACAGTAAAATCGTTATGTTACATGTAAATTTCTTATATTTTCTCTGTTTGAGGAGCACGTGGACCATGACGAAGATCTTGTTTTTGGCATGGTGAATTTCAGAGATACTCTTACCGGGTGTAACACAAACTAAACTAATCTTTGAGGATAAACAATATTGATAACCATTGTTTATAATCTATTAACTTGACTTTAGATTGTCTTACTTTACTTGGCAAGACCTTGCCTAAAAAAAAATGATTATTCAAAATTTGCATTATTTTTCCACCAACCCAATATTTCTAAGGTAAAATTTTGAAGGTAAGAAATTGTTTTAATAGTGAGATTGCTTTGATAGGGAGACTGTAGAGGAGTCTGTCTCTTCAAAGGTTCTCACAAAGCTAATTAATCAATTTACCAAAGAGAAATTCCATCATGTACGGAAAGGGGAGAACGCTTTGATGTCAAAAATCAATTATGCGCCATTGTTAATAGTTTTCAGTGGGTCGTAGCTTCAGAAGTATGGCAGACTTAAAATCAGCTTTCGTGCTTGAATGGGTCAACCTTGTTTGTTTCGAACTAGAAATTTAGTGTACTGCGTACATTTTTGTACTAATGAATTTTTATTGCGTTTTTTCCCTCACTCCAAAGGGAGGAAACCCGCTTTTTAAAGCAACCCGGAATAACCCCCCCCCCCTCCTTTCCAGATTGACCGATTTAGCTTAAATTTACTGGAGCTCTTACTCTTTAGATGCCCAGGACGTAAACCAAGTTGCGTTGTAATATAACAAAAATTACAGACGGTATGGACTAATTAGTAACTTGGGTCTGGGGTAAGCTCCCCCCAACAAAAATTCTAGTTTTCATTCGATTCCCCAAGGCAATAAAAAAAAGATCAGACTCGAAGGACCTGCGTCATCTTAGCGATGTTCCGTTCATATCTCTAGTGCTATTAGTAAAGGAATAGGAGCAGTTATTGGTAGGGTTTACTCTATCGTGAAAAATATAAAATAAAATCTCGAAGAGAAAATAGATTTAAGGCGCCACAACAGGAAACTGACAGTATCATGGCGACTTCCCCCACCTTCTCAACGTTCGCTCTTGGAAACACTATAACAACCTTTCACATTTTCTTACCGTGTTTTAGTCAAATACTCGTTTCACTGTTAAATCCAATTAAAATAGGCTACAACCAGTTAAAACGTTTGGTAACCGGGTAAAAAACCCGTTCAAAAGAGCAAAACTAACAACTGCGAATTTACAAGTCCTTATTTCTCTGATTGACATCGCCCGATAAAGCATTTCATTAGAACCTTTTTTTGTAGAAAATTTAGTAAGCTTTCGAATGGTTACCTTCCACTTCCCAATCGTTTTCGAGATATTTTAGAAAATACACGAAAACCCCAACAATTTGCATGCCTGTTAATGAAATACATTATTTCTAGTACTTCCTTAAAACCAAACGGAACCAAAATGTATCTATCATATATTAGATGAATATGAAACGTCTGGAGCATGTTTCAACTGAATTAATCGTTTCTGAATACCCAAACTGAATGTTACTATGGAAAATTACCTGTTTCAATGTTTTTCGAAAACTGTTACAGATATCGCTTTAAAAGTGCAGGCGTATGAACTCGAAAACGTAACCGTTACGTGTGCATATATATATATATATATAAATTTGAACCACCATTATATTATTGATCTATAGGGTCTGAAACATGAAATTTTCGTGTTGGCACTTCCGGATTGCGTCATGAGGTCAACCTCATAAGCGGGTTTCCACCCTATGGAGGGAGGAAGGAACCGCACTAAAACGATAAAAGTTGTACCTGGAAGCCAGATGTACATGTTACCGGCAAAGTATATAATCAGGGAATGTATAGAATGCCTAGGCAATGTATGAAATAAAGCTTATTTCATACATTGCCTAGGCATTCTATAGAATGCCTACTGTGCTTTAGATAAAGTATGAAAGAGAGAATATCTAGCTTCTAGGAGTGAATAAGTGTCAAGAGTACAGAGTGTAAATGTGTAAAAGAGCAAAGAAAATGTAATTCTAAGTGTGACAATACTCAGCCCTGCTCCAACAAGTAGCTATAAATATGTAAATAACAATCTCACTTAATATATTGTTTTAAATAAATTTTTCGCAGTGCGAAAAGAGCTTGCTTTTAACCAATTTCTAAAGTTATTCAAATTATCTAGGTTAAAGTGTATAGAGTAAACTCAAACCCTCAATAGCCACTCCTCCGAAGGAAAGTAGCTATTGAGGTTGCACTCATGACGGAATTTTTGAAAAATTTCTTCAAATCTCCATCGATCCTACCTAGTAGGCACCGAAAATGACCCCCGTTAAAATTTATATATATCTATATATATAGATATATATATATATAGATATATGTGTGTGTGTCTTTTAACACGATAGCGGCCAGAGTTTTTGTTTTTGCTTCACGAAACGTGGTATATAGCGTTCAATTAGCAAACGATTGAACGAGTTCGTTAACCACCAAAGTCGGTCCACCGGGAGGGGGGGGGGGGGTTTACCCCGAACCCAAAACACTAATTTGACCCTGCCAGCCGTAGTTTTTGTTATATTTCAACGAAACTCGGTATTCGTTATGTTGATCTAAATAGAGACATACGTTGTAAAAATAAACTAAATCGGTTTATTAGGAGCGGGGTTTATTCCGGACCCACATTACCAATTTGCCACTACCAGCCGTAATGTTTGTTACATTTCAACGAAACTGGGTATTCGTGTTGGTAATCAACAGAGAAAAATGGGTTGTAAAAATAAACTAAATCGGGTTATTTGGAGGGGGGGTTTACTCCGGACCTAAAGTACTAATATACTCATACCGGTCGTAATTTCTGCTGTATTGTAACGAAACGCGGTATACGTCGTGGGTATCTCATGAGAAAGAATTGTTGTAAAAATTAAGTAAATCGGTAGATTGGAAAGGAGGGTTTCATTGGAATTAGCCGGGCAGACGTAGGTTCCCAAAGGCGCCGCGAGGAGCGCTATCTCCCACTATGGGGACTGTATCCTGTTCCTGCGTCAGATCAAAAGACGGAAAAGGAAGTTTTTGTGTATTTATTAAGTATTACAGTATCATATATTAACATAACTCTGGAAGCAAATTATTTACAAAATTAATAATTGAACAGTTCTCATAAGGAATGCAAATGAGCAGAACTATTCACGTTTTTATTTTATTTATATAGGTTATTTACAGCAAATTATTCAGTAATGTAGTCTACACTACAAAAATTCTGAGGAAAGTGCTTAGTTATGCAGCTCCTGCGTGACGGACTTTTTAATTTTTTACAATGCCAAATAAGCAACAGGCATTCTACAGAATACCTAGGCATTTTATACAATGCCTAGGAAATGTGTGTAACATGTCTACTTTCTATACTTTGCCTAAACTGCTTAAGCATTATATAGAATGCCTATACATTCTGTATAATGCCTGAATTATATACATTGCCGGTAACATATATAAATTTCAACCGACGTTATTTTTGTCACCTATGGGTTTTAAAATGTGAAATTTTCTTGTCAGCACTCCCGTAAATCGACATCGAATTGCTGTCATTAGCGGTTTGACCTCCTAGGGAGAGAGGAAGGAAACGCTTTAACAAAGATCAGCTAATATTAATTCTAAACGTTTATCGTTTCTTCTAGATTCATATCGCACAACCCCCGACCTAGGTGACCTTGTGAGTCACTGACACTTTTCGGGATGAGATATCGGAGATCCGACCGAGCTCTGATGAGAAAAAAAACATGTCTAGCAGAATCCTACTGGTAATACACCACTTAATCCGGTTATGTTTAGGTTTCGATGTCGTATCCAGATAAAACTAACCGCCCTATCTGAAAAGCAGACTTTTTATCAAAGTCTTCATTACTTTCCGGCAGACAGTTTGTTACAATAACTCGTTCGCTATGGAATCATCGGTTGTTAGTTATTTGTTATTTGTTACCTTTGTTTTATCACTTTTGGCTACAGGTGAGTAAAATAACAATCAAAATAAAATTAATTATAGGTCACCACCCTTTTCTAGGCAGGATAGGGCTGATGCCTTTACTTTTTCCTAAAGAAAAGCCACCATCACACATTGGGAATCGAACCCACGACCCTTGGCACGGAGTGTTTAGTGCTCACGCATTAACCCCCACCGAAATCTCATGTTATAATAGAAATAAAGATTGTAAAACACAAAACCAATTTAATTAATGCAAAATTCAGCCATCTCCTGGCTTTGTTTCTGTAAAATATTCATCGTCAGTTTAGCCGAAGAAAATACACATTTTAATGCATTATAGAACAGCATCTCATTTTCACTAACAAATTTTTGCACGAGGCTCATTATGTCATTTTGGTCGGTTTAGTTGCTGCGATTCCACTATTGAAGTGACCAGAGCTGCTTCCTTATTATACCAGAAGATAGGGATATTTTGGTCGGTTTAGTTGCTGCGATTCCACTATTGAAGTGACCAGAGCTGCTACCTTATTATACCAGAAGATAGGGATATTTTGGTCGGTTTAGTTGCTGCGATTCCACTATTGAAGTGACCAGAGCTGCTACCTTATTATACCAGAAGATAGGGATATTTTGGTCGGTTTAGTTGCTGCGATTCCACTATTGAAGTGACCAGAGCTGCTACCTTATTATACCAGAAGATAGGGATATTTTGGTCGGTTTAGTTGCTGCGATTCCACTATTGAAGTGACCAGAGCTGCTTCCTTATTATACCAGAAGATAGGGATATTTTCTAAATCCATGATAATGTTCTGACTTCAAAATCCTCAAAGATGGTTCAAAATAAATTCACAGCAGATTTTAAAGTAGTGTTCACAGGCGACAAAAAGACAGACTATAGACATTAACATACTGACAACATCAGACGTATGTACATCATTACAGACACAGGTCCTCCAAGAATGGGAATTAGACTGGCAGAGATCAGACTCGAAATTAAGAGAAATTAAAAATATTACGAAAGCCTGGACGAATGAACACCGCATCAGGCGTGAAGAAGTGATTTTGACTAGGCTTCGTATTGGACACTGCCATCTAACCCATTCGTACTTAATGGAAAACAAGCAGAGGCCAACCTGTGCAAGTTGTAATGAGACTTTGACTGTTAGACACATACTGACAGACTGTAGACTGCGTAGTGACTTAGACATTCCTCACGACCTTCGCGACTTACTGACTCAAGGTAGTCCATACATCCACAAAATACTTGAACATTTTAAAACTTTAAACATATATAACAAAATATAAATAGTATTTACCAGAACTT
Source organism: Gonocerus acuteangulatus (assembly GCA_946811695.1). Lineage (NCBI taxonomy): Eukaryota > Metazoa > Arthropoda > Insecta > Hemiptera > Coreidae > Gonocerus > Gonocerus acuteangulatus. Next base: position 12,627,061 of record OX328131.1, read on the forward strand.
ACTTTTTCTAACCACCCCTTTTATTATAATTATATATATATATGTATATATATATATATATATAATATTTATTTATTTTTTATTTGTTTTTTGTTTTGTTTATATTTATTTAGTTTTCAGATACAAACAAACTATGCAATAATTTCTATTACCTGTTCAATTTATTTATTTTTTCTTCTTATTTTTATTTATGTTTGAATATACATTTATGTCTATGTAGACATCAATGAATTATATACATATATATATGTATAAGGTTTATGAGCATACTTGCACAACAGGAAATCACTAAAATAGTTTGTTTATCTAATACCTAATGTTGTGGTACTGTTTTGTTTAGTTTTTGTTCTTCTTTTTTTCTTTTCTTTTTTTTGACTGGACAAGGAAGGTGTTACCAACTTTATCATGAGCTCATCGCTATCATTACGAAGCTCATCATAAAATAAAATAAAAATAAAGTAGTGTTCATCATTTTTAACAATAGATATCAGACATGAAATAATACGACTATGTTATTGTAATACAATTTATTGAAATAACAAAATCAAATGAAACAAATAGGCGCAGCATTATAATTAAATCGTGAAATCTGGAATTATTACAAACTACGAAAGTTAAATAGCGACACGAAATCAATAGACACTCGGCTCGCTCGCTCACTTGATTCCGCAGGAGCAAGCGACAAACCTCATCTCACTCCATCTTCCTCACTTGCAGAGAGTGTGAGTAAGTAGTGTAATATTATATTTTTTTTTAATTGGGTTATTCAAAATGTCTCTCGAGCCGGATCAAATCTTACAGAGGGCCGGATCCGGCCCGCGGGCCGGTTGTTGCCTACATATGTACTACGGCTCAACACATAGGACGAGGTATTGTAAAAACTTTAACCCAACTCATAACGCATAACGAGAGTCATTTAAAGGAAATATAATAAGTTTTTATAGTCTTTATCAGATGTTGTTGTTGCTTGAAATGTAAATGTATCACGGGCTGGATCAAGTCTTACAGAGTGTGCTTCCGGCCGGTTGTTGCCCACATATCGTCCCTATCAAGTCAAACTATCGAATATGCAAATCGGAGCAAACTAGCGAACGGACATATTCTATCCATTGACGAAGTAATATATTGAGAATGGTCTTATTCGATACTTAATTTGAAGACATTAAATGCTATTCTGGGGGGCGAGGTTAGCTCAGTGGTAGAGCACTGGACTAATAAGCTGGAGGCCTGAGTTCAAATCCCGAGCAAGCACTAAAGATTTTTTCTTCTAGTGTCTTCGTTCAACAGTTGAATTCGGCCACCCTGACCGTCCCTAGGCCAACCCAGCCTTTAATCAATTGAATAATGGGTACCTTGGGTGCTAATGACTCTAGCAGGCGAAGCGGCTAAGGGGAAAATCAGGCGGCCAGAGCGTAGAACTGACCATACTATCTCCCTAGTGTGCCGTATGGTCATGAATCAGATACCTTTATAGTATCTGGCTCTCAGGGCCCTCGTGGCCTGTTACGGGACTGATTTTTCTTTAAATGCTATTCTAAAAGGATTAGAGTTGTGACAATTTGCGGCAAGCTGTATCGTCCACAATCCAAGAGTTTTAGTTTTTAATATCTTTATTTGCCAATTCTATAATACACAGAGTATTTTTTATAATTATTAGGTTGATGATTAGATGACAAGAAGGACCGATAGGAAAAAAGACCATTGGCCAAAACCTAGTTGCTTGAATTTTTATCTTAGGTTACATTTAGGGTGATTATTTACCATATTTACACTTTTCGTATTTACATTATCTTACAAGATTTGCTTACAATAGGTCTCTAGGCCATTTGCGCTTAAGGCGACGGTGAGGGTTGCCGGGAATGGAGGATGAGGATAGGTTATTGATTAGAGAATTGTCCTGACCAGGCAAACGGGAGTGGAAGTTAGAGTAATCCAAGAGTAAAGTCATGAATTTGAAAAACAAAATTTTTCATATTCGATAGTTTGATATGGTAGGGACGATATCCTCTAAATCGTAATTCATCAGAGAATATGTTAAAAATAATAGGATATAATATGCACCCTTGAGGCACGCCCTTATTTATTTCTATGATTGTGGATATGGGAACATTGCTCTTTATTTTAGCCGCCAGGTATCATTAAAGATTTCTTTATACCTGGATATAATGATTCCGCATATTCTAATAAACAGGCTGTGCACGCTAGGAAGTCATTTAGCTAACAAAAACACGCCAAGGACTTTCGTATCAAGTCGCCTGACTTCAGAGTACTTATCAGTCGGTAAGAACACGAACCCGCATATAATAACCGCCAAAGTAAAAACAGAACGTAAAAAATAAATTACAATAACACACTTAACCCAGTATTCTTACACGATTTTCCCGAAGTATTTATGCTCATTCTGTGTCAAGTCGCACACGACTTGTTTCTTTATTTTTATGTAGTTCTATTTGGCTCAGTTATTTAATAATTTGTGATTACTTATTTGCAGTTCAGGTTTTCCAACAACCAAGTGCCAAGTGGCGATCGCAGCCAGAGACATACGTGCATATAGTCCATCAAAGTGTTGATTTCGTTGCTTTGGACGATTTCTAGATGTTGTTTCTTCAGTTTTAGCACCTTTCCTCCCTCCCTTCATAGGGTAAAAAATTTGGAACGTGGCTTTTGGAGAGGGATTCGTGCGAAAAAAATAGTAACGCATATGTTTGCAAGTACTCTTTTTATAGGTTCACTAACGTTGGAAAACGACTGAAACCATTTTTAAGGCGATATCTGCAGTGTGTATTTCCACATCAGCGAAGACGGGGCTTCCCTCGCCTCCGTCCTACTCCAGGCTTGCCGTACAGGAGTTTCCGGGGTAGTTGTGTAGATCCCATCCTTTCAACATGGCCAAGCCATCGCAGCCGCCCAGTCTTTATATGTGCTACTATGTCCTGCTCTACATAAAGATCCCGCAGCTCTTGACAGGTCCACAAATCCGCCGCAGAACCTTCCGCTGTTAAACTCTCAGCATACGCATAGACTCTGAGGTTAGCGTCCATGCCTCGCTGACGTAAGTAACTGTGGGCCTTAGCATACTTCTATATACAAGTACCTTTGCATTTCTCGACAACCTTTTATACTTGAGTTCTCACTGCAGTCCAAACAAACATCTGTTTCCAGCAGCAATCCTCGCCTTTTTATCAGCTGTTATTTCGTTCTTTTCAGTCAGCTTGCTACCAAAATATTTAAATTCTTCGGATCTTGTAAAATAGTACCTCCAAAGACGAAAACTTCTTCTGACGTCGCTGTCTTCATATAGACCGTCTTCTCCACATTTACCTCCAGTCCAAGTTCTCTTGCAGCACGCAGGAATTCTTCCAGAGCCCCGGCTACAGCTGCGAATGTTCTGCCTGATATAATAACATCATCCGCATAGGCGAGATGTTGGGTCAACCTATTATAAATTGTTCATCCAGGGTTTGACCTAATTTTCCTAATGGCATACTCAAGGATACGGTTGAAGAGTAAAGTGGAGAGTGGATCGCCCTGTCTAAGGCCTCTTCTAACGTCAAATGCGGCTGAACATTTATGACCTGCTTTAACCCTGCATTTAGTTGTCTCTAAGGTCATCCTCACCAGTCTAATAAGTTTCCTTGGCTCACTGAACTGAATCACCTGAGTAAAAACTCGGGCGCGCACTAAAGATTTCTGTCTTCTAGTGTCGCCGTTCGACGGTTGGATTCGGGGTCCCAGACAGTCCCTAGGCCCATCCAGCCTTTAGTTAATTTATTAATGGGTATCTTCAAGGGGAAAAATCAGGCAGCCCGAGGATAGTACATCTCCCTAGTGTGCAGTATGGTAAAGAATCAGATACCTCTACAGTATCTGCCCCTCTGGGCATTCTATATAGTTCTATTGTTCTCATAACTGAACCCCAATCTCAACCTTCAAATCACACTTGAAGTTTCTAAAATATAAGGTAGGCAGTTAACAATGAGTATATCCACTCCCTTAAAAGGCAGTGGTCTTATTGCCTAGGGGGTATCCACAGTTCTTTAATAAGTTGCATGAAAATCCTAAATAAAACCACCAATTTAATATTATTTTCATTTTTTTTTAAGATGTTGCTGGAATATACTGCTTCCAGTGCAATTCACACATGGACCCTGATTGTGCAAATATACAGCCGAATGACACTATGAGCCGTTTCTACAGGCCATGCGAGCACAATGATCAAAGCATTGGCAAGGAACTTTTTTGCCGAAAAACCGAACAATTAAGTGAGTAATATATTGATTTTTTTTTTTTTTAATGCATTTTTCCTCCCTCCATATTGGGAAGAAACTTGATTGTGATATAGACCTGAAGCAAGCAACCTTTCATTCATCATGAGAAGATTGGTCTGATTATGATGTAATTTAACACAAAAATATTTTGTCTAAACTGAAAGGGCAAGATCAAGCAAAGGAACTTTTTACGAAATGTTTTTCCACAGTTTCACATTTATACAAACTTCTTCTTATTCTTCTTTATGTGCCATCTCCTCAATCGAGGTTGAGTAAATTCTTGCATATTCATTTTTCTAGGGGATATCGATTCAGTTTCTTTAATGTGGTTGTCATCCTGTGGCTTTCCACGTCTTGATGCATTTGACCTCTTCATAGCAGTCCCTCCGCCTTCTCAACCCGGCTTAAATTCTCAACCCCAAAACAAAAGGTGCTCTTTCTCCACTGTAGCTGTTGAAGAGTTGCACCGGTGATCACTCGGTAGGCTGACTCCAGAGATTTTATGATCTCTGGATGGTGGGTTTGCCACATTCTTAAGCCATAAATCAAATATAAATTTTGCCTACACTTGGACAGATGAATTGTTCGAAAAAAAAAAAACTGTTGAGAAATTATGGTGTGGAAGATGGTCGTTCATAAGCCAAACCAATTACGAGCAAAAATAAGTTCAAGCATTTCGAAGAGGTACAGTGCTTGAATTTTCTGAAGGATTGGTTTAGTTTCATTTTAGGACCTTATTGTAAATTTGAATTACAATATAAAAATGGGTTTTTATAATTCTGTGTCTTTCGCAATTCATTTCACAAAATTTACCTCCAGACTTGTAAAAGTAATTGCATAAATTTAAAATTTCATTCAAATTTATATTATTTATTTATTTATTTTATTTTTATATTTCTTATTAAATTCGCCACCAAAATTCATTTTCTTGGAAATACTCCTAATTAATTTAAAAATAAACCATATTTTACCCAATTGAAATGAATTTTCGAAAGATTGATAAGTACGCTGTGTTTTTAGCAATCCAATATATTTGGGCAGCCCTCTTTATTTTGTTTTAAATAAAGAATTTCTTTCTTTCTTTCTTCCTAACTTGTAAAATATCTCTTCATTATTCATACATACATAATGTGGTAAAGTATGGATATAATGTCCAAGGAACCTGGTGAAAGCAAAACCCCCTGAAGAGGTGGCAACAAGAATATGAAACATGTAGAGCAAATGTAATATTACACAAAATGGAGTTAATAAAATTTGAAGATTCAATATTATTCCATTCACATGTGGTTGATCATGGGATCGTTTAGCTATCAGTCCACTTGTGGCTGATATATTTATGAATCACATAGACGGGAGACTCATTGTTTCAAAAAGAATCTCTTTCTATAAATAAATAGATTATTAAGGAAGATAATAATCTTCTAATAATAGGTTTTAAGCCAGAAGAAGCCGGAGGGGATTCCTGTGAAATATTGCACAGTAAGGAGAAGCAAGACCGTAGGAGAAAGAAGCCGCACCACAAACACATGTAATTCCCAGCATAGCGGTTTAAGACAAAACAGGAATATATATATTTTTTTATTTAGCTTATTTATTACACGAGAAGATAAAATCATCTGTTCATAAAACATTGTTTATTTTTTCAGTTATAGATCGAGATAATCTTCATAGAATTATTCGTAGCTGTGGCTGGATCATGCACCCTAAGACGGATTGCTATTCTTTTTGGAATAAAGGACATGAAGACATCTCCTGCCAGTGCTTCACGGATGGTTGCAATTCCGCTCCTTATGGTGCTCCATCGGCAACAATCGTTATAGGATTTGCATTTATTTTATCTGCACTAAGATTATTTTTGTGATGGAAGTCTTTTGAATATTGCAGTCAATGTTAGATGACCTATTTGTCAGTAAAGAAATGTAACTTAAGAGTACTATTAAGTTAACAGGTTCAGTGAGGAATCTCGTAACATTAAGAAAAATGTTTAATTAGTAATATGTCATCACTTTTTCTCTCTGGGGCAGCAACTTCTATGACAATTAGCCCGCTGGTATATTTATTTCTAAAACACAAATCCGCAGTAATTTCATTACTAATGAAAAGTTGCTAACTAACAATCTAAAGTGTAAATATTACTTTTTTTATAGACCTCAAAAGTGTTCCTAAAACTTTAAGCGAATTAATAATATTCAAACTTTTTTTTATTATTATTATTTTTTTTTTTACAGCATATCAACAATTTGGGCTATTAACGCCGGGCTTTCTACAGGTTGCCACCCTTTTATAATGCCAACAGTCATTCAGTTGCTGACATTGCTTAACTTCGCTGATCAACAGGCGGCTATAGCTGTTGGCTCAAACATTTATTAAAACACTGTTTATTAGCAGTGATGTATATACCATCAGTTACTTCGTTTTCAAATCTTTAATTTCAGACAAATTAAATCGTGAGGCATTTTCTCCTGCTCTCTATTACCCTAGAGCTGGAATCCCTAATTTTGGGTGCAATACTGCCCCCTAGGGGGGAGGGCGCTGGAGATTTTGTTGGGGTGGTAGTGGGGTTAAAGGCAAATGAGTGGCGTTATGATAGTCAAGAAGCCGATCTCAGCATAACTAACTCATTAGAAATTTAATATAATAAAATACTTTCAGCGCTTTGCATATTTTTTCTTGCTACAGTAATATCGTCTGGTTTCGAATAAATAAAGCATTATGCCGATATCTGAAGCGTAGTCTTCATTAGAGCACTTAATTTACCATACTGTGATATGAAGCCTGGTAAACTATTTTGGTTTAAGCACATGAACAAATTTTTTTCTAAAATTAAATATTTGTGAAAAAGAAAAAAAAAAACATAGTTTTCAACATTATGAATTTGTAAATATTTATTTTTTTGTGTGTTAAGTATTTATTATATGTGATGTCCCTGTAAATAGATTTTTTCCATAAGTTCTAATCTTCTAAATAAAGTGTTTTTTTTTTTTTAAATATTTGTTTTCTTCATTTTAACAGTTTATCTCCTTTTGTTTCTATTTTTAATTAATATGTTGCTTAATGTCTATCTAGATAAGAGAAGATAAATAGGAATACTTTAAAATATTGTTGTAAAATTAATTTCTGAAGCACGCAATTTTTCTCGTTTATCAAAAGCCAGTTCATATATTTTATTGGTCATAGCGAAAATATCTAAATGTATTAGTGTATGTATGATTCAAATTATATAAGAGCTATAGTTGTATATATAAGAGCTCTAGCCTCATTGTTTCGTAAATTTATTTAATCTGACTTTACTTCATCGTCCCTTTTGTTTTCCATCAAATTCCCTTCAGTACAGCAGAATATTCTGTGCAGAATGCTAGAACTGAATATTGAAAAGTATTACAGAGAAATTTAACTGCCCTATAATTTAGACCAAAATTGTTTATTTGAAATATGCTTTCCATATAGTTGTTGTAAACAATTAAATTAGTATTTATATATACAGACACATAAGCTAATACAAAGCAACTAATACATAATAATCTATTTGTAATACATAGAATATATATAGAAATATAATTAATGGGTTGTCCAGAAAGTTTGCAGAGATTTTGAAATTAGATTATACCTTACTTTTTTCAACTTTTAATGGATAAAAAACACTAACTTTCATCCATTTAATACATTGACAATTAAAGGTATATAAACAAAAAATAAGTAAAAAAAAAAAAGTTTGTGTACACTGCTCTACGTGCAATCTTAAAGAGGAAGAAGACACTCTGCACTTTATTGCTCGATGTCCTGTAATGAAGGAGTTCAGGACATCACGTTACGGCAAGGATATCTCCACGGAAGATATTAAGTTGATCCTGGACGGAAGTAACTGGCATGGGCGTATATAGAAAATAATTTTGGAGGCGGCTGAGAAGCTTTCGGGGGGAGGGGGGCTGAGACCATTTCCGGTGTATGGAATACTACCAATTTAGATCTTGGAAGAGTTTTAGCCAACTTAAACGATATTACACCCAAAATAGAATATGTTTTATGAACTAAATGACCTTATTTAATTTTTTTTAAGGGTTTTATGAAATTTTTACCGATCAAATCAAAATTTCGGGGGGGGGGGGCTGCACCCTTCTCAGCCCCCCCCCTTATATACGCCCATGGTAACTGGGGCATATTATATAAATATTTAAACAATACATACAAATAAAGGCAACAAAAACTTTTTTGCTTAAACCTATTATTGTTCTGTTTGCTATTTAATTTTTTGTATATATATTCATTATTATTTTATTTATATATTTTTTTTTACTTGTTTTTTTTTTTAGTTTGTTTAGTTTTATATTTTTCTTTTCCAAAGTTTTTGTTAAGTTAAAGTATATAAGCTTCTATTTTGTCAATTGTTATTTTGAATGATTAAATAATTAATGTTTACATCCACTCTGGCTGATGGACACTGTCCCAGCCTATGTAAATCGTTAAATTATTTTGTTAAAAATCTGTATATATGTATAAAATAATTTTACATTCATTCATAAGTTGAAATAATTAATATAAAACCTTATGTCAAAATTTCTACGGGCTTTCCGGGCAACCCAATAAACACATATTATAGAATAGTTTTTAAACATTTAATTTTCAATAAGATCAATTATTTAAAGTCTCCACGTCTAATCAGATAATCTTTATCACCTGCTGAATAAAAACTGACGGAATGGAACGCTGTAAATGGGAGACGCTATACAAAAACACGAGCCTAATTATTATCAAATTGATTGTCAAGAGTTCATGGGATCAACTCCGGCTTCCTCGGGGCAAATTAATCTGAGAGCTATATCAACCCTCGGATAAATACACGGCTACCATATTGTTGGGAGTTTGGATCATGGCGAACATGCAAATTATTTCTGTGACACTTTTTCTCTTTCTTGGATGTTTACAATTCTCAGGTAAGTCTGTTCAATTATCCCACTAAATTTAGCTGTCAGTATACAAATAAATTTGTATTAAAGAAAAAATTATTATGCAATTTTTTTAATTGTTGAAAAAATAGAAAAATCATACTTTTACCCATTGAAACTAATAAAAAATCAATTACATTAGCAATAAAACAATGGAACAATAAACTTTAATAAAATATGTCTTGAACGTTAATCTTGAATTCATTGTTTCTTTTTTTTTTTTTTTTTTTTTTTAATAATTATATTTATAGTGATTAAATGTGAAAATAGTACACAAAACATATCTAGATATGCTACATTCCATTGGAAATAATTGGGAAAACCTCAATGTAAAAGGGAATTAAAAAAAAAGTGATGCAAATATTTCCCCAAAGGAATTCGGTCTTTTTAAAAAAGAATCTCATAGTATTAAAATTTCCCAATATTCTGTCGACCTAAATGGACTTTAGAGCACACTGTGATAATTAGGTAAAATATTCATTTATTAATCACATTTAGAAGTGAATAAGTTGTAGAGTTTCATCTTTATTTTATTTATTTAAATTTTAAGTCTTCTTATACAAGATAAAGATTTTTGGGGCTGGACTTCTTCAGGTTACAACTTTTTTTTTTTTTTAAGATAAACTATCACCCCTTGTGGAAATCGAACCCAAAACCTCAGGAGGGCACACACCTTAGCTGTCATGGCCTCCAATTTTTTCTTTAATTTAAATAAGTCATTTAACTTTTAGATACTAACTTTTGGTTACCATCCTTTTTTTATCAATAAATAGATTTCCTTTATTGGCTAGAAAAGCCACCACACTAATGATAATCGAATTAACAACCACTGAATGGCTATATTTTAACAAATGTGACCGATTTATTTATCTAATTTATCTGCATTAGCCCTTAAATTACACACCTTTTTTTTAGTGTTTTAAACAAAGCATCAAATTTAATATACAAACAATCTAAATGAAGCTAATGGTCATAGCACCAGATACACCATGAAAAAAATTAATAAATTATAATCCTTAAAACAATAAGGCAACATGGAGGCTCGGTGACCGTGAGTATTAAGGCCTCTTAACACTCTGTGCCGAGGGTCGTGGGTTCGATTCCCACTAGAGATGGTGGCTTATCTTTGGAAAAAATATATGGCCACAGCCCTATCCAGGCTAGAAAAGGGTAGTCACCTATAGATAACCCGGCTAAAAATTCTGTGTTAATTATAACGGACGTTTAAAGTTAATACAAAAAAATCAATAAAAGTAAGACAACACAATGACAGGGTCATTTAAGGGTTAATCATCCAAAATATCATTATTATTCAGAATAGAGAAGTATATGTATTCATTTATGTCCATGTATAATTAACAAAAAATTGTAATTAGGGCATAATCTAAAACATTTGTATCACATATCTTTTATTTTCTTCTAATAATTAATTTGGTCTCTTGTTTCCAGTAATTTACCAAAATTGTCGCACAAAGTAAACATTAAAGTACTAGAATTTTTTTGAGATGGATATTTCAAACGTAAACCTTTTAGCCTGTTCTCAAGAAATCTAAGGAAGTATTCAAAAAATTAAATTGTTAGTAAATATGAGCAGTTTTTGACTTTTTTCTAAATGTTGGTAAATATCTCAAAAACCGTAGAGAAATCAGGGTAAAACGTGACAATTTGAAAGCCTAATAAATTTCCTTCAAAGAAGGCTCAAGTATAAATTTCTATGGGAGCACTTCAGCTTGAGGTTTCAGAAGTGTTGATTTCGTTCCATTAAATGCAAAGTATTAAGAGGTTCTATTCTAAACAATTCATACCACACAAGACATAATCCCATTGCTATGATAGAACGTTAAAAGATGGTGAAGGAATGTTATTTTTGTAATGGTGTACATACACATTCAGTTCAAATCCCAAGGCCGAGACTCCACAGGTTGGCCTCAAGGTTTGGCCTGTACGGATCTAGCACACACACGATAAGTTAATAAACCTCAAGGCAGGGATTTACAGTCCAGTTATAGTAGACTCACTCTCCTCTTGTCCACACACATCAGGCCTGGCCTGCACAGTCTCGGCCTTATTGGTCTTACAGTTAATCTATTGGTTTTATCATTCTACTTTGATGGCCTCTACAGTTCAACTCTGACCTCAAGGATGTCCCATTTTATTATTAAATTATTATTAAAACGGGTGTCCACATAGAGGGAACTGCACCGAGGCCAAAAGGCATGTCCCATACACGGTGAGGAATATCTCATGGTTTGGACTGCGCAGTCCACCGTGTATGGTCACCCTAAAGGAAGTAAGCCTGCTATACATTTGAGAGAATAATGTATTATTAATAAAATATATTTTATCATCAATTCAATTTTCTAACTTTTTAATTCAACCATATTAAAAAATAAAATTTAACTTTTTAAATATATTTATAAAATTGAATGGAAAACAATTATTTTTGAAAATTTTAATTGTTTAATATTTTAGGTGTTTTGGGTATTTACTGCTTTCAGTGCAACTCCTTGCATGATCCAGAATGTGAAATTATAATGCCAAACGATACCAGCAGTGTATTCTACCGTCCATGTTTGGATAATGGCCTCACAAATGGGGAAGAATTCTTTTGCAGGAAAATTGTTCAGACAAGTAAGAATGCATTTATATATTTATGTGTGATGTGCATAAAATACAAAACAATTGATTATTTAATAACACTTTTTTTAAGACAGACCAAATACTTAATAATAATAGGTTTAAAAATAGCAAGCTATTGAGTGCTACTAATCATTATAATCAACGCACAATAAATTACAAAAAAAAAAAAAAAAACAAGCTCTTGATTAATTTGCTCTCTGGCTCAAAATAAGCAGATTATCTTGCAGTTCATCATTCATTTCGAAAAAACTTAAAAATTTACTTAAATATAAATCAAAGTTATTAAAAACTTGGGGTAAAAAAAATTGTGACAATGCCTCGTTTAAAATCTATGCTAAGCAATATCATTTTTCCACAACCAGCAAAGATTTATGTGTACAAAGATTTATCCCAAATAAATAGTTCTGCATATACATAATAAGGAGCTATAAATAACTTTCTTCAAACAAATTAGTACTTATAATCACTTGAAAAATAAATTCTGTCTTTAAAAAATGTTTAATGTTTCTTGTTTAGATTTATATTTATTCTGAAATAATGTAATTTTTCTTCTAAAGAGGTACTCTTGGAAGAATATATATATATATATATATATATATATATATATATATATATATATATATATATATATATATATAAATTCCACATATTTCTGACCAAGTAATTACTTATATTCACTTTTGGGGATATATTTGGTGTAGGTAACAAAAATAGTACTGCTTTTTCGTTTGTACCACTTTATTCTCTGATTGCCCTATATGTTTTGTGGCCTCCATGCCCATCAAATCCCAATCTGTGGTCCGCTATGACAGAATTATTATCTGATAGACAGCTGAAAATCAAATTTCCTTATCTATTATTATCCCATTTGTTATCAGTAACAGTTGTAAATAGAGAATTAAGAAAATCACTTGAATGCAATGGAAGATCTCCTAAAGTTATTTCAGTGACATTAAAGCTTACAATTTACATCATTGTATTAAAGCTTATTTACCCTGCTAGTAAATTATTTTAATCCATTATTAACATTGTAATAATAATAATCTGTTCTTATATTGCAGTTTATGACAGAGAAAATATGGTCCGAGTAATAAGGAGTTGTGGATGGGTCCAGCATAAAAGGGATTGCTACGTGATTTCGAATAAAGGACATCAGGAAATTGCTTGTCAATGCTTTAGTGATGGCTGCAATAGTGCAACTAAAAATGCAGTTTTATCATTCGCAATAATTGCACCAATATTCCTTTTAATGTATTAATATATGTGACTAATATGTTTGTTTTTGTTTTTTATGATGGCTTATAATATATTTATATTTTTGTATTATTTATTTTTGGGTTTATTTACCATTTCATTTCCCCTGGTAAAAATATTATCATACTAAATAAATTATATAGAGCCTGCCTTTATAATTGGGAATTAACATTACCGATGGCGGTTGTTGTGGTTCTATTTCACGTTAATATTAGTGTTTTCATCAAGAAACAGGGTTTTTGGAAGCTCTATTTTATTTGTGTACTCAAATATGTAAGAATATTGGACTAACAGTGAGTTATTGTTATTGTGATGCATAAGCCAAAGTGAGGTAAATATTATTTCATACCATTGTGAATAGCTTTGAATACAATAATTGTATTTTATAATAAATATTGCATATTATTGATCACCAATAAATCATGAACAATTTGAAAATTGAAAAAAAAATACTTCAAAATCTTTATTTTCACATATTACATGCACCATTATTTTTTTTAGTTTTGAATCGTTTCTGATCACAAATTTTAATTATTGCTTACATTATCTGCAAATTATAAATGATATTAATATAATTTCACACCATTGTGAAAAGATTTGAATACAATAAATTTATTTTATAATAAATATTGCATATTATTGAACACCAACAAATCATGAACAACTTAAAAATTGAGAAAATATTTCAAAATTTCTTTGAATCTCTATTTCACATATTACATGCACCATTTCATTTACTTATTAAGGTTGTAATTAAATTATATAAATATACTTTATCAAAAGGCACCGTAATATTTATGAAAGGAATCATACGTATCAAATATGAAGTAGTACACTCATTTAAATTTAATACAGCCATTCCTAATTAGTGTGTTTGTGCAAGTGCAAACAACTTAATAGAATGGTTGGTCTTCTCCAAAATACCACAGGTATTTAGGTAATGGATGTGCATTCACAATTGCTTCACCTTCAACTATGCACCTGAAACTACTTAAGGCTTCTAGAAAGACAAAGAAGTTCCTTAGTACATACTTTTGTTCATCAATATCTATACCTTCTGAATTTCTAAAATTAAATCAAATTCGGGTAAAATGGGTTGCAAGCTGTTTATAGTCACACAAGAGTGAAGGTTGCATAAATGTGAATTATTTCACTACCTCTTACATATATTGTTTAAAAATAATTACTTTGTGAAAGGGAAAGGTTCATGTTGTCTTTAAAAAGACAAATTTGTCATAAAACTGTTGGGAAATTATCAAATAGCAAAAAAAAAACATCACGAACAACACATGTCATAACTTTACAACTGTCATAGCTTTCCATTTGTAAACAATGCACCTTCCCTTTGTCGTTAGTTCCGAAATTTTCCGCATGGCGGTGTATCGCTTAATGTTAATTCCCAATATGCCCGTTACACTCTTTGTTCTATATGTGTTTAAGCGTTCATCATCTTTTTAATAATTATGCCACAAACCCTCTATATGTTAACTTTTAAAGCAAACCAAAAGGAATATCAGAATAAAATTGCGTTTGTTCTTTTGTTTTGTTTTTCCACCCATCTTGTCCATCCTTCCTTTTGATGATATTAAACATTCAATGCAATTCCATATATCCTGCCTTCTTATCACACATGCAAATTGGAAGTATCGACTAGAAAAGTTCAATATATATATATATATATATATATATATATATATATATATATATATATATATATATATATATATATGTATGTATATATATATATGAATGAATGTAGCCTTTATTAACAGATTAAAATCAGTCCCATAAGGGCCCAGAGGGGCAGATATTGTAGAGGTATCTGATTCTTGACCATAAGGCACACTAGGGAGATAGTGCGGTCAGTACTACGCTCCAGCCGCCTGATTTTTCCCTTTGCAGGTACCCATTAATTAATTAAAGGCTGGGTGAGCCCAGGGGCGATCTGGGACCCAAAATCCAACGCTCGAACGATGGCACAAGAAGATATAAATCTTTAGTGGCGCTCAGGTTTTGAACCTGGGTCCTCCAGTTCATCAGGGGAGCTAACCTCACCCCCAAAATGTTAATAAATAACATGATTTATATATATATATATATACATTAGAATAGTCAGTTTCAATTGAATTAGTTTTTACATATTTGAAATTCATCCAAACTATGATATTGAAATTTTGGTTACATTAGGAGTTAAGGAAGTATTAGTAACAAAATGTTTTATAAACGGACATATAAATTTTTGGATCTTCTTATATTTTCGTAAATATCTCGAATACGCTTAGAAAATCTTGGCAATTGGAAGGCTTAGTAAATTTTATAAACAAGTTTATGAAGCATCTATGGTGCGATGTCTATTGGCGTAATAAGTGCTTAAAACTTCGACAGTGTTAGTTTTGTTCTTTTGAACGGGGTTTTTTTCTCTGCTTAACTCAATTTTTAATTGGTTATTTTAAATTGCATTTGACAGTAAGAGGAGTATTTTAGTAAAACAAGGTAAGAAAGTGAGAAACGTGTTAGTAATAATGTTTTCCTAGAGTGAAAAGAGAAGGCGAGAACAGTCATTTCCGCTTAGGATACTATCAGTTTCCTGTTGTGGTGCCTTACATTTTTTTTTTCTATTTCATAATTTATTTTATATTTTTCACGAAAGTTCAAAAACTGCTTCGATTCCTTTACTAATGACACTAGGGATATTAACGGAAATGCGCTAAGATGTCGCAGTTCCTGTGATGCGGACTTTTTTAAAATATTTTTTCTATAAGAGAACATAATAGGTGTTGTATTCCATAATGTGGTTGAGCCTATTGAGTTAGTAGATAGTGGAGGGAGTGTTATCAATCTTCCAAATAATAAATATGCTAAAAAAGTGTAGGTCTAAAATCGGCCATGCTAGTGTGACTACTGACGCGCGAAAATTTGAATCTGAATATGATTGTAAACAAAAACTGAACTTAAACGAATATATATATGGTAAATGTGAAGGAGCGCGGTCTCCACACCGATCCTTTTGAAATGTTGCACTATTACGTATTTTGATGCACTAAACACGAATCCGTTAAAAAAAAGCTCGCTTTTCACTAGGAAAGAAGTTATGAAACACTAAAGTTCACTGTTATGGAGGTTATAAAAGACGGAGTAACGGCGTATTTGTAAACACGCGCATGCGCAATAGTCCTTAATGACGAAGCGTAATTGAAATTTAGACGCACCTTGTGGTAGCTGACTTGGTCGTAAATTGTCGCTTTTGGGCATACGTGCTATGGGTTTCCGCTCGCTTCGCTCGCTCAAGAAGATATCAAAACCCCTAGCCAATCCAACTCGCTAAAATTAATAAAATTCTATTATGTAAGATAAGCAAGCAAAGAAATGTTATTTGAAATGTTTATTTTGAAATGTTATTGTTCATAATTATGGTTTATTATTTAAAAAAAATATTTTTGGAATAAATAACTGGTGATAAATTGAAATAATTGATGGTAAATTTCAATAAGACATCCTTATTACGAACTTTTCCCCCATACCCACGCATGCGCATGTTGACAAACATAGTAGGTTACATTACCTTTCAGAACCCGCACAACAGTGAACTTTAGTGTTTCATAACTTCTTTCCTAGTGAAAAGCGAGCTTTTTTTTTTTTTTTTTTTTTTAACGGATTCGTGTTTAGTGCATCAAAATACGTTATAGTGCAACATTTCAAAAGGATCGGTGTGGAGACCGCGCTCCTTCACATTTACCATATATATATATATATCAGATTCGTATTCATTTATATTTATACATATATATAAATATAAATCAATACGAATACCATAAATATATTCGCTTAATTTACAAATCATATTAAAATTCACCGGTAAATGTGAAGGAGCGCGGTCTCCACACCGATCCTTTTGAAATGTTGCACTATAACGTATTTTGATGCACTAAACACGAATCCGTTAAAAAAAAAGCTCGCTTTTCACTAGGAAAGAAGTTATGAAACACTAAAGTTCACTGTTGTGCGGGTTCTGAAAGGTAATGTAACCTACTATGTTTGTCAACATGCGTATGCGCGGGTATGGAAAAGTTCGTAACAAGGATGTCTAATTGAAATTTACCATCAATTATTTATCAATTTATCTCCAGTTAGTTATTCAAAAATATTTTTTTTAAATAATAAACCATTCTTTAAATTTTTTGTTTAAATTTTAAGAAAATATCAAAACTCTAGTCAATCCAACTCGCTAAAATTAATAGAATTCTATTAATTTTAGCGAGTTGGATTGGCTAGGGGTTTTGATATCTTCTTGAGCGAGCGGAAACGCACAGCACGTATGCCCAAAAGCGACCGTTTACGACCTAGTCAGCTACCACAGGGTGAGTCTAAATTTCAATTACACTTCGTCATTAAGGACTATTGCGCATGCGCGTGTTTACAAATACGCTGTTACCCCGTCTTTTATAACTTCCATAACAGTGAACTTTAGTGCTTAATAACTTCTTTCCTAGTGAAACGCGAGCTCTTTTTTTTAACGGATTCGTGTTTAGTGCATCAAAATACGTTATAGTGCAACATTTCAAAAGAATCGGTGTGGAGGCCGCGCTCCTTCACATTTACCAATTCACCTTTTCGCGCGCCTTTAGTCAGACTGGCATGGCCGATTTTAGGCTTCAACTTTTTTCATTCAGATTCCCTCCACTCCCTACTAACTCCTCCAGGAATGGTTGAGCCTCCAAGTAAAGATAATTTATTTCTTTGGAACGTGTTTTTCTGGAGGTTATGTCGGGTTATTTTTATAAACTCCTCCTGGTTACAAAACGTGTGTTTGTTTTCTTCCAAAAAATATAGTCCTGAAGTGTTTTCAGATGTTAATAATTACGATTGCTTAGTGCCTATGCGAATTAAAAATGCTACCTTCTGAGTCGGAGCTGTTATTAAATGAAGAAAACGATGAAGAAAAATCCCAAGATGATCCTATGGACAGTAATTCTGTCTGTAGCATAGGAAGTTTAAATAACCTAGTTGGGGGGGACAGTGATGTTGAAGATGAAATAGAAAAACGTAAAAAATGCAAAAGAGGAATTGTTTACTTAGCATATATTCCTCCTTCAATGAATCCTACAGTTCTTAGGAGATTGCTCTCAGAATATGGGACCGTTGAGAGAATATACTTGCAACCAGAACTTAAGAGAGGTTAGAAATTACATTATTATCAATGTATGTACTTTTAGTTCACATTAAAGGCCAATAACAGCGAAAGATTTAAAAAAAAAATACATTTTTTGGCTATATAAATTGTTGATGCTCTCAAGAGTGTTTTAAACACTTAACCATTTTATTCTGAATACTACTTTTGAGACTTATGTACTAGCTGCACCGATCTAGAGAAGTGGGTTTTGTCCAGGGACCCAGATCACGAAATGAGAACTCAATTGAAGTTGTGGCAATTGGGCAACCGAAAGACCATTGAACTCAATTGAAATTGTGGCAATTGGTTACTAAACACAAAAGCTATAACAATTGAATTTAATTACAAGATGGTGTGTGTATCAAATTTATAAAAAAGGCTAGGTTGGTAAGTTTTCCATTCATTTCAGTTCCAGGAGGCCTCGCGTATCAATTTGCATTTCAACCCAACCCCTAGAAGCCCCCTTAGGGGCCCATGATTCTATCTATCTACTAAAAATAATGGAGTTCTTCTTTTTTAATCTTGATTTCTTAATGCCTCAAATAATAATTTTTTCTTTTACTCTTATTCTTTGCTGATTACCGATGTTCGTTGAAAAACTGCAACTTAATGATTGAATGGCTGAAAGAATTTGTCATTTACCAATTTCTATAACAAGTTGTATGCAAATATGAAGATTTTAATTATTACATAAATAAAATAATGATTTTAGTTGGTAAAATACTATTTTAAATTTAATTTATACCTATTTAAAATGGTGTTTTATTTGCAGGTAAGAAGCAGCTGCCAAGAAAAAATATGAAATATGTGAAATACTGCGAAGGATGGGTGGAATTTCTTAAAAAACGAGATGCAAAGAAAATTGCTGCTTTGTTGAATAATACACAAATGGGAGGAAAGAAGAAAAGCAAATTTCGTGAATACCTATGGAATTTAAAATATTTACCTAGGTAATATTAAAGTATAAAAAATTGGCATATGCTTAAGTTTTTTTCTTGTTTCTTTAACTAAAAAATTTCAAGTACTGTTTTCTCCAACTGAGGTCCTATCATCAAGATTTAAAAATGAACCATTTTTGCTGGAAATATTATAGGCTTTAGATTTATATGATTTCACAACAATCTGTGAGATATTTATTTATTTAAATTTGAACGTCCATTTTTATTATTTATTTATTTAAATGTTAACATCCATTATTATTAACTAAGAATTTTAGGACATGTTATCTATAGGTTACTACCCTTTTCTAGCCAGGATAGGGCTAATGCATTTTCTTTTTTCTTAAGAAAAGCCACCACCTCATAGTGGGAATCAAACCCACGACCCTTGGCACGGAGTTGTAATTGCTTACGCCTTAACACTCATTGCCACCGGGCCTCTATGTGAGATATTTAAGAAAATATACAACTATTCTAAAAATGTTCCTGGCTGTTAATATATTTTTTTTTTTTTTTTTAAACTTCCTCTACTTTAAACTAAACCTAAATTGGATAAATGGGAAAAATATGAACAAAGTTTCAACTCAACAAAGTTAGCACTACCATTTTGCTTGTGCGAATTTTGCCCCCCCCCCCAAAAAAAAAGTGTTCTGGTGAGTATATTCTGCTTATTTATGAATTTGATGATTTTTTTGTTGTAGAAAAAGTATTTTTGAGCCAATTTACTCAGTAATTTGAACGTCTGTAGAGGTCTTGTAACCTACAAGTTATGAAATGTCAACATATTATGATATCGAATGGACTTCATAAATGGGATCCTGCTTACTTTTCAGAAAGAAACACATTAAAATAAATATTTCTCATAATTATAAATTTATCATTTTCAGATTCAAATGGATTCACCTTTGTGAAAGATTGAGCTATGAAAGAGCTGTAAGGCAGCAGAGACTTCGAGCCGAGGTCAGCCAGGCGAAGAAGATAGCTAATCATTTTGCCGAGACTGTCGACAAAGAAGAGAAACAGAAAAGAAGAAAAGGCGGAAACAGTTTACCAAATCCACCTCCTGAAGGAGTTTCTAAACGCTTTTTCCAAAAAGGTGTCAAGGAAGATAAGGAATCGTCAAAAAAATCAGAAGAAAGAAGGGAAGATTTTCTCAAAAATTTATTTGCTTGATCAGTTATACTCATGACCTTACCAACAAAAAAGTGTTTTTGCAACAAAATGTACATTTTTGTAAATATTTTTAAATAAATAATTTTTAATTAATTGGTGAATTTTTATAAATTTATTTTTGCAAATAAGTGTATGGGACAGCCTTATTAACCTTTAGGCTGTGCAATACTCGTAAGGCTAGATGATGCGATGGTGCGAGATACTTTCCACCTGGATACTTTCATCACAAGATAATTCTCTTGTACTTTGCATCCCATTAGTTTCAGGTTTTTATCCAATAGAAACATTTTGGGATACAACATCAGAACCCTCCATCATCCAAAGAAAACTCTGCTTCACTTTCGCTCAAACCCGTCAAAAGTGATTGTTTAGAAAATAATTTCTTAGAAATATTTACACACACAATTTTTCACTTGAAAATCACAAAATATACTCAAGAAATATGCAGGGTACATTATAGGTAGAGAGAAACAATGGTTTTCGGCAGTAAAAAAGGGAGGGAGCAGGTATACGTACAAGTAGGCTGAGTAGTTGGAAGCTAAAGAGACAAAAGTGAAGTCCTATGACCCCTATCGGCTTTGAAGGACACTGCATCTTCTATAAACAGAAGTTAGTTCCTGGGCCGGTTGGCACCCCGGCAGTTGCATCCCATTATTGGGCTCAGAAAGGATTAAAATATAATATTTTTAATAGGATTGTTATTTTATCAGGAGGCCTCATGGCCGTGAGTGATAAGGCGTGAGCACCAAGGGCCGTGGGTTCGATTCCCACAATGGGGTGGGGGCTTTCTTTAGAAAAAAAGAAAAGGCATCAGCCCTATCTTGGCTAGAAAAGGGTGGTAACCTGTAGATAACCTGTCCTAAAATTCTTAGTTAATATTAATGGAGGTTAAAATTTAAATAAATTATTTTATCAGTTATTAGATTTTAGTTATATTTTTAAGTATTAAATAAAAACTTACAGTTATAACTTACATTTCATGCAAAAATAAAAAAAAAATGTAGGACTGGTTTTGAGCAAGGAAGAGTGCCAACTCTACTAAGCCTAAAAGTAATTATTCGTTGTTTTCAGAAAGAAAAAAAACAAACAAAAAAAAACAGCAAATATATTCGGCGCTAATGGCCTAGATGTCGATGTGCTGTAAAAAAAAAGAAAGAACAACAAATATATCTTTAGTACAAGAGAGTCACTTTATTATTATTGGTAATTAGGTCTTCTTCCATCACAAAAAATACTGTCAGTTATAAAAGTTTATTAATGTATAGACTCTTTATGTACAATATATAATTTATATACATATGCGATTGTAACAAAAAATCTTAAAAAAGGCGATAAGAGGGCGGAAAGTGGACAATAGTTGATCTTGAAATATGCTGTGAGTAGAAATCCCAGCCCAACTTGTTCGCAGCCCAAGTAGTAAATACTTCTAGTTCTTTCGTTGGCTTCTCCTCGTACAATTTCAAAGCGTATTTCAATGCCCGGCCGTATTGGTTATAGGCAACAGCATGCCAGATGCCAAAATATCCTAAAGTCTGAAAATAAATAAAAAAGGATATTAGCATAATGAATTCGATGTTTCACAAGTTCATTTATAAGTAGGAATTCCTTGTTAATTTATGTGAAGGTGTGAATGTAAAAGACGACCAACCTTACAATGATAATTTGAATTTATGGTATGATTGAAGAGTTGAGTGAAGTACATCTTTTCCTACAATTTTTTTATTTATTTTTTTTTTTATTATGGGCTAAAATTCTTCCTTAACTAATCAAAAATGATATACAAGAGTGTTTATGAGAAGAAAATTTTTGTAAATGGGCAAAAATACGATTATCCGAGTGAAAGTGATGCTGATGTGAAGATAATTTTTTGAGCGAGCTTTGATTGTCCCTTTTTAATTGTTAAGTTTTTTTCTTCAATACATTTCAAAATTAAAACCCGTTTTTAAAAATCTTTATTACAAGAAAGTACACAAAAAAATTAAATAGGAACAAATGAACATTTCAGAACATTAAACTGTAACGTTTTCTGAAAACCATGTTTTTCAAATCGGGTGATAATCTGGCCTCTCCAATTTCTGCCCAATCAATTTCAAATTTTAATTGCAGCTTCCTAATGATATTTGCTAGTGAAGTACAAAGGAATTTTTTGATTCATTGAATTATAACAATTATATGACCAATTTTCAAAGATTTTTTAATAGAAAATAAATAATTGTTCACTATTTTTGAAAAATTAATATTTCTTAAAAAATCTATGTACTTTACTAGATTGAACCTTCTTTCGAAAGAATTTTAGTTTTTCGTTCTAGATTAAAAATTAAGTAAAGATGGAATAGTTGGGATTCGGCTAAAGAAACCTCAATACGATTTTTGTTAAAAAAAATCTATATTTAGGATGTTTTGGCTACTCATTGGTAGCCTTCATCAGCTAAAATGACAAAAAAAAACTCAAAAACCCTCCCACCTAGTATTTTCCCATGCCCCTTGTGTATCCTTCCATTAAGACCTTTTCTCCTTTCCTGACATAAAAGGCTTTTGATCCCTACCGACCTCCTCCCACCACCTGGTTTGTTTTCAGTTGCATATACCCTAGTAGATCCCATTTTTCTTAGACACTTCCACAATGGTTAATTAACTGTTAACTTTGGTCTTCCTCTGCTTCCCGGCATTTTATGTAGTATCTTATTTCTTTGTTAAAATTAATTAATTTTATTATTAGCACCTATTTACTTATATACACTCCAATAAAATAGCCTTTTTTTTTCTTCTTTTTTTTTTGTTTATGTTTCTATTGATTTTCTAGAACTCATTCTAATAATTTAACACCAAATTGTTCTTTTATAATAAGGTGAATTATTTATAGATCTGTTACTTATCTTAATTATAAACTTTTTTTTTCTGTATTAATTTCTGTTTTTTCTTGTCATTTTAGCTGACGAAGGCTACCAATGAGTAGCCGAAACGTCCTAAATATAGATTTTTTTAACAAAAATCGTATTGAGGTTTCTTTAGCCGAATCCCAACTATTCCATCTTTACTTATCAGCTCGACGGCTAACTATCTAATCTTCATGATAGATTAAAATTTGACACCTGCAGAGTATCGCCCATGAAAAAAAGAGGGTTTTCGTTTGTTAGACAGAGCGTGACCAATTTTTTTTTTTTTTTTTTTTTTTTTTTTTGAAGAATTGAAACTTTTTTTTCAGATACTTTAACATCCCATATAAACCATTTGATACAAAGAATTGAAAAATATTGATTAATTTGTTATTTATAAATTCAAGAAAATGACTTTGATTTTTATTGCACATGTTGTGCATAAGCAAAAGAGTGGACTGCCAGCGTGTAACCTGAAGGTGGGAGCAGCATAACGGTTAAACAATGAGTTCAAGGAGTAACAATATACTTGTAATTCAAATATTACCTTAAAATCATTGGGTTCAATGTATTTCAGAACATTCAACCATATTTCATCGATAGATTCCAAACTAATATTCATATCTGAATCTCCTGATTCATTTTTTCCTTGAAAGATAAAGATACGGCAAGCAGCGACTCCTTTTCTACATAATGCTTCGACCAGTGTATTCTTTTGCCGCTCCATTGACCTAATGAAATAGTAAAAGTTTATAAATTATTTATCGTAAAACTAGTTTTTAATCTAAGGTATATTTAGAAGAAAAGGAAACGTAAATTATTTTTTGCCGACGTTTCGGCTTGAAATTCAAACCTCCATCTGGGCTATAAAACAAGAAGCAAAGAGTTATTTAATACTAATTTTTATACAGAAGAAGTGAAAGAAAAAACATTATACATGGACAAGGATGAATGATACATTTGGTAAGTGTCTGTTATAGCTAGAGCTTAAATTAGAGGTGGTAGATTAATACACTACCACTAATACAATACTATGTTACCCGTTTAAGTTTTAAATCCGTATTAATCTACCTCTAATTTAAGCTGTAGCTATAACACACACTTACCGTATGTTAGTGTTGGGCGTTAATTCATTCTAACTAAAAATAAACTCACGTTATATTATTAGTTTTAGATTTGTAAAATTATTAATCATGTGTTGGAGTATTTTCTTAATAAATAATTTTATTCATTTTTAGTATGGTAATTAGTTTAATTTAAGCAAAAGTGATATTAATTTATGATTTTAGTTTAGTTTTTAATTCACTAATTAGTTTGTTGCATACTTTGATTCAGAACAAGGGTAAAAAAATAGGTATGTATGTATTTTTGTTTAAATAAAGAGTGATTATTTATGAACTATAATGGGGAAAAGATGAGGTTACAACTATAACTTAAGCCTATTTAAAACAAAATGAAAACAAGTTCATAAGTAATTATCAAAATAACATGAGATTTACATTATTTTTGTAAAACTAAACTAAAATAAAGCTTTAATTTAATTTTTAATCAACTCCCAATGATTTAGATTTATTTTTGGTTCAACTAATATCCATTAGTTAATTTAATTTTAGTTTTTTTAGGTTGCAAGTTTTAGTTTATTTTAAAAAGTGAATGTAGTTTCAATTTTAGTTTTGCCCAACATTGCCATAAGTATCATTTACCCTCTTCCATGTATAATGGTTTTTTTCTTTCATTCCTTCTGTATATAAATGAAGGCTTGAAATTCAAGCAAAAATATTTTTAAAATTGATGCTTACTATTTAGGTGATTTTATCTGAACTAGCAGTAAATAAGTGAAGATTTTTACCATTGATATTCTGTATCACTTACGCTTTAATCGTAGACGCATCAACTCGTTGATCCGATCTGATACCAAAGTGCGCCAAAAGTTCGTCTTGATTCACGCTTTTACAAGCTGTATTTGCTATATCCATCATCTTCTTCGCCAATTCAATGGATTCCTTCGTCTCTTCGACGCCTGGGTAAGGTCTCTTTGGTTCTGGCTCCAATGCAGTCAGCATACTTGTGTGTGCAGGTGTATGAGTCAAAAATTCTTTCTTTAACTCTTCATAAAGTTTTTCAGAATCTTCGGGCTTGTCTGAAATTTATTAAAGGGATTTTAACAAAATAATCTTGAACAATAATTCATAACTCAAGGTGCGATAAAGAATTCTTCAACTAGAAAAGGCATCAGCCCTATTCTGGCTAGAAAAGGGTAGTAACCTATAGATAACCCTTCCTAAAATTCTTGGTTAATTATAATGGACGTTAAAATTTAAATAAAAAATTATTATAAAGAACAAGTGCTGTAAATTTTAAGAAAAAAGGTTGAGGAGATTATGATATTTCTTGAACACAAGTTTGAAAAAGATTATTTTCAGAATAAACATTTAGAATATTCTTAAAAGAATACACAATTTATGTAGACAAAAAAATGATTTTTTTTAATCTCAAGGTGTTGTGACACCTCAAGATGTTAGAACTACAATTAAAATATGAAAATAAAAAGCTTATCATACCCATTTTTGCTAACCAATTAGTTTTAAGATCCCTGAGAGCATCTTGGTATTCTTCCCACTTAGTTTTCTCAGGTTTGTTGGCAGTTGAATTTTTTTTACTAGCTAAATCACCTAGAATATACTTAAATCCATAAGTATCCTGAAAGGAAAAGTTATTTATTAAATTAAAATATATTAGGAACTGTAGGTATTTATAGTGTAAGTGAATTATAACAATATGTTTTACAAATTTATTTCCAGATATTAAAAATTTATATTGAAGAATTGGTGTACAGTAGGCCCACCCACATCCAGATTCATGTGGGGGAGGGGAAGTGTATACAAAAAGAAACCAAAAACTGAAGTAATTAGTTATTAATTTTATATATTTAGCATTAACTTCTTGATTTTACATGAAAATATTTATTTGGTTGTTTTTTTTTTTTTTTTTGTTGTCCTTTTTATCAATCTTCCCATGCCACAATTCAAGTGCCTTATGAACATGAAAATCCGTAGGTTTGGTATGACCAGGATGTACAAAACATTTTATTGCAATGTTAAAAATAGCAATAAACCAAATTCATGGCTTAGTAATTATTATTATGATCGGGGTGGGTTTCCTCCGTTTCAAAAATACTTAAATTATGTTGGGGTATTTCAAGCCAACCGAAATAAATACCATTTACTAAGTATTTAAGAAGTATCGGACGATTCTCGCAGCATTCAGATGGATAGCGTGCTGTTTTCGAGTCCGCTTTTGGTGGGCCTTCGCCCACTACCAAGGTAATACCTTCGCATGACTGCACTATGCATATGTCCAGTCTATTTTGTG
Organism: Gonocerus acuteangulatus; assembly: GCA_946811695.1. NCBI lineage: Eukaryota > Metazoa > Arthropoda > Insecta > Hemiptera > Coreidae > Gonocerus > Gonocerus acuteangulatus. The sequence continues at coordinate 12,653,695 of OX328131.1, forward strand.
CGTTTTTGTATATTTCTTAACCAATTTCTGACAGGTGCAGGAGTTTGTTTTGTTTTTAAAGTCATTTTGGGGAAACCTTTTTTTTGTATCTTTTATTTTGTTTGTTGGCCGGACTAGGGGAATCAAGTTACAGGAGAGTCTACCTTATTCAAGATAAGTCATTAAAAAGAAATACTTACTACTTTCTTTCCAAGCTCATTCTTTGAGAGGGTTAGATTTCCTGCCAAATATTGTCCTACTGATATATTCTTAAGAGACCTGTAAATTAGATTTAATGGCTTTAATAATATTACTACTTTAGAAACAAAAACTATTGATACCTCAAGAATGATAATAATATATTGTTAAGGGGTAATACAACCAATTTTTTAATGAGCTTAAATGCTTCCTTAAATAATTAAAAATGATGAGTGTTTATGTGGCGGAACAGTTTTTAAATGTGCCAACAATTCGATTTTTCTACTGAAGTCCCAAAACATTTCAATATTGAAAACCATTCTTTTTATCTTAATTACAACAAATTATGAAAAAAATTAAAATGAACATTTCAGTAAATCAACTTTAAAATTGTTTTTCTTAAAACTATGTTTTTCAGGGTCTCCCGTGGTCTAGTGGCTAGCGCCTTAGTTTCATAAGCGGGAGATGGTGGGTTCGATCCCCACCGGCGCACACACGGCAAATTGAGCCATTTAGCGCGACAAAAGTATTTTGTGTTTTTATTTTAATGTTTTTACTTTTTATGTTTTTTGTTTTTAAATGATTTGTTTAATAAGCCTGAATACATTATTTTTTACATTGTTTTCAACTATTAAGAGTGTTTAGAATTGGTTAGTAATAAAATAAAACGCAGAATTATGGAAAACTTATAGAAAATTCATGATCTTCGGCAACTGGATTTCTTTTTGTAACCATTATGCATGTTTTTTTTAAGAATCTTTCTTCCATATAATTACAATCTTTCCATTTGGCCGTTATCTTAGTTACAAAGACTTTCATTATATATTGTAATGATATTTTACATTACATATTTAAAAGTTTTAAATTCGAATAACCGTTAAAGGTAAAAAAGGCGGGAAAAGACGAATACAAGGTTTGCGGAAAATAAAAAACAAATAAATTTTTTCTTATATAACTTTCATCAAAAAAAATTAAAAGTTCTAAATTAAAAACTAACACAGAAAATTCGGAAAATCCAATAAAGCTCATTGATATGTTAGGTTCATTGTGATAAACAATTATTATTTGTTATATTGGTCTAGCAGTCGATACAGGTAGCAGTGGATACCGGTAGGATGCTCCCGCCATGAAAGTTGAGTGGAGTCTGTTACAGTTCAAGTCTGTGAAAAGGTGGCTCCAGGTTCACATGAGAGTCAGTTACAAGAGACAGTTACAGTTTGTTGTACAGTGGTTCAGTCTTTTTGAAAGCAGTGCAGGCTGTTGAGTTAAAAGGAAGCTGTTTTTGTAACGAGGATCCTGTTCTCTGAGGTTGGTTCCAGATTTGGCTTTTATATCAGGTAATGCTTGTTTGTCTAATTCGAAATTTAACTTATCTATGAGTTTTTTCTTATGTACAATGGTTTTTGTGTTACTTTACTGAAAATCGAACCCTAACCCTGAGATAAAGAGTTTCTAACATCAATTATTATAAAATTTTTATTATATTGGTTCCCAACGTAGAGGTATACGTAGAATAAAATATTATAAAAAAAAAAAAAAAACAATTTCTTCTTTATTTTTTAATATTATAACATTTTGGCGACCCAACGCGGCGCAATTATCTAATACAAATAGTTTAAATAATAAATAATTTTTTTTATTTTTAATATTATAACATTTTGGCGTCCAACTTGTTGGCTAAGTAAAGAAATAATAAATAAATTAAAATGGCGGAAAATAGTATTTTAAATATTTCGAATGGAAGCCAGAACGCGTCTGGTGATGACGTCATCCAATGCGAGGAAGTTGAACTCTCGGAAACGGCCGATGTTGCGAGTGGCGAGTTTCTACAACCAATGGATAATACTATGGAACCAATGGCTACTATGGGCGAGGTCCTGCAAATATTACTAAGCCAAATTAACGATATAAAAACAGGACAAGCCAGCCAAATTAACCAATTCAACGATTTTAAAACAGAACAAGTCAGACAGATTAGCGATTTAAAAACATCATTCGATAATTTTGAAAAGAAAATATCTAAATATATAGACATTAATATCGAGTTGCTAAAACAAGGAATAAATGGGCATGATAAAAAATCAGAAAATTCTATTAATGATGTAGATCAGAAACAAAAAATAAACGCAACAAATATTGCTGATATAAAAAATGACTGTTTTAAACATGAAGAAAACATTTCCGAAATAGTACAGTTATGCAATGATAAATGTGATGATGACATTCTTAATAAAAATAATGAGAAAAATGATAACAATTTAATTGAATTTAGTGATAATTTAAGTGAATTAATAAAAGACAATTTGAATTATGATTGTAGTATTAATGATAAAAAATTTGAAGAAAATAAAATATTTGTTGAAACTAAAGATGAAAGTGAGTATGTTTGTTTAGTGAATGAAGATGGTAAAAGTAAAGAAATATTATTGAGTAATTTGAATAATAATAATGAGAAAATAAATCAAATAATTAAAAATAAAATAACTAATGATAATTTAAAAAATGAAATAAGTACAGACGTTATGGAGAAGATTTTGAAACAAAATATCATTAAAAAATTAGTTGATGATCCTATAATTAATTTTAAAATAATGAGTTATAATAATAATAATAATGGTAATAATCAAAATAATATAATGAATAAAAATGTTAACAACAATAATCACCTGAAAAATTTGGACATCAAATTTGGAAATAAAGTAAAATTTCTTTTTGAATATCAATGTCAAAATGGGATAGAAAAAATCGCAAAATTAAATCGACCCCCAAGAAAGAGAATAAAACAAATCCTTAGAAATAATTCGGACAGATGCAAAGAAAAAAAAATATTAATGATAAATAGTGGATCCAGGACAATTTTTAAATGTAGTACTAGTTTAGAATTTATATCTGTTACAAAAATTAGTTTAGTATAAGATTTAATTGATAATAATAATATTTAAAAATTTATCATACATTTAATAATCATATTACTTTAGGATAAGATAGTTTTGATAATGATAATGTTTAAAAATGAACAATGAAAAATGATAATTTAAATTGAGAAATGATAATGAATAAAAATTATGTAAAAAAAAAAAAATAAGTTATTGAAAACTTGAATAAATAATAACAGGCTGACCAATAGTTCTAATCTCGATAACCAAATTTAAATTTTGAATTCTATTTTTATTTTAAAACCGAGCATAAATCATTTTTTTTATATTTTTTTTTTTTGACAGAAGTGCAAATGTAATGATATTTTACATTACATATTTAAAAGTTTTAAATTCGAATAACCGTTAAAGGTAAAAAAGGCGGGAAAAGACGAATACAAGGTTTGCGGAAAATAAAAAACAAATAAATTTTTTCTTATATAACTTTCATCAAAAAAAATTAAAAGTTCTAAATTAAAAACTAACACAGAAAATTCGGAAAATCCAATAAAGCTCATTGATATGTTAGGTTCATTGTGATAAACAATTATTATTTGTTATATTGGTCTAGCAGTCGATACAGGTAGCAGTGGATACCGGTAGGACGCTCCCGCCATGAAAGTTGAGTGGAGTCTGTTACAGTTCAAGTCTGTGAAAAGGTGGCTCCAGGTTCACATGAGAGTCAGTTACAAGAGACAGTTACAGTTTGTTGTACAGTGGTTCAGTCTTTTTGAAAGCAGTGCAGGCTGTTGAGTTAAAAGGAAGCTGTTTTTGTAACGAGGATCCTGTTCTCTGAGGTTGGTTCCAGATTTGGCTTTTATATCAGGTAATGCTTGTTTGTCTAATTCGAAATTTAACTTATCTATGAGTTTTTTCTTATGTAGAATGGTTTTTTGTGTTACTTTACTGAAAATCGAACCCTAACCCTGAGATAAAGAGTTTCTAAAATAAATAAATTTTTTTTTATTTTTTAATATTATAACATTTTGGCGACCCAATGCGGCGCAATTATCTAATTCAAATAGTTTAAATATAAATAATTTCTTTTTTATTTTTTAATATTATAACAATATTTTATTTGTTCTTCGTATATTTGTGAGTTAAATATTTTATATTTATTCACAATATAAGTACACAATTTTTGATTGCATGTGAGAGCTGGAACTTTGAATAAACTCTCATTTTTCATCACAAAAAACAGTTCTTTTCTTGTTATATATAAAACGGGTTCTTCAGCAGCTATCTGACTACCTAAACAAAATTTAAATTTACATCAAAAGGGGGACGAAGGGGGAGCTAAAAGTGTCAAGACAGTAAAGTAGAAGCTTAAGGCTTTTTGAAAAAAAATATTTGGAACTGGAACTTTGTGGAACTTTTTTTGAAACCTTACTCAAACTTAAGTAATCAACAAAATATGTAAAATTTAGAAATCATTTCATTAATAATTTTTTTCCTTTGATATGCCTTTGTGTTATGACAAATATATTATATATTTATAAAGAACATACCACTAGGTAATAAATCCATTGTGAAAAGAATTTATGAAATTTGCACACAATTTTTAAAACACACCTAACTAAGACCGTAGTTGGAACAAGACTAGACAGTGGAAGTGGAAGAGACTAGCAATGGTTGCCTTCCTTATTGTCTTAGACAGTTCTGGATTAAACTAGATAAAAAAACTCGTCCGGTTTTCAATGAATAGAAGACTCTAGCACATGTTGACACGTAAAATGACTTTTTACGATGACATCACATTTTCGACTTTTGTCGCCCTAAAGTAGGTGTTTTGCCCAGTGTGCGACGGCAGGAATTTTCTCATCCCACGGCTCGTTGGGAAAATTCCTTGCTGCACCCTGGATGTTGATGCGCCGTAAAAAAAAAAAAATTATGACCGATTTGCGATGGATTTTTTTAATAGAATGAAGAAATATTCATAATTTTCGCGAAAAAAATTAATATTTCTTAAAATTCCAACGTACTTTATTCGAAATAAATTTAGTTTTTTATTCTAGATTAAAAATTGCCACCTGCAAACTATCACCCGTGTACAAAGAGGGGTTTTGTTTGTCAGACAAAGCTCCGCCATTTTCTTTTTGAAGAATTAAAACATTTTTTTAGGTTCCTTTAACATCCCGTATAAAACTTATGATATAAGGAATTGAAAAATATTAATTTATTTGTTAATCATAATTTGGAGACAAGTACTATGATTTTGATCATACAAGGTAGAATTAACCCTTAAGATACCTATAAATTAGATTTAATGGTTTTAATAATGCTAACTAATTTAATGATACAAACTATTAAAAAAATAAGTATGAAACTGTATGAACTTACTTCTCTCCATGAAGAGGAGCGATATACAATGGCAGCCTGTACTTGCCACAAGGAATAGTTCCTCCAGACAATTTCTTTCCAAAAACTAGTGCCTGAGAATGTGATGGATATATATCTAAGTGGATTGGACTCGGGAGCTTTGTCGACACTTGAATAGGAACATCGCTCATTTTATCCAACAGATCCCGCTTGTCGTGGCGTATCTGAAGCTTAATTACGTAGTCACCTTTTTCCAGCTTCACAGTGTACTAAAAAGGAAAAATAATTTACATGTATAACTGCTTTTGTTTTATAAACAAAAAAATGTATAATATAGTTATTTTCATCACTAGTACCAAAAGTGGTTGTTTTCGGTGCGCGGTCGAGTTTAACGCGCGAGGCGTAGCCGAGCGCGGAAATTAGACCAAGCACCGAAAACACACTTTTGGTACGTGTTATGAACAATACTTTTCATTATACTACTCATGCTTGAGTACATTAAAACCCTTTTATTTAACACTCCGTGCCAAAGGTCGTGGGTTCGATTCCCACTAGGGGTGGTGGCTTTTCTTTCGAAAAAAAGAAAAGGCATAACCCCTATCCTGGCTAGAAAAGGGTGGTAACCTGTAGATAACCCGTCCTAAAATTCGTAGTTAATAATAAATGGACGTTAAATTTATAAAAAAAAAAAAAAAAAAAAACCCTTTTATATTTCATTAATAACTTAAAGATACAGTAAAAGAAATTAAATTGACACCTTTTTTTTATTTGAAAAAAAAGAACATCTGTTTATTAACCTATAATAGAAGAAAAGTACTTCTACATTTCTGAGAGATAAACAAGCATAACTTCATCACATACATCCCGAACATTTCTTCTTTCTAACCAGTAACGAAATCTGTTGTATTATAATGCACAGGATTTAGCTGGAAGTAGTCCGCTTAAAGCTTCTTGGGCTTCTTCTAAAACATCTTCTGGTATATCCATGTTGTATTGCACTTTAAACACACTACTTATTATAAGTAAACAAATATTAGAATGAATCACAGTATCTAAAAGTAACCTCCTTCAAACACATGTTTATTAGTAGCAGGTAAGGTTAGCGCACCAAAAAGATTTTTTGGGCCTAGGCCCGAAAAGTACTATTTTACGGACTCAAACCGAGTATTGAAAACACATGTTTTTTGATGCAGTATAATGAAAAAGTATTTTTTATACAAATTCAAAAACTCTTTTATATCATCATCAAGGGGTCGGGGCAAAATAGTGCCAAGCAACATTTTTAACAAAACTTTACTGTAGCTGCTATACGTTGGATATTATGTGGGACTATCAGTCTATGATGCAAATGCTACTAAAATATGATTACAGTGCTCTTTATGCTACTTAATCTTGTTGACCCTAACTATTTCAACTGATAGTACCTCATAATATCCAACATATAGCAGCTACAGTAAAGTTTTATTCAAAATGTTGCTCTGCACAATTTTGCCCCGACCCCTTCATTTGTGATCTGAAAATGTATCACTAAAGAATAAACATTGTAAATTCAGTAAATAAAATTCCACTGGTTAGTCTTTTCTGACTTGGTAACTTTTCGACTCAACAAAACATTTTATGGAGCAAAATTATTTTATATACTGCAAAAAAAAGATAGGGTCTGGACAGTGATTCATGATTAATGTATGAACATAGCAAATTGGGAAAACAAGAAACATCACTAGGCAATTATATAATTTGACATGAACTTAACACTTTCAGGGCCCAAGTCTTCCTTTTGTATAGTTATTTCAGCAAACATATAACAAAAATAAATACGTGAAGAAACTTTTGAAATGATGTATTTTTAGTGGATTAATTACAATTTAGTAAAGTGTCATAAATGTCACGACAGCGGGCCTGCTGAAGGAATTGTTCAGGCGGATTCAGTATCATACGATACCAGACCCGCAAACCTAACCGGGAAGAACTTAATGAGGTGCCAAACTAAATACGAAGGGTATAGGACAAGGCCCGGAGTGGTGGGGATAGAAAGAAAGCTAAGCTATCTGCTGACGCTGGGCTCAAACGTGTTAATTATATATCTTGACAAAATGAAATGTATTAAAAACAAATTCATTCAAAAATGAAGGATTAACAGCATTTCGGGTTTCAGCTTAAATTTAAGAAATACATTTGCTCTATCTCAAGCGTATTATGTAATTTCTGAGCAGTGTCCAAATCCATCGCATGGTTTCATAAATGCTAAGTTTTAGCACGGTTCCTCCCTCCCTCCATAGGGTGCCTAAACAGGAAGCTAGCTGAGAGTTTTGTATCTATCAGGTTCGGCCATCTCCTTTTGACAGCTATCAATTTCATGCCATGTGATTTTAGGAATTTGGAGAATTTCTTCTACCAAAAATTCTCACATTACAAATAATAGAAATATACAGCATAACTCCATTCAGAATCTTCTAAAAAAAATTCTCAAAATTGTTGAATTTTTACCTTACAAGGGTAAGCATCTCCTGATGCCAGTAGCTGTTTATTGCTGTCAAACAGCATCCAGAGCTGTGATTCAAACTCGTTTTCGTACAACAAGTCAGAAAGCAGAGCACAATTAGGAGTGACCTCGCTCTGCTTTGGGACGTGTAAGTTGTAAGTAAGTACAAGCTGATAAATGTGTCTAGAAGGAGGAATAGTGTCTCGAGGAGAAGTGAGAGGTGATATTTTGCTATCGACAGGCCTGAAAAAGAAAACGTTTGTTTACAACGTTGCAAGGTGCATAATATTGCATCCCCTTATTAATAAGAGCAGTACAATAACACAGGTTAACATTTGATCTTTAAAAAACACTCTGAGTGGTATGGTCCTTGCGGGGTCGCTGATTAGGAAGAGCAGGTTGGCATATATATTACTTAACCTTCATCACATCAGATTCAAGGTCATTCAATGGTCAAATACAGAAGAAAACGTAGGAAAAATCTGAAAAAATTCATCTGTATCCGTAGTTTGTTTTACCTTATGCCTTTACTCAGAGGTCCTTTGAAGGTCAAATAGAGAAAAAAACTGAAAACATTCATTTTCTGGGAGGCAGTGTGTGTCAAACAAACTACGGGTTTGGACTCAAGGACCTCAAAAACATACGCAAGAATTTATTCAAATTTTTCCTATGTTTTTTCTCTATTTGACCATTGAACGACCTTGAATCTGATGTGATGAAGATTAACTAAGGCGCTCATCGTAATCAGCAACCCCAAAAACCTCATAAGGACCATACTGCTCCGAGTGTTTTTTTTTTAGATCAAATGTAGACATGTGTTAGTTAATAAATTGGTGCAATAATTGTATCAATTTATTTGGATGATATTCTATGAGAGTAATTAAACATGTACTCTTGGAGATTAATTAAACAACTATGTATTAAAGCATAATAATAATATGAATAGGTTCTAAAAACTCTTAAAACACCTAATAAATGAGTTTTTTCAGAATATGACCCTAAATCAGGAAATAGTATGTAAAAACTATCAATATTAATAATTGTCTAATCTGTTAAGGCAATAAGCAGAACTACTTAGAAATCTTGTTATGCCTCTAAAGACATAGTTTATTTTTCAATTACAACATATTAGAGATTTTATTTATACAAACAAGCTAAGAAAATCAACCCCTTAAACCGTTGCCTGCTCCAGAAGTATCCCGTACAGAGGAGCCAAGGGTGGGTGCGAGTATCCCGAGGAGAACCCTTCACCATGTGCCTCTCTTGATATGGAAAGGGTTAATATTCTGTCAATGACAAAACTGACGAAGACTTCACTCCAGTTACTGACTGTATCTCTTAATTCCATAGCAAACACTTGGCAATGGAAGTAAAAATATAAGCCTTATTAGAATAAATTGATAAAATGAAAAAATATATTACTTAAGCATTGAAACATTGTGCCTGAGTTGAACCGATGGCAATATTTCTTCCGCTTGAAGACCTCCTAATACCTCAAATGTCATTACACCTTCCCCATGATGCATGACAAAATTCTCAGGTTCGGGCTTGCAACCGAGGAAATTAATTGAATATTCTACTTTGCTTGGATCCTGTTCCATCCATGTTTTTGCAATAGCTACTTCAAGAACTAGGCCACCCTGTAAAAATAAATACAATGTAATAAAAAATAACACTAATTAATTACACACTAAACAAGCCAAAATTAATAAGAGACTTTAATTTTAGACATTTCTAGTTTTAATTGAAGAAATAAAGATAGCTTTGTTCTGCGGCAAAATTCATCGAGATTGTGAAGGCCATGGCTCACTTGTACAGCACTCCATCTCTGTAAATGAGCTGTATCATCTTAAGAGTGTTCTTATCACTCATGCGATTTGCAAACCTTAGAATGGAAATTCTTAATATTTTTCTTTCAATGGCTTCTATCTGTTAATATAATCTTTTTTTTTTTTTTTTTTTTTTTTTTTAATACTTCCTCTTATCCAAAATTAATTACTTAAATTTTTAGCGTCCATTATTATTAACTAAGAATTTCAGGACGGGTTATCTATAGGTTACCACCCTTTCTACCCAGGATAGGGCTGACGTCTTTTCTTTTTTCTAAAGAAAAGCCACCACCCAATAGTGTGAATCGAACCCACGACCCTTGGCACGGAGTGTTAAGTGCTCACACCTTAATGTTATTCGATTTATTTTTTCAAGTTTTCTAAGAAAACAGTTAAAGATACTGTATTCAAAGTAGTTTTATTCAATTTTTTACACCTAAATACCTAAAAAGAATTACCTGAAAGCCTATTAAAACAAAACCAAACCGTAAACGCTAAAATTTTCATTGTGGACACGTTGCTGGAACAAAAAACAGTGTTCTGGAGGACAAATTATACTGCTTTACAATCTAGACTACATGTTTCATAAAAAATATTTGTATGCCAAATTTTCTCAAAATCAGACCATTTGAGTAGATTGTACAGCATAAACAGACGAATATAAATACATATGCACTTTCAGATTGTGTCATTGGGTAAATGTTGTAAGCTTGTTTTTCTTATAGTGAGGAAGGAAAAATGCTAAAATTTAATTAAAAATCATGTATATTTTGCTTAAAGAGGATATCGATGACCGTTGGTGATGCGAAGGTAGAATTTGTCAAGGTTCGATCGTGGTATCTTAATAAAACTATATTTTTTTAATAAATATAACACGAAATGTATATTTTGCAATTTTCCAAAAAACTGTAAGTTGGGCCCCAAAAACTTTGAATTAAACTAGTTCCACTGTATTTTAAGTATACTTCTAATTATTAATTGGACACTTGTTTCTATTAGATTAGATACTATTTTTTTTTTTTTCAGAGATAATAATAAAATTTTAAACATTTGATGTTTTATTGAACATTAAAACTACCTTCACTTTGAATGAAACAGTGTTATCAGTGTGAGCACTGGCTGGAATCATCTTCTGAAATTCAAGCGTCTTGCAGGCTTTCTTCGGCCTCAGCTGAACAGCATGAAGGATAAAATTTCCTCCCTTATCCTCATCAAGAATACCGAGCTTCACCACTGAAAAAAATGTTTGTTGAACAATTACTAATATTTTTTTTATGTTCTTTGTAGAGTGTATAGGTTTCAAATCTTATCTAAGCTTTATTATACCACTGTATAATAAACAGGACATTGTACATTGTCAGTACATTCTTTTTTAGAAAAACTAATTCACCAGGCTTGGGTTTGAAGCGAGTTTTATGCTCGGTTGTCGAGCCAATTACGCTACGAGAGCTTATATCAAAGCATGGCGAGTTATTTCATCTAGCACAGCACAGACAGCACAGCATCATTTTTATCCAAAGCCTGGCAATTCAAATTCAAGAGCAGATAGCCAATCAAAAAAGGAGCATACTTTTTTAAATTATTATTTTTAGAAAAATTAACTATCCCTGCTAGAATTTAACCAGGATCCTCCTGTATTAGGCACATTTTATTATTCTAAACGGGAGGATCTGGGTTCAATTCCAGCCTGGAGAGTTACTTTTCCTAAATGAAGATTAGAAAAGTAATCTAATCTACTTGCAGGTTATAAAAATATATAATATAAAACTTTTAACATGTTCTTAATACTTAAAATTAGTAATTGAGAAAAAAAAGTACTAACCAGCATAAGATACTGCCTCAGGCACAAGAATAAAGTGCCGATGAATTTCACCTGGTTTAAATAAAGATTCATATTTTAATTGTGGTCTTGCGCAGGATTCAGAAAATGTCACAGGTTTTACTAGAGTAACTTCAAAATGGAATACAGGCCCTTTATCAAGACACTTCACATCGTACGCCCTTATTCTGAAAATAAAATAGGAATAAGTCGAAATGAGGAAAATTAAAATATAATTTATAATAAATAGTATCAAGAGCTTACGTAGTAGAATGAACTCCTTCAGGTAAACCAGTAGGATCTACACGGACTTGGATATTCCTCGAAATATTAGTCATTTCAACATGATTCGGATGAGAAACCCATGAAGCATCACACGCCAACACTAGGCTCATATTGAAAGCTAATTTTTCTCTGGAATCTGAAACAGATTGAAACATTTACAAGGATTTCAAGAAATAATGGAAATCATAAGAATGTCAGTATTAAATCTTAGCAATTTAAAAACTTCAAAATAAACTGATGAGTTTCTTATGCAAATCACTCCAATAAACACCAAGTTAGAGATAGTAAAAGTTCAGTACACCAGTTCTCGTAGATCACCGAAGTTAAGCAACGTCGGGCGTGGTCGGTACCTGAATGGGTGACCGACCACGAGCTGTTGGCATTAGAAAAGGGTGGCAACCTGTAGATAGCCCGGCGCTAATAGCCAAACAGTTGATGCGCCGTAAAAAAAAAAAAAAAAAAAAAAAAAAAAAAAAAAAAAAAAAAAAAAAAAAAAAAGTTCAGTTGCAATAGTGGAATAGATAAGGATGTGGCTGAGGATTGTGCTTAAACTTACTCATAAATAAAATAAATATAAAAGTGCATCACGTAAGCTCCTGTGTGATGCACATTTACGCTGCATTCCTCAAGAATTTACTTAAAATTATCTATATAAATACAGAATAAGCATAACTAGTTTTTCTATTTTATAATTGAAAAAAAAAAAAGTCTGTACCTACGGTACAGACTTTTACTGAACTTACTCGACCGACGATCACACCTTACACTTAAGAACAAAAGACTCATTTACATGACAATACTCAAACCAATATGTACTTATGGCATAGAACTCTGGGGATCCACAAAGCCCTCAAACTCCTACAAAATTCAATCATTGCAATCTAAAATCCTCTGTAAAATAGCCGACGCTCCATTCTTTGTCTCCAATTTGACTCTTCACAACGACCTCCATATTCCATTTATCCAACCCTTGTCAAAAAAATTATATCAAAAATTTCATTCAAAATTACACGGCCATCCAAATTATTTAATTAACTCCCTATCATCACATCTACTCCCAAACAACCCCATTCGCCATCTGAAGCGTAACTGGCCTAGAGACCAGCTCCAGGAGTAGTTACTTTAATATGTAATCACTCTGCCTTGTGGGTACTGCAACTGTGCAGCTTGTCTACTCACGAGCTTCAAGATACATTCGCATATATCTTTTTACTGGAAATGTATTTTTACATTGTTGTAAATTCTGACTAAATAAATAAATAAAAAACAAAAAAAAAAATAATTGCAGTGCTCACTCAATTATTATTTATTTAATTAATTTTGACATCTCCATTTGTAACTCATTAATTTTAAAATTTGTAGCAAAAACCTCAAACAACATTGCAAAATAAAGTAGACTCTCCCTAATCCGGTGTCATCGGGTCCGGAGTACAGTTGGATTAGAGAAAACGTTGGATAAGAGAATTCAGTTTGAAGCAATCACCTTGTATCTGAAAAACCTTGTATAAATAGAAATTTGTATAAATAAAATGTTGTATAAATAAAATTAAGGTACCAAATTTTAAAATAAATTCAAAATATGTGTTATTTACAAGTTTGTAAATAAACAATTTTAAAATAAATCAAACGTTTTTTTTTTTTTAAATGATTTTTTCAAATGTTAACTAATTCATGGCCCACCCTGTAGTTGGCACGAAATTTTTGAATAGTATACATTTCATTTATTTCCCTTCATATAACACATTTTGTGAAGTCGTCCATGAGGATTTTATTTTTTCTATCTTTATTTTTATTTGAAGGAGTTGAAAACTGTTGGCGTGCAGCACCGAAAGTATTCCCTTCCTTCACGAATAGACTACACTAAACTAACATATACACCAGTGGAATTGGCAGTGTTAGGCGGTGTGTGGTAGTTTAAACTGATTTCAGCCGCAGATTTTGCAAAGTATTGATAAACATTACACACTATCTCCCTTGTCAGACCTCTGAAAGCTTCTTATAATGCATTTTAATAACTTATGTTCTTAGGAAAGCCATTCCAACACACAATATTATCAGTTGTGAAGTTTAAAATTTTTGGCAGATATCCCAAACTATAATATAATAATATACTATTTGCATATTAACAATTATATTAAACCGCAATAAATTAAGCATATTCAGATTTAAATGATCAGTAATACATTTATATAAGTACCTAGTTTATCAGCATTTGCAAAGACAGGTTCAATGTTAACTGTGAAGTCTTTGGCCTTATCACATGGACCAGATCTTATGTGAATTCCTTTCTGTGCACCATTACAACAGGTAACATGGAAACGAACACGCCTGTTTATTTCTTGGCAGTAGTTGACGAGATGATCGAATGCCTTTTCTACCTGAAAATACATATGATATGAATAATGACCGAAAATACAGCCAATAAGTTGAATTAAAAATAATCAGCTAAGATTGAATTTGATTAAATGTCAACTCTCAGTTACGGTGTAAGTAGATCTCGCCCATCCTTCACGTCTGTGGAGATGCTCGGCCAGCACAACGAAAGAAAAGGTAGCTTCTTGATGAAAGAGTGTTTTGGATCCGAGTCAGGAAAATAGTTAACATCCTTGATCGAATTGTTGAACTTATCACTGCCATTCAGTTAAATGCCCCTTTCGTCCACACAGTTCATAAGAAATTTCAGAATATACAGAAAACTCTTCAACAAGAAATCCCAGAATCTTCTCTTCAAAAAACTGAGGGAAAACTTGTGCTAACTAAATGGGAGAAACGCAATCAGTTTGGTGATGGAAATGTACATCTTGCTGGAGAATTGTTGAACCCTTTGTCTCAAGGTTGGAATTCGAAGCCTTGTGAAATACTTGATACCATTGGTTTTGTGTGTGAGTAAAGCAAGGGATTGAAATCAGTTATCTTCGGAAAGACATTGCTGACTATAGAGACAAAGAGAGATTATGGCAAAGATCCTTTGTTTGGGAAGGTCTTGAAGACAATGACAACGAAAAGGTAATAAGTCTCATGTTATGGTGGGGAGGCTTGAAAGGTGCATGTGTTATGGCAGAAGAAGCAGTAAGAATACTAGGAGCTCCTGTGACATCTGCTGCGACTGAAAGAACATTCAGCACTATCAGTTGGAGTCATTGTAAAAAAACTAAACAGACTTACAACTGAAAGAGTAGGAAAAACAGCATATTTGTCTCGTAACTGGAATTTCCTCAATAACACCCCAAAACAGAAAAAACAACAAACAGGAAAACCCCAAGACGGTTGCTAAGGAAAAGAATCTGAAGAGAAGGAAGATGAATCACAAGATATTGTCTGTGAAACTAGCAGTGATGATAGTGACTCTGAAGACTGCTACATGTCACTTTCAAGTCATTCAAGTGATGATTAAATCTCTCGTCCCAAAGACTTGGATTAGATTATCATTATCACTGATTTTAATTTAGGGCATCCCATTGCTTTAGTTTGATTTTTGAATTTGGAAGTTTTTTTTTTTTTTTTTTTTTTTTTTTTTTTTTTTTTTTTTTTTTTTTTTTTTTTTTTTTTTAATGGAACTTCGACATCTAGGCCATTAGTTGTTATTTTCTATATAATAGGCTTAATCTTTTTATTACACTCACAGGTTATGAAAAAAACCCACAAAAACATAAAGTTAAAGCTAGGTATGATTTTCCAACATATCGTCGATACAAATGCAAAGAATCGAATGTGAAAACGCATTTTTCATTTTCAATCTTTACTGATTGCTAGTCTAAAGTCTAATTTGGACTGCCTAGTCTAAAGTTTTAGCTAAGTCTACATTTTTGTGAATGTAGTACAGTAGCATCAAATTTAGGCAAACAACTTGTTTTGTTGGTAGTCGGCAAACTTCCAGGTAAGAATTTATTAACCTCTCAGTGGTCTTATTTTATAAGTTATTATTGTTTTAATAGCTTCTCAGTGTTGCAACACCTCTAAACCGGCGAGATCCATCATATTTTACAATATTTGATTACTTTGTGTGGCTATTTAGTTAAATACCCGTGTATTTATGAAATTTGGTATTTACCCTGAAGTATAAATACCCGGGTATTTCACATCACTGGTCATGTGAACGACAAAATCACTTTCCTTGCACTCCTGAGACTCCTTCCCCCCCCCCCATACGACATAATGATGTCAAAAAGAACATGCACAATAAAATATTTACCTGGAGCAGACCATGTCCCTGAGCGAAGTGGTCGAGATGTGCCATGTACTGAGCAGTGTTAGAGAGAGCTTGGGTTACAGAGTAAGGAGAAAAAGGCAAACCCTTCTGCTTCATACCAGAGAGTAATACAGCTAAAAACAAAATTGAAATCAGAATTAATTGGACCCAAAATATGCTATATGGGCATAACTTCATTTTTTTTTTTTTTTTTTTTTAAATTTATTTTAAGAGCTCCGCAATGACAATGATTTACTCTTTTTTCATCAACAAACAAATAAAAATTTATGTGATATACAAATACAAATTCGTGATATTATCGCGAATAAATACATACACATACAAGCTTGAACCACAGGTATTTTTGTGACCTTGTGGACTTTTCTTATCGGCACCTCCAGGTTGTGCTATAATGTGTAACAATTGTGTGTTTCCTACTTATGGAGGGAGGAAAACACCCTAAATAAGCTTAGGTCCATCAGTTGAAATGATAATTTGAGTACGAGTTGATAAATGCAAAACGTAAAAATAAAAAAAAAAAAAAATAAAAAAAAAAAATAAAAAAAAACAGAAAATTAATTTATAATACTGATGCCATAAAACGTAAAAAATATGATGACTCACCTACAGCACCTGCAACATGAGGTGATGCCATACTAGTCCCGTTGAGGAGTTGAGCAAGGCAGAGAGTGTACTGAGGAACCGACGTCAAAGCACCTCCAGGAGCACAGACGGTAACCCCTCGTGCACCGTCCAATGTAGGACCACGAGACGTCCAAGTGTAGGGCAGGCCAGGAGCTTTCTGTCGGAGGGAATACTCAGCAACCATCATCTCAGGAGAGACGTAAGCTCCCACACCTGAAGGATTGCTATATTTAGTCATGAGCCAAAGAGTTCTATCTTTAATAATGCAAAACATAATAAACTGAGCTTTGTTATATCTAAAACAACTTACCAATTATATTATTAGTCGAGATATTAGGAGGCGTGCCAATGGTAGCGAGAGCGGGTCCGTGGTTCCCAGCAGCAGCAACCCAGCATACTCCGTATTTATCTACCACCTCGTTCATTAGTTCCCCTATTCGCCTAAATAAAACAAAAAAGTACAACTCAATATTATCTGTAATTTAAGCTATAGAATGCTGGAGGAGTTTGTAGTTGGTTAATCTTCATATAGACAAAGTGGACACTTTAATCAACAAATCTACTTTGGAGTGATCCAATTCTCTAGGTAACCAAAATCGATCTTTCAAATTGCAAATATCTATGACTATTACTACGTTTTTCTGTGTGTGCAAAAACAATATTTTCTATAAGGTTGAGTGTGAGCATTTATGAAACAAATTTTACATTAATTTCACTACTATGCAGCACCAAAAATTAGTCACTGAAGTGATAAACATTTCAAAAATTGCAAAATTATTTCTGAGCAAAGTTAGTATATTTTGTGTAATTAATTTGAGTGATATATAAGCCTTTCGGCTGACGGAAAGTCTAACTGCCCACTTTTATGAAAGCTTTCTTAATGGTTAAGGGCAGAATGGATCTATTAATTTTAGATGCACCTATGAGAAATGCATTACTTATTATATGGAAACATTCCGGGAGAATTATGGAACCAGAGAATTCTCCGTGAAAGGACTATGGAATACCCCCAATGAAACGGCAGGTTTGTAAAAACCCCCGGAAAATTTTGAAAACTCAGACCTCTAATTATGCGTTTTTATGCCGAGCCTTTAATTATTGAATGGTTTTCCAAATAATTCCTCAAAAACAGTGTTTTGGTTTCTACCATTACCTATTTAAGCTCTAACTCTGTATTTATTTATTTTTTAAGGGCAAGTGACAAGTGTTTCAGAGGTTTTCTCTATTTTATTGTACAACTACTGTCACAAGACAGAAGACTACTGTGGTGCCGAGAGAAGACAAGAGCTTTGCTTTAAGTGTCCACGCTGTGCGTAGAAGTGACAGTGTGCCCATTTGGCCAGCGACCAGCCTCACAGACACAACAACTACCCTATCCTTATAACGAAGCCGTTCACCCACTCTTCATTACACGGAAAAAGCGTTGATTGAATACAAAAATTAATTTTTCAAATTTTTATTCAAACTTAAAACCTAATGTTTTAACAATTTCACATTTTACAGTCATTCAAATAATTATGCAATTTTTTTTCAAAGGCTCAGGTGCCCCCTTCGTCACGGCGCCCAGGGCGACTGCCCTGCTCGCCCTGCCAACTGCTCTTGACTTCAGGAGAAGTCAACGATAGAGAAAGGATTAACTGCTCATATAATACTTACAATTATAAATTAAGTAAATATACATTTATAAGAGAAACAAATTTTAAAAATAATTTAAGGAATCACAAAATGCAAGTTCATTTGTTTTCTTTGAATAAGGAGTTTAATTAATTTTTGTTCTTTTAGTTATGAAATTAACTACAAGAACAATATAGTACAAGCTAAGTATTGCCCAAGTTTGAAGGACGTCTTGGGAATCGTCATTAATAACAGGAGCAAAAAAAAAAATATGATGAATCTTTGCTGTCATTTGTAACTCAGGCAAAACAAATACACGACAGGTTGCAGCCTTCATCTGTATCCCAGGCAAAACAAGTAAATGGCGAGTCAAAGACGTCAAATGTAGTCAAAGGGTGTGAAAATATCTAATGTTCTCTACACAATGATCAGTATGAAGGAACTTACCCCGTGCATGACCAATGGGAATGTTCTCCATAGCTCATATTAATGACGTCAATAGGAGAATCTGTCGAACGTGATTCCATGACCTTGATCATAGCTCGAACTATTGCAGTTCCAGTCTCCATTGTATTAAGGCGAGAATCACCTGTATATGCACACACAAGTTACAGTAGCTATCCTTAAAAAAATAATACAAAGTTAAATATTCTCTTTGTACCTATTGACAAGGATATTACTTGTGCGCCCGGAGCAATGCCGTTCTTCTCGGGTTCTTCAGGGAAATTAGCGGCTGCAATCGACGCAACATGTGTTCCATGGCTTGCTGGAATGAAATTCATATATTATAATAATTGTTTATTTATTTATTGTATTCTGCTACTTAATGTATTCTTTTTTTTTTTTAATCAACTTTAATGGAATACTTACTGAAATCATTAAATATCAATTTCATCAAGAATCAGTACCCTTTTAAAAAGCTATCTGTAAACGAAACCCTTTTAGCGCTTTTCCTCCCTCCCTCCCTCCATAGGGAGGAACACCGTTAATAAGGTTGACCTCATGACACAACCTAGAAGTGCTGACAAGAAAATTTTACGTTTAAGAACCCCTTGAGAACGAAAATAACGGTAGTTCAAATTTGTGTATATGTATGTATAATATATATCCAGCAGAATCCGTCTATATATATCCGTGGTTTTTGGAGCGATTCACTCGAAAAAAATTGTTATGCTTACTTCATATGCTTGTTGCAAGTACTCATTTTGTAGGATTCTTGGCGCAGAAAAACGATTGAAACCATTTTTAAGGCGATAGCTTTAACCATTTTCGAGAAAGGTGGAAAAATAGTTGTCGGACAAAGTTTTTGGTTAGGGTACTTAGAATCATAGGATTAAGTTAAAATATTTTCTGCATGTTTAAAATTCATACAAACAAAGATGTTTAAATTTTTGTTACATTTGGAGTTAAGGTAGGATTAGAATAAAATATTATATTAATAGATATGAAAAGTTTTGGGAACTTCATATATTTTCCTTAATATCTCGAAAACGGTTATAAATCTTGGCAAGCAGAAGGTGACCATTCGGAAGCTCACTAAATTCTCTACAAAAAATGTTCTGAGGGATTTTCGATGGGACAGTCACATTTTGAAAAATGGCCAGCTACACAGGGTAGAGCACCGCTACTTTTGACAGCTTTTAAACGGTTAATTACTAAATTACAGTCTTCTCTATAATTGTAGTCTGTGCAATACATTTGAATTTTTTAAGTACGAGTGCATTTTGCCCATACATTGACGCACATCTGAGAGTACTTCAGTCATGTTGTACAGTAGTCATAACAGCATACAGCCAATAAACAAATACACTATTTACATAAATAAATTTGTAGAGATAAATTAATGTGTACTTACATGATATTGAAACAATTTCTAATAAATTTCCATCATCATAAATATTTACAGAGCAGTTTAATAAATCATCATTTGTGAGTGATTCGAATTGGTACGTTTTACAGTAGTCTTTAATAACAGGGCATTTCTCCAGGTCACCTTGTTCGCTTGTATCAATGCAGGCACTATAAGCAAAATAATTCTATTTTTTCCTCTAATATACTCACAATTGTAATGAAATGTTAGTTATATTTGTATATCTGCCTACCCCCATGAATCGCCATCATGGAAAACAACACAGTCATAAGTAGGCCCAACGTCTGAATATTTTTTCTCCAGCTGAGCGAGGCATTCAGTTTTACATTCGAAATCTTCCTTGTTTAATTTATCTGGACGAGTAGGACTAGATTTGTTATTTTCATTATTCTGGAAACCAAATATAAAGGAGAATGTTAAGCAGCTTGGTGTAAACTAAAGTTAAACATCTATATTTTTCATAACAAAAATTTTTATTAAATGTCAGGACATTTCCTGTTTATAGATGTTTATGATATCAGGTCTCCTCAAGTCGTGTATAGATTCTGCATTGACTTTCAGAGTTCAAATGTTGTCACTTGGGCAAATCCAAACCCTCACTCTCTGTTCAGATTCAAATCAAAAAGTCCGTCACACAGGAGCTGCATAACTAAGCACTTTCCTCAGAATTTGGGTAGTGTAGACTGCTTTCCAGAACAATTTGCTTAAAATATCCTACATAAATAAAATGAAAACTTGAATAGTTCTCTTTTAAATTTATAATGAGTAACTGATCAATTATTAATTTGCTTCCAGAGTTGTGTTGACACATGGTACCTCCTATTGCACTACGTAATAAATACAAAATACCTCATATTATCGTATTTTGATTTAAGGCAGGAACAGGATACAGTCACTCTAGTGGTAGAAAGCGCTCCTTGCGGCGGCTTTGTGAACCTACGGCTGGCGGGCTTTTCTATTGAAATATATTACAAATTAAACCCCCGCTTTCCGATTGACCGATTCAGCTCATTTTTACAACACTTCTTTCTCATGAGTTACCCACGATGTATACCACGTTTCGTTACAATACAGCAGAAATTACGACCGGTATGAGTATATTAGGAATTTGGGTCCGGAGTAAACCCCCCCTTCTAATGAACCGATTTAGTTTATTTTTACAACACATATTTACCTGTAGATTACCACTACAAATACCGAGTTTCATCGAAATATACCAAAAATCACGGCTGGTAGTGGCGAATTGGTATTGTGGGTCCGGAGTAAACCCCCCCCCCCCCCTCCTAATGAACCGATTTAGTTTATTTTTACAACACATATTTACCTGTGGATTACCCCTACGAATACCGAGTTTCGTCAAAATATACCAAAAATCACGGCTGGTAGTGGCGAATTGGTATTGTGGGTCCGGGGTAAACCCCCCCCCCCTTCTAATAAACCGATTTAGTTCATTTTTATATCTCACTTTTCTCTCTATATTACCACTACGAATACCAAGTTTCGTTGAAACATAACAAATATTACGGCTGACATAGTCAAATTAGTGTTTTGGGTTCGGGGTAAACCCCCCCCCCTTCCGGTGGACCGACTTTGGTGGTTAACGAACTCCTTCAATCGTTTGCTAATTGAATGCTATATACCAAGTTTCGTGCCGAAAAAACAAAAACTCTGGCCGCTATCGTGTTAACAGACACACACATATATATATATATATATATATATATATATATATATATATATATATATAGAGAGAGAGAGAGAGAGAGAGAGAGAGATAAATTTTAACGGGGGTCATTTTCGGTGTCTACTAGGTAGGATCGATAAAGATTTGAAGAAATTTTTCAAAAATTCTGTCATGAGTCCAACCTCAATAGCTACTTTCCTTCGGAGGAAAGTGCTAAAAGTCGTCACAAGCTCTTTTTATATAATTTTTAATATTATAAAATAATAATTTGTAACAGCTGGAATAGGTTAAGGGGAGTGTTGTGCTGCCTAGCGGAGCTGCCTAGACCTAAGGGGCGGGGCGAGAGCCAGAGACCGCTGAACCAGCAAAAAATTGGACGGACCCTCCCACGCTAGTGACAATGTACGCTGAGCGTACTAGCTTGATATATGGATTTAAGGCAACTGGGGTTTACTTTTAGTTGGTTAGTATATTGTAGACATAACACCTAGTTAATTAGAATTAGACAGTAAGTTTTGTGGGCAGTAATTTTTTAAGGATTTCTTCTTTATTAATTGTAATTCCACTTAATTTAGTATGCTTTGTTTACATTACCGCCTTCCAATCCTCCCCTCCCTAGGTCAGGTTTACAAATTAAAAAAAAAATTGTTTTCCAAAATTATTATTTCTTTGTAAATACTTATTCTGCATATATAAAATGAACATCTCTCCCTGAAGTTTTTTCTGTACAGCATATAATTCAAGATTTTCAATGTTAATTAATAAATAAAACGGATTTTTTTTTTCACAAACATACTTATACCTTTAAAAAGTTTGATAAAAAAAAATAGTCCTGCATTTTAAAAAATACAGTGGAGTCTCACTAATACGAATGTGAGGGGGAACGGAAAATGTTTCGTATAAGTGAATATTTCGTATAACTGAATAGTAGTAGGTGTTGCGGCTATTTTAAAATTTTTCATAAAAAAAGTCATAATTTTATTTTAAGTACATATTTTGTTGTAATATAATGTTGTACATTATTATATTTTCAAGTTTCATATCAGAAAATTCTCCGTGATTCCTTTCCGCTTACCGATAATAGTCGCAAGGATTGACAATGGTAATTTCAACCGTTTAGCTATGTCTATTTTTGTTTTGTTGGGGTTGTCATCAATTTCTTCTAGTATTTTTATTTTGTCTTCAAGCGTAAGTTGTGTTCTTTTTCGTTTATTCATTTTAAAAACTGAAAGGACAATAGAACAAGGCTAATAGAATGACTATTGTATAGAGAACTGAAAGGACAATAGAACACGGCTAATAGAATGACTATTGTATAGAGAACTGAAAGGACAATAGAACACGGCTAATAGAATGACTATTGTATAGAGAACTGAAAAACGAGTGGAGGGGGAATGAATCACTGGCATGTGCCATATTATTAGATCGGAAACGAAGGAAATCACATAAGGGAGAGTACATAGATCATGGCTGGACTACTAGACAAGGAAGAACTGAGATGAATGAGAGAGAGATTGGTGGGGGTAAGCCAGTAAACATTTCGTGGAAAAGCTGTTGTCTCTTCTTATAACTGAATAGTATTTACACCAGGGGAACAAATTGGCTTTCCAATGAATATTGCGTATAACTGAATATCGCACAAGTGAATAACTCATTATTAGAGCCCGGAAGTTAGGTATTTATTTATTGTTAAAATAGGCAGGCAAAAAGGCACTTGAAATACTGAAAATAGGCAGTACTGTAATTAAAATAGGCATTTATTAGGAGTGAAGGCAAAAAGGAATCTCACTCATTATTAATAAAAATATGTATTTTAGATACTCATTCATTTCTTTATTACCAATTTATCACAGAATTAGTGTACTAACTCTTACTTTCCCTTGTTACAAGCAGCAACAAGATGCTTTTTCAAAGTATCAACTCTCATAGACCTTCTCATAAAAAATGTTTTTCATCATGGAAAAACTTCCTATGCATTATCTTATCATTTCGAAATCCGGAATACCAGGTAATTAC
Organism: Gonocerus acuteangulatus; assembly: GCA_946811695.1. Lineage (NCBI taxonomy): Eukaryota > Metazoa > Arthropoda > Insecta > Hemiptera > Coreidae > Gonocerus > Gonocerus acuteangulatus. Next base: position 12,677,539 of record OX328131.1, read on the forward strand.
ACCATTGTCACAGCAAAAGGGGTGTGAGGAAGGAGACATACTTCTCTCATCCTCTCTCTTTCCTGCTATTCATCATGCTTGTGCATTCCTTCTGGGAAAATAACTTATGGGTTGGGAAAATAAACTTTTGAATAAATATTCCAACAACGGCAATATGTAATTTAATTTGTGCAACCTTTTTTGTCTTCGATAAATGGAAATTCATTAAGTGCTTTTAAAAGTGTTTAAATCGCAGAAAAAAAATTTCATAGCGACCAAAAAAGGCTTTAAATCTTAAAATAGGCAACAGAAGCCAAAATAGGAAAAATAAAAATTGTCACTACAATTCCTAAATGCAGGAAAACATATTTATTTCTATCTGATTCTTCAATATATCCATTCAGAAAAAAAAGACATTTTGCCTAACTTCCGGGCTCTACTCATTACACAGGATTAAAAGGAGTTTTGGCGGGGAATGAGAAATTATTATTATAACTGAATATTTTGTATAAGTGAGTATCGTATAAGTGAGACTCCACTGTACATAAATACGCTTGTAATGCACTTTGTTAAATAAGGTATGTATCATCAAAATTATTGCTACTATATAATTTTGTGCAGTTTATTACAGCACGGTTCCTGTCATACTATAAGTTATTCATTAATTGGTAAGTAATCAAAGTATAATGTTTCCTGACATTGGGGCGCTTCGGACCAATGTCGAGAAACAGATAACAATTCAACAACAGTTGAAATGTACAACAAATACAATTAATATTATGAAATAGATACAGTAAGGTAACAGCTGACCTGTTATCGTCCCAGCAACGCATGCTGCCTAGGCTTGCCTGCTCTAACCAACTATAAATTCAAACCCCTCTAAAAATACTTAAACATTTGAATATCAAAAAATCTTCTATCCTTTCTTAGCAAGTGTTTTCGTTCTAAAGGGAGTGTGCAAGCAAAATTTGCTGTCAAGTGGTTTGCGCTGGGCGATGATAGGTCAGTCAGTGAGTGGTATTTGACAAATATATAGTAGATACGTGATAAGGTCATTAGCACCAAATTATATTAAGCCAAATATTTTATCCATTCGTGTAGTATCCACACATGGATAGAATAAGATGCAAATAAACTCTCATCACGGAGTGGAAAAAGATAAATAAAATAATTAATTATTTAAGGATGAACACTTCAAGAGTAATTTATTGCTTAAGAGATAAGAACATGCATTCTGACAAGAGTAAATATTGGCGATGACTTTTCATGGACGATTAAGAATATCAGACTAAATTAAATGGTTTTTGGACCTTATTTATTTCGTACAGCTGTTGATTGGCTTCTGCGAGTGCAGTCTTATACGCAGGATCCCACTTCTTTTCTTTCCTTTCCTTACTGATTCGGTCCACCAATACTTTAGGATAAAGTTCATAACCATGTTTAATACCAATGTGATAGTTACCAGATGGGTTCTTCCACTCTTTGGGGATCTGAAATAATATTAAAAACATATACATAATAGATTTTACACAGCAATCAGAGGGTGATTAACCCTGCTAACCACATGTTCCTATCTGTTTCTGTTAAATTAAATTTTACACTTTTTGTGAGATTAGGCAGTTTGCAGAATATTATTTTTGGAAGAGTAGTCATTCTCAAAAAGTTGTTGCTAACTAGACCTTTTTATTGTGTTTTTTAAAACTTATTGCGGGTTTAAAAAGATACTTGTGAACATTGAAAGTGCTATAGCCTTAAAGCAAATTTAATAGTATTTCTTCTGGTCCCTCGGCTTCTTTCTCCAGCGGTGTCGGATTCTTGATCGTTATATTTCGCCCACATCTCAATGGGCTTCATCAGACGTTGATCGTATTTTTTTGAGGTAGGTAGGAGCTATTTTTTTTTTTTTTTTTTTACGGTGCTTCGACGTCTAGGCCATTAGCTCCGACATCCAGGGTGCAGACAGAAATTTTCCCAACATGCCGTGGGATGAGAAACAAATTTAATAGTGATTTAAAAAAAAAATAAGATAATGTTGACAAATAATGTGCACAAGCAGAGAAAATGGAAGCTTTTCTACAAGAAACATGATTTTTTTCCTAAATAACCTTTAGAACTGCATAGCTCTGGAACAAGAACAGATAGAAACATGCGGTTAGCAGCATTTAACTAAATTTTTTGTCTAATTTCACCCTCTTGAGCATTGTCAATTATTTACGAAACACCCTGTATAGCAAAATAATAGAGCATATATATATATATATATATATATATATATATATATATATATATATATATATATGGGGGCGAGGTTAGCTCAGTGGTAGAGCACTGGACTCATATGCTGGAGGACCTGAGTTCAAATCCCGAGCAAGCACTAAAGATTTTTTCTTCTAGTGTCTTCGCTCAAGGGTTGAATTCGGCCTCCCTGACCGTTCCTAGGCCAACCCAGCCTTTAATTAATTTAATAATGGGTACCTTTGTGCTAATGACTCTAGCAGTCGAAGCACATAGGGGAAAATCAGGCGGCCGGAGCATAGTACTGACCATAATATCTCCCTAGCGGGCCGTATGGTCATGAATCAGATACCTCTACAGTATCTGCCCCTCAGGGCCCTCGTGGCCTGTTACGGGACTGATTTTTCATATATATATATACATATATATAAATGATAGCAGAGCACACTTCTGGTATGTAGTAGACAGAAAAAAAAATGAAAATTCTTTCGAGAATCCATGCTCAATAGCAAAATTCCTTTGGTATGTAAAACAATAAATAAATCCTTTCACATAATGACTGCAAGGAATATATGACGGAGAACAAAAAAGTCCGACTCACAGGAACTGCATCATCTAAGCGCGGTTCCGTTCTTATTCCTAGTGTCATTTGGAAAGAATGAAATAGAAACACTCATTATTTTGGTCCACTCTTTCTTGAAATGATTTATGACTGGTGACAAGGGGCCAGCGTACCCTTTTACCTGGAACACCCTAAAGCTGGCTTGGCCAGGCTCCACTGCTACAGACATGAAAGTCTTATTTCATTGTTCAATGTATTCAAAACTATCAAAATGTTTCTAAAAATAAATACAATTTAAAACAAACAATTAAAAAATGAGCTAAACAACTACGAAAACCTGTTCAAAAGAACAAAACAAACACATTCAAAGTTTTAAACCCCGTTTTCTCCGATTGACATCGACTAATCGAAAATCTTCTCAGAATATTATTTATAGAGAATTTAGTAAGCTTTTGAATAGTTTCCATCCACTTACCACGATTTCCCAACTATTTTCGAGATATTAAGGAAAATATGCGAAGTTCCCAAAACTTTTCATGTCTCTTAATAAAATATATTATTCTAATTCTTCCTTAACTCCGAACGTAACCAAAATTTACAAATCTTTGTATGTATGAATTTCAAAGATGCAGAAAATATTTTAACCGAATCCCATGATTCTAAGTAACCAAACCAAAAACTTGATTTAACAACTATTTTTTTAACTATTTTCTCGGAAACGGTTAAAGCTATCGCCTTAAAAATGGTTTCATTGGTTTTACTAGCCCAAGAAGCCTATAAAACGAGTACTTACAAGTATATGAACTCAAAATCGTAAGCGTTACGATTTTTTTGCACGAATTTCGCCCCAAACGCCATCTTACAGTGGGCGGATTCTGCTGGTTAACAAACTTGACCTTTCAAATTAGACGACAGATTTTTGTACTAAATTTCATAAAAATCGGACCATTGAGGAGGCCAGGAAAGCGCGAACAGACAAATATGAATATATATATATATATATATATATATATATATATATATATATATATATATATATATAATTCTTGTGAAAGATGACCCAATATATATTTTCCACTTTTTCTTGTTTGTTTTTCTGGCAGGGGGTCGATAAAGCAGTATGAGCAACGAGTGTACTGCTTTATCGACCCCCTGCCAGAAAAACAAACAAGAAAAAGTGGAAAATAAATATATATATATATATATATATATATATATATATATATATATATATATATATATACAAATTTGAACCACCATTATTTTCGTTCTCTAGGGGTTCTGAAACGTAAAATTTTCTAGTCGGAACTTCCGGATTGTTTCATGAGGTCAACCTTATAAGCGGGGTTCCTCCCTATGAAGGGAGGGAGGAACCGTGCTAAAACATTCACGCCATGACTAAAAAAAGTCACAGTGGTAAAGTTGTTATTTTTGATTAATTCAACTTTTATACAGATAAGGAAATAATTTTGTGTCATATATTATACAAGTTTTACCCCAGAGGTAAAGAATACATGTCCATTTTTTATTAAATCAATTTAACACCATGTTCTTATTGTAGATTTTTCTATCCATTTAATGGTATAGGGCACTATGTTTTATTCCAATAAATAATGAAGATAAGACTGTGAAAAATAAAATCATGTCCGTTTTCATTAAAGGTAAAACACACCATGTGGACTTGTGATTTTGTTTTACTAAGCTTCCAATTACTTATCAATGCCAATAACAATGTAAAACATTTTATTTAAACTGTTTCTATAAGTAACAAAAAAACAAAACAAATTTTAATAGTTCAAAGCAATGGAAAATTTGCTCTCCTGAACAAATACGAATATGTGACATGGTGTCCTTTACCTCCGGGGTACAGTAGTACTAAGAAACTTTAAAAAAAATGTATTTAATTTTAATAAATATCACAACATCAACAAAACTAAGACAGTACTAACTTAATTATTTGTGTGTATTCTTAGTCCTAAGAGGTTAATATGAAGCAGTAACAAAACAAGCACATTGGCTCAGTCCTAACGCATTTATGACATCTAAAAAAAAAATTAATAAGAAAAGCTACCTTCAATATTCTACCAGTAAGTCCTGTTATTTCACCATTTTTCGCCTGAACAACAGTCGATGTGTCAACGTCTCCAGAGCCGCTACAGTCGAAACGACCAATGATTTTTGTTTTGCCATCGGTTGTAACCTTATAAAAATAAAGATTGTAATCTTAGTAACAACTTTGCTTGATAATATTAGTCATAATAATTACCAGGAAACTGAGAATAGCCCTCAAATAATAATTGTAATAAAATAAATAAAAAACTTACAACTGCAAATAAAAATCAACATTTAATACTATGTTACCCGTGTTTTAGAATGTTTTCACTAATTAGGAATCATTTTAATACTTATTACATCATAGTAATGAAGTGTTATTATGTATTTAGTAAACGTGTGTAAATACGTGTTTATATTACTTAAATTTATGCTCAGAAACTGGTACTTATTTTTAGGTAAATTTTATTATTTCTCACTGTCTTATATCCGAACCCATGACTTTTGTAAATATAAAATATTTGTATAAATTTGTATCTGTGTCTATGTATGTATATGAATTTAATACTAATATAGGACTAAATTCATTATATAAGGCAGAAACCTTGTATGCAATAAAATAAATAAAAAAAATCGCTTAATTTAAAAAACTTGTGAAAAATATTATATACCTGTAATCCCTTGGCACCTGGGTCCACACCTGAATCAAAAATTCCAATAACGACACCTCTTCCATCATAAGTGGGGTTTTTATTAAGAAAAGATGTTACTCCAGTTTCTTTCTTTGGTAATAATGCCCAAACTGGAAAATCTGCTGTTGTATTCATTTCAGGATGTGGGGTATCCTAAACAAGTTCGTCGGTTACAGGTTAAAAAATAATAACTATTTACAATAATGTAATACAGGAGTGAAATTAAGGGGAACAAAAAATGTGGATATAAATCTAAGAGGGGAAAAATGTATCGATCAAGATTTTAAGTTAGCCTCCTTAGAACAGTTGTCAGCGGAGTGAACTCAGCAAATTCGCAACTATCGATCGTATAAATATTTACTAAACAAAAAATAGTAAGTAAATCATTAGTTTACTAAAAGTACAATTGCTCAATCGTTAGCAACAAATGACCAAGCGAACTGAGCGTAAAATAATGAAAAAACATAGCTTTTATACACGTACCTTACACATTAAAGACTTATAACACACTCTAATGGTGAGATTGGAAACTACTTTACACCTAACTGTTATCAGTCGCTTTATTATGTGCATTTATCTAATAAAATTATCCTTAATTACCTACTTGTATTCAAAACGTTATGAAACTAAAGTAAAAGAATTAAATCTGTGTTAAAATAACCTCAGCAGGAATAGGAGAAGGTTTTACTCTCCAACGCCGCATATCTTCCTTTGGAATCACTTGAAACTTATGAAATTGTATATTTTATTTGTGTCTAAAACTTATTAATAGGTATCTCAAAATTATGTCTACAATCTTTAATTTTGTTTAGAGTAATCAATGCTTATTTCCATTAATTTTGGTATTTTATTAAAACAAAATTATTTAATTTATTAATTGAATTACTAATCAAAACATCTAAGTTAGATGTCCAGACTAATGAACATGTTAACATTTCCTAAAAAAAATTGTTTTGAATAAATTATGTTAGTTTTATAGGAATAATAAATAATTTTGTACACAATTAGATTGATAAATTATTGCAATTAAATTATATTACATAATCCTTTTTCTTCAAAATTAAAAGAATATGTGTAGATTAAAACAATAGCAATAATAATGTTTTTATTCTGCAGATATTAAACATTTTTAATTTCTAAGTTCTAATGGATTACCAAAGTAATATATAAATACCTGAAAAATATAAATAAACAGCAAATTCTAAGTATGTATTTGAAAAACAAAAACAAAACAAAAAACTGGAAGCAAGGTTATCCTTGAGAAAATAATTAATCCTGCAAATTGAATCAAGTATTGTAATATAAACTAATGGCACTTGTAGTTTCTTCAATCAATTCATTGCTTCTAAATTTGACTTTTTGGATTAATATTATCGTTGTTTATTTATTTAAAGAAATATTCAAGGAGTTAAATAAAAAAATACAACGTTATATTTTATAATGTATTTAAAACAATTAAGAGTTCTGGAAATACAAATATGTAATTGTTTCTTCTAGAATGTAAGTAACATTTATATCGGGGGCTCATTGCCATAGATGCGAAGCACTTATTATAAAATAAATAAAAATTGATATACCATAGGAAAGAGATATATCTTTGCATTAATTTATTTTGAATGAAAATGTAATAACATTTACATTCAATATTTTAACTGGTCAAATGTATTTTTTTTTTTTTTTTGTTTTTCTTTGTAATGATATTATGCAGAACTATTTACAATGATGGTTATACATATAAAATATTTAAATGAACGTTGAATTATTTAAAAATAATACATAGATTATGTTAAAAAATTTATTTGGTTAATAAGGCAATATGTAAAAACAATAAAATATATATATATTTTTTTTTTTTTTTTTTTTTTTTTTATGGCGTATTTACAACATGGCCATTAGCGCCGGGCTATCTACAGGTTGCCACCCTTTTATAATGCCAACAGCTCGTGGTTGGTCACCCATTCAGGTACTGACCACGCCCGAATAAAATATTTATAAGATATTTAGAGAGAAATATTTCTCTCTCTTTCTCTCTCTCCCTCTCTCTCTATCTATCTATATATATATATATATATATATATATATATATATATATATATAAGTATATATATATATATATATATATATATATATATATAGATATATATAGTGGTTGAGGTTCTATTAATATAATATATAACAAAAAATGAAGAGAAAAGGTTGAAAATCTTTAGCGTAGTTCTCTCTCTTCTGATCACTCTGATGAAGGTTTGAATTTTGACTCTGATGAAGGCTAAAATGTTGACAAGTATAACACATTGTTATTTTAAAAATGTAGTTTATCTACACAATCTGAACGGTCAACAATCTCCTCTCAGTAAAATATTAAAAAAAAAAAAAGAAAGTAAAATAAAAATCAAAAGCTGATGATCTGGTCATGATTTTATGAGAAATGCAAGTTGGTACTTCCCTCACAAAACCTTTTTCTTATTATCTCTAAGCTCTTTCAACAGCTCAAGTAACCATCTTTAGTGCACTGACAGAATAAAAAGATTCAACATGTAAGTTGAAGGTGAGGGTGGCTTAGGGTCAATGGATTCTTGAAGTAAATATCAGGAGCTGCTCTCCAAAATTGTTTAAAACATTAAGTTAAACTTGGGATGATTCGAACCTGTTTAGGTTCATCATCAGGTATCTTAAAATAAATTGATTCATTTTAAAATAGACCTTAACATGACTAAATGTTTTAAACAATTTTGGGAAGCAACTCCTGCTAGGTATTTCAGGACTCAATATTTTTGTAACACATGGGAATAGTGCATACTTTACATTACACATTATTGTATAAACTGTTGAATATTCCGCATAGAAATACACATAGATGAGGCCAGCAGCCCTTTCAAGTTAATTATTATTAAATTTTAACGTCAATTTATTATTAACTACAAATTTTAGGACGGGTTTTCCATAGGTTACCACCCTTTTCTAGCCAGGATAAGGCTGATGCCTTTTCTTTTTTCTAAAGAAGTCACCACCCCTAGTGGGAATCGAACCCACGATATGACCCACGACCCTTCGGCACGGAGTGTTAAGTTTTCACGCCTTAATGCTCACGGCCACCTGGCCTCCCCCTTTTAAATATATGGACTGATGTGTATCAACCTGACATGCTCAATCATGTATCCGTTGAAGCCATTACTCGTATTCCCTTTAGTCAGTTCTCAGCTGTGATGTCCAACTCATTTATTTTATGTTCAATTCGTATACTTTTTTTTTTGTCTATTTCCTGATTGAAACAAAAATCTTGTTGAAAAAAAAATTGTTATATAAATTTTATTTGGTAGAAAAATGTGTTGTATAGTTATTTATAATTAAATAAGACTTGTAAATACATTTTGTATGTATTTGTGTGTTTATGTTCAACAAAACTATTTATAGTATTATTATGCTGTCTTTGTACTGAAAGTGGCAGTTAGCAGAATAGAACAGTTTTTTGAGGAAAATAACACTTTTAATTTCTCTTAAAATAAAAATTGTTCCACTTCGTCAGGAATTAATTGAAACTTACATGGCCCATGAAAATTCAAAGAAATATTTTTCAGATAGTAACATATAAAAGTATGAGTCGTACAGTTGACACTCTAAGTAAGTTTTTTGCGAAAATGATATGCCATTTTTAGTATCTATACATGAAGATCTACAAGGAAAACATCCGAGCTGCCAATCTTTGAACATTTGAATTGAAATAAGTCATTGAGAATAAAATGAAAAATTTTTCCCTTGGGTGATTAAGTCCACTTGTATTATTATTAGGATTATTGGTGTTGGATCTATTGAAGAAAAAAAGGTGGGTCTTATAATCATTAGACATAATAAACCAGTGTTTTGTCAAATGAAACTGAATCCAGGAATGTAAATTTCAACTATTGATTCGAAATTCTTAATGTCCACAGTTACTTACCGAATGATGCTGACTTTGGTTTTATATTAGAAAAAAAAAAATGATATGATTCTAAATATATATTCTTCTAAAGAATGGTACATTATTAAGGATCCCAAAAATTGTGTTTGGACAGAAATGAGTCATAATGATTTTTTAAGAACTGATATGCTTGAAGCCGAGATTGTCAATCGAAAATTTAACATAATTAAGTTAATTGATTAAAAATACAGTGGATCAGAGACATTGAAACTTTGCATTATTCAATTGAAGACAACATTCAAGTGATTTTTTTTTGCATCTAGTATTTATAAAATGGAACATGTCGAAAATAAATTTCCACATTGCAGGGTTACTGTAATGTGGCAAAAAAAAAAAAAAAAAAAAAAAAAATTATTCTGAATTATGATATTTCAAGAAAAGGAACACTGACAGGCCAAAATATTTTTGGAGTGTCAAATGGAAAAGGAATCTGATTTGTTGCAACTTTTGCTGTTTATCCCTCCAATTTACCACTATCACTAAAGAAGTGTCGATCTAACATTTAAATGAATCCTGAGATAAAAAAAATATTGTTTATGATTGAAAATATTTAAAAACATTTTTTTTTCAAAATTTAAGTGCAACTAATTTTTTATTTGAAAACTAGACTTTCATTTTTTAATTTAACCTGTATAGTACCATTTTGTAATCTGAATAAATTTACTGTTTATGAAAACTGTGTTTAGATCATTCATTTCTTTCCTTTATATCTGATCATTTTCTTAAAAACGAATTGAACCAATGGACTTGACCAGAGTGTCGCCAAAATTTTTTACATTGTTCAGTTGACGGTCTGTCCAATGTTCTTTGTTAAAAAAATTCCTAGCTTGTGTTGAGAACGCACAATTAAAACATTAATACTGAAGAAATAAAATAAATAAATAAGAAACCGTTTTTTGCATCAATAGTTAAACTGGCTTACCAAAAATTGTCTGTATTTTAATGTATTACTTAAATATTTATACAATTTGTCCCAGGTACTTCCGTCTAGAATCTTCTTTACTTCTTCCGGGGAGAGTAGATCCTTGCTGTAATGTGTTCTCCTGAATTCTTTCATTACCGGACCACTCACGAGAAAATGCAGAGTGTCTTCCTCCTCCTTGAGATTGCACGAGGAGCAGTGTGCACACCCCTCTGTTCGCCATGGCCTACTGTTAAGATGCAGTATCTCTGGCCTAGCCTTCATGATTAGGCGGACTGCATAGAGACACCTGCCATCTGTAACATAGGAAGGGGCTACATTGGTGTGATCTAGCGATCTGTAAAGCAGATGATACTGAGAAGACTGACAAGATTCAGTCCATCGTCTCTGCTCCTGATTTGCGAGTGTCAGCAATAACCTGGGACTTGCTTCCTTCATCAATACAGGGCCACTGCTCGTCCAGCTATCCATGTTCTCTACAACTCTGGCGAATAACTGCTCCCATTCTTTGTATAACCAGGCCTTCTTCTCTATCATCTCAAGGAACAGTCTACCAGGCAGCCTACGTCTGGGCAATGTTACCAACCCCTGAATATATATTTAAGATGTAGTTTTAAGGTGTGCAAAAAAATAGACTTTCTACCATTTGCCAGATATATGGCATAGCTCGGGAATATGTGTTGTTAATTTTAACAAAATGTGTTAAGTAAGTTTAAGATACATTGTATACCAGAAAAAAAAAATAGTTTTGAAAATGGACCTAAAACAATTTAAAAAGTACAAAAATTGTATCCTGCAAAAAAGTTGATTTCTCAAGTTCTTAGATTAATTTAATTATGATTATTTTGGAATATATATCCTTGTCTACACTCAGCTTCATACAGTTATTTTATGTTTAAAATATAATTAATTAGTTATTAAATAAACATATATGAACATACATTAGTAAACATTTTCTATTGTTATTCATTTTACTAAACGTAATAACTACTCCAGTGATGAAATAATGGTCAAAAATTCCCACAGGTGTTTTATTGGCAAAACGTTTTCAGGGACTAAGCCCCATTTAAAATGCCCTGTGACAATACAATAATTAAAACAAGTTCAATTTAAAACAGATTAAAATAACAATACAATTATAACAAAAATAATAACAATCGTAAAACCTGAGACTACATTTTAATTTAATATAAAACACCATTTATTTAAAAGTCATGTCAATAAAAGGTTAAAACACACAGTCAAACAATAAATACTTTCGTTCTATCACATAAACACACATACAGGAATAAATAAGTCTAAAACGATACAAAGATATGAAAAAAACAGAGAGAAAGCTAAGTACCCACCATGCATTGGCTCTTATTCAGCCGAGCCTTGCTCCTAGACTGGCTTTGGAAAGCAGCGAGGGACTGTAGGGCTGCTGTTGAAACATGCTTCAACGTACCGCCGTCTCCTTTGGCATTAACATTCTTCTCCGAGACAGCGTCAATTTTAATCCAAACCTTTTCTGCCATGTCCATCTTTCTTCCCTTCCTCAAGGTCTCCAGTACTTCACAGTCGAGGAAATCTGTGTCATGGTTTTCTTTAAGTACATATGTCCTCATCTCCGAATCCTTTCCGGTCAAATGCTCTTTAATCCGTACTTTTAATTTTCTTCCACTTTGACCAACATACGAAGACCCACAGGAAGTACATGACACTCGGTAGACTCCCAACTTGTCCAGTGGCTGGATGACATCCTTCGTTTTTGGTAGCCGGTTTTTCAACGTTCCCCTGTTGAGTAAAACTCCAACTTTATTTAACCATTTAAATAAATGGACAAAATGGTGTTTTATATTATTTTAAAATATAGTCTCAGGTTTTACGATTGTTATTATTTTTGTTATAATTGTATTGTTATTTTAATCTGTTTTAAATTGAACTTGTTTTAATTATTATATTGTGTCACAGGGCATTGAAAATGGGGCTTAGCCGCTGAAAATGTTTTGCCAATAAAACACCTGTGGGAATTTTCAACCATTATTGGAACATCAATTTCCACCATCCAGCAATCTCCAACAATGTAATAACTACTCTCTATATCTGTACCCTGGAGGTAAAGGACACCAAGTCCATTTTGTTATTAAATTGACTTAACAACATGTTCTTAATGTGGATTTTTTGAACCATATAATGGTATAGGACACTATATCCTATTCCCATAAATAAAAAAGATAAGACAGTGAAAAATAAAATCATGTCTGTTTTCATGAGAGGTAAAAGACACCTTGTGGAGGACCTGGTTTTGTTTGACTATGACCAATACATCCAATTACCTATCAATGCCAATAACAATGTGAAAAAGTTTCTTTAAACTGTTTCTATAAGTAACAAAGAAACAAATTTTAATAGTTCAAAGTTATGGAAAATTGGCTCTCCTGAACAATTAGGAAACTGTGACATGGTGTCCTTTACCTCCGGGGCACAGATATATAAATTTAGTTTTTTAATTATAGTAATAATAGAATTAAGTGACATTTATGAGTAATTATTGAAGAGAACTCTATTGTATTAACATTTTGGGGGGGGAGTAATCTTTAAGAAAATATAATTAACAATTGTCTTGATAAAATTGTTTATTAGATCCTTTTCCTCAGAAAGCCTGAGTTGAGTATCGATATCGAAATTAGAACTAAAAACTATAATTTTATTTAAGTGATTATATAACAAAAATGTAAAATAATTTACAAAAATGGCGTAGTAGCTTGTCTGAATGTTGAACAATTTTAATAGACCAATTTATGTGAATTGAGTTCATTTATCTGAATGTAGAGGGCGGGTGACTGGAGGCGCTGCTTACGGCCGGAATGGGAACTACATTTTTTCCACGCCCTTCTAGTGGGCTGTACTCCCTCCTAAAAGTAGTCTAGTTGTTGTTGTTTGCTCGAAGGGTATAGTGCGTTTGTGCGTGATCCAAAGTGGGGATTACTCAGTCTGTCAGATCAGGTGGCCGACTTTATTGTAAGTAAAACCATTTTACATACTTTATTTAATGTCCGAATGACCGTATGCATCGGGTAGGCCAGCCAGCGGTCCTAGGGGCTCCGAGAGGGGTGTGTCTTTTCTCACAATTGTTACCTGGGTCAATTGATCTTTTGTAGGAGGGGTTTCCAGTTCTCGGCAAGCCGGCTCGCTTGTATCTCTGGGCAAATGTTGAAAGATTAGGTTCAGTCCTACCTGTAGTCTTAACAGTTGTGTTGGCGTTCTTTTTTATCAAGCCGCCATAAGACAATGGCCGCCCAGTTCTACGAAACGGCTCCAATAAATGTGACTGTTTGAATTTGAATAGTACATACTAATACTACATTATAGTAAATATTCCGAAATAATTTATGGCTTTAAATTATTCAATTTTTATTTAACTTTTTTTACATGATTTATTTAGGATTCTTATCACCTGTTTCTTGTCAAGTCATATTTTCTTAGCAGACTGTGTATATTTACTTTCTGATAAAAGATTTCAGTTTCATTATTTTTTTTCTTCTTAGTGTATTTTATTTCTGTAATAAATAAAGATCAATTATTTTAAGTTGAATATTCATATAAGAAATGCATTTATTTAAACTCAAGTTTATTGAGCATTTTTTTGAAGTTATGACAATCAGTGTTGTCATTCTTTTTTTTTTTTTTGGAGTAGTTATAACAAACAGTGTTGTCATTTTTTTTTTTTTTTTTACAATTATATAAGCAATCTAGTTGATTAAAACATTTTATAATATAAAGCTGATTGGCTGTATTAAAATATTTAATAGGATGGTTCTTTCTAGTAATAAAGCACATTCTGCTAGTTCTAAAACCTGTAGAAAATCAATTCGTTCCGGCCTATGTTACCAAAACATCCAGGTACAAAGCCAACAATTCAAAGGCGTAACAAACCTTTCGATGGAATTTTTCTGATAATGAGTTGCATTTTTTATTCTAAGGTGTAGGATTTTTAGGATTAATGATATTATTTTTGACCTCAACTCTATAATTTCTGTGAGTTTTTAAATAGTTTGTGCTTTTAAATATTATGGAAATACTACAATAACCATAAATACTAATATTCTCCAAATTTCCAAAGTAAAATTTATTCCTCTAGAAAATTTGTGGTATCCTTTACCTTGAGCATTATATTTAAATGTTTTTTTTTTTTTAATGTTTTTTGAGAATTTTTTTGAATGTATTATATTTTTCAATATCTGAAATTTCCATATGCTTTTATTTGGCCGAATTTGTATGCCTTTGGTACCACTTAAGGCTTATTGGGGTGTAATTATAAATAATTAGCCTTTGCTGCTGGTACAGCCTTACATCAATATCAAGTTCTTGAACGTTTATTCATATCCGTCTTTCGAGGTCGGACTATTCTATATTTTAATCAGTTATAATTAGCTTTTATTTGTTGCTATAATTAGTTAATCAGTATGCTAATATTTATCATTATGGGTGATTTATCATATCATGTTTTTATAAGTAGTTTCATTTCTGTTTAAATTCAATGAAATGTATTAAAAATTACTGTGTTTTAACAAATACGATTGTGTGGAATTTGAGATATCTTTTGCATTAGTTTGAAAAAAGTTGTTTCTAGAATGTACAATTAAATTATCCTTTGAGTGTAAAAACATTACCAAGACGCAATGCAGAAAAAAAAATCGTCTTACAAAAAAAGAAATGGATTTTTTAAAAATTCTTGTTAAAAAGCCTCAATCACGAAAAGAAGATCATTAGATAACCTAATGAGAAGACCTTCGCAAGGCGTGATTTTTTTCTAATGAAGGAGAAAGTTACAAGTGATTGGGAAAGGAAGATTAGACAATTTGAATATATCAACACAGGTCTACGTAAGGGGAAAATCAAACCTCAAAATATCAATTTATTTATCTGACATAGCTTGTACTTTTTTTTTACATTAAAACATAACATAATAGTATATCAGATGTTTTCTCTTTAGTTTTGAAAAGGTGACATCAAAAATCTGCGTACAGTGATTTTTTTTTCTGTTTAGTTTTAGAATTTGACTGTTTGATCAATGATATGGGAGCCCTGGGATGAAATTATGACATCAATAAAAGTTCACAGCTATTCCTTTTATTTCTGTCCCTAAATTTTTCTGGCAAACTATTTGTGTTATAATAATAACGTAAATTTATTGAACATAGTCTTTTTTACAGATATTGTAAACAATACTTTTATTTAAGAATTTAATTCTTCCTTTTAAAGCTAAGGAGGATAACATTTTTCTCATCCTCTCCTGCTGGAGGGGACATTCTCCATCCTAGCAGTTTTAATTAAAAAACCTCATTTTGCGCTCTTTTTATTAATAAAAATCTGACTAAGTTAGTAAAAAAAAGTTGCTCCTACTTTAACCAATTTAGCAAGAATTGAGAATAGTTTCCAATGTATTTTGCTACAGGATAACTAAAATATTCTTCATTCAAATTTTTGTCTGGAGTAAGAGATTTCAAATAGTCCCTGCCCCTAACGGATTGTTATATTTCTTCAGTACTCCTCTCTTATTATATCTTATTGTCAATTGTTGAATTTTAATGTAAGAACACCAAATGCGAAAATAATGGTCGCTAATTGCACACGAATAATTTGGTATAGGATGGAGGATTTCCCCCGCTCCTAATTCATCATGCTTATTTTTTTCACAATACTACTCCCTCACTAAATGCCGACGATATATAAGTTGTTTTTGTATTTTTTTTTTTTTTTAAACTTCTGCATTTTGTTAGAAATAGTAGTGCAATAATTAAGAACAGAAGCTCAAAGAGCAATCCATAGATAAGAGATTAGAGACAATTCTCAAAACAAAATTGAATAATCCCTATTTACTCATAGTATATAAATAGCTCAGTGTTAGAGCACTGGACTAATAAGCTGGAGGACCTGAGTTCAATTCCCGAGCAAGAACTTAAGATTTTGTCTTCTAGTGTCTTCGTTCATGGGTTGAATTCGGCCTCCTTGACCGTCCCTAGGCCAACCCAGTTTTTAATTAATTTAATAATGGGTACCTTGGGTGCTAATGACTCTAGCAGTCGAAGCAGCCAAGGGTAAAGTCTGGCGGCCAGGGCATAGAACTGACCACACTATCTCCCTAGTGTTCCTATGCTTCACCTACTTTATATTCAATAGTTGTTACCCGGCGTGCCATACTAAACATACTTTAAATTATATTTAAAAAAAATTAAGAAAAATCAATCAAACTTACTCTGTAAAAGTATGACTGAGCAATAATGTAAACATTTGTCGAGAAGAGTTTTCTTTCATATCACCCATATTCTCAAAAAAACCTACTACAATATCTCATTTCTTCTAAAGTGACTATTTCTGACAATTCACTCTTCAGTAACAGTTCCGAATCCGTGTCCTCCAAGCTGAGTCCTAGACGATTTTGACCTAGCCTATGACACACCCCGGGTGTGAAGACCTACCAGTGTGACATTTTAGATCAAAATTCGGTCAAACGGTGTGGATTTGTATAAGGCAGAAACATACAGATAAACAAACAGCTGAATTTTATATCTTCCTACACGGCGACTCAAACTTGGAAGCAGCAGTGGAGGGGGATAGCATATTTAGCTTTCGACTTCACTTGTCAAACAATTTACAACATGGCAAAGACGATAGAATGATGTTCCGTTACATCATTTTTCAAAAGTGACGATTTCTGACAATTCACTCTTCTGTAACTGTTCGGGTTCACAGCTCCGAATCCGTGACCTCCGAACTGTGAGTCCTAGACGACTTTGACCTGTCCTATGAATGTATATCTATGGTTGGGTAACAGCGATTTTTGTGACGTATGGATTTTGAAAGCTCGATTTCCTGTCAGTACCTTCTGATTACGTCATTAGCACGTTTCCTCCTTGCAGTGAGATAGAAAAAGCGCTAACACAAAAAGAACCTCCCAACACTAAAGATTCGCGGGTCACCCCGTGGTCAGTGGTGAACGCCTTGTATTCTCATGCGGGGTCGAGCCCCAAATATAGCATGTTGAGTTTTTTTCCATTTCAGGGTCCGTTGAAATAATTCCTAGCTGCGCCATGGATGTTTAGAAAGAGTGACAACCTATAGACATCCCTAAACGCATAAAAAAAAAAAAAATCAAACAAACTAAGGATTCGCCATTATCCAAGATTTTGGCTTACTCCCGCCGCCTGCCCTTTACTGAATTTCTCATTTTTCCCCAAGAGAAACTCCCACAAGATTCTATATATAGCCATGATGTCATCTGCTCGAGCGATAAAGACTCTTCAGATCCTCCCTCTTTCCTCTATTTGAAACATTTAATGAATGGAAATATATTAAAACATGCCAACTAAATTATCCTATCGGAATGTTTATCACGTTCTTATCAGCGCCTTATACGCCTCCTCCGGTCGAATAGTGCCGCCTTTCATCTCTTCTGTGTTCAGAAATTACATTTCCAACAAATTAACTAAATCTTTAATGAATATCAGGGCTTCCGGCTGGTGAAACCTCACATTCAAAGACCACATATTAAGTAAACCTATTTAGTAGAACATTCATTAGTCTTTCGAACCGTCACTTTCCACTTGCTATAATTTCTCAACAGTTTTCGAGGTATTTAAGAAAGTATACCAGAAGACCATACGAGGTCTTTGGCAGTGCGGGCCTTTATATTTGTCTATAGATGTTGATTTGTTTAATGAAAGTGAGTAGTTTTTGGATTGTCTGTTCGTCATCTCCCAAAATGTTTTGGGTATCTTAACTATTTGTCTTAAGTGGTCGTATTTGTGGCAGTTTGTAAGTATACTGAAATTGGACACGGTACGTTTGAAGGTATCAACATATCGTCCCTACCATCTCAAACTATCGAATATGCCAATCGGAGCAAACTAGAGAGCTAACATATTATATCCATTGACGACGTAATATATTGAAAAATGGTCTTTTTCGATACTTTATTTGAGGCATTAAAGGCTATTCTAAAGGGGTTAGAGTTGCGACAAGCCAGTATCGTACACAATCCAAGAGCAATGTCTCGAATCTGAAAAAAACGAGATTTTTCATATTCGATAGTTTGACATGGTATGAACGATGTGTTCAACTGATTTTTTTGTGCCGCATTTTGGGTGGTGGAGGTTGTTGAGTAGGTAGTTTTGGGTCAGTGCTGAGTCCTATTCCTAGTCTAGTCAAGACGATTTATTCTCTTCGCGAGTGTCGTTGTGATGTGTTTCAATTCTCCGTCTTCTTTTTGATTTTAATAATGCGGGTACGTCTAGGTCCGAACCAAGTGACGTTCCGTTTTTGTTTTGTGACAGTCTTTAAGTATTTCTGTAGGTCTTCTAACAGTGGTTTCATTGATTATATCATTCTTTGTTTGAGCGGAATTCGCTACTCGATCTGCGCGTTAATGATACCGCTACATAAAATTTATTTCTTTTAGCTTGCACTGAAAGCATAGTTCTTGAATTCATTGGAGGTATCCATTTGTAGGTTCATCTGCCATGATTGCTTTTATTGAACTTTAAGAGTCCGTTATGAATAAGTTCTTCTTTTCTTTAGATTCTTTTACAATTTTCATGGCTTGTAAGATGGCGTAGATTTCACCATGGTGAAATATTTGTTTGTCTACTTCATCTACTCAAAACGTAACCAAAATTTATACATCTCAGTTTGGACAAACGTCAAACATGTAAAAAAAGGTTTAAACTCAATCTGTCGTTTTTGTACTCTAAAAAATCTATTTTTTCCCCATTTTTCTTGAAAACGATTAAATTATCAGATCAAACGTAAAACATTTGTGTGGATTCTCTTGACCTTTCGTTTTAGAAAAAGTATTTTTGTGCCAAAGTTCATCTAAATCGGACCAATTTAGATTAACGTAGAACGCGTTCAGACTCGGGCGTTGATGGAAGTATTGTGGACGAACGCATCTGTTCGAACATCTCTTCTCATTTGATGGGAATTATCAGTGAGAAACCCCGTGCTTGTTGCACGCTTGAGAAAATAACTCATTATTGTGTGCAACTTTCGATTCCCATGTAGCTGTATTTATTTCTCGCCTTCACTTTCATAACGGCTAACGAAGGCTCTCTTTGTGAGGACCAATTTCTCTGTTTAGTACGACTATGGTATTAGTGAGTGTGTGTGTTTGGGTGTTTTTAACGGAATATCAACATTTGGGCTATTAACAGGTTGCCAACCTTCTTTATATTACCAATAGCACGTAGTCGGACACCCATTCAGGTACTGGCCACGCCCAACGTTGCTTAACTTCGGTCATCAACGGGAACCGGTTCATTCAACGTGGCTATGGTATTAGTTTTGCTGATATAAGTAATGCGTTACTTACCTTTATATGAACACAAATTTCTGACTTTAATCCATCCATGAGCGTATATAGAAAATAATTTCGGAGGGGGCTGGGAAATTTTCGGGGGGGGGGGGGGCTGAGACCATTTCCGGTGTATGGAATACTACCAATTTAGATCTTGGAAGACTTTTAGCCAACTTAAACGCTATTTTTTTTTTTTTTTTTTTTTTTTTTTTTTTTTTTTTTTTTTTTTTTTTTTTTTTTTTTTTTTTTTTACGGCGCATCTACATCTAGGTCATTAGCGCCGACATCCAGGGTGCAGCGAGGAATTTTACCAGCGAGCCATGGGATGATAAAATTCCTGCCGGAGGTTGGGAATCGAACCCACCATCTCTCGCTTATGAATCCAAGGCGCTAGCCATTAGACCACGGGAGACCCCTCTTAAACGCTATTACACCCAAAATAGAATATGTTTTATGAACTAAATGATCTTATTTAATTTATTTTTAAGGGTTTTATGAAATTTTTACCGATCAAATAAAAATTTCGGGGGGGGGGGGGCTGCAGCCCCCCTTATATACGCCCATGAATCCATCAAGCTTTTAGTTCAATATTCGTTATTTTTTTCTATTTATTACCATCTCTAAAGGAACAGTTCAATGCCTAACCAATAACAAAACATTGAGTGCACAAAAGCTTCCAAACTTTTAATTTTTACCTCTTCTGGATTCATAAATTTATTGCCACGTGATCCCGATGCTCGATTGATATAACAGCCAAGATACAAAACTTGTTCTTTTCGAACCAGTGGCGCATGGACATAAAATTCAGTATTACTAATATCTTTTTTATCGCTAGAATCATCGGCTGCGAAGAATCAAGCTTCTCTTCTTTAGGCAGTCGCGCTACCATCATCCCATTTCAAAGATGGTGTTTCCGAGCTTGGCTATCCCCAAATAGCTTTGCTGATCAAGTTATTTCTGCCGAATTAATAAAGTAGAGTTAATTTTTATTTGTTAACAACAATCTAATAATCTCATTGTTGTATTTGCTTATTGGTGACTGATGGTTGACATTTATTATGTGTAATCGTCTTGACTTTTGGTCTCACTTCTAGTTATCACTGATTACTCTTGGACGTCAACAAATTAATCAATTGATGGTACAATCACTAGAGTACATATGACAGCGTTTAGTGGCCCAACTAGTATATTATGTTAAATGAATATCTCTTTTTAATTAAAATTCAATTTAGGCAGCTGAATAATTCATTTTTATTTATTTAAATATTAACGCCCAATCATTCATAAAAAGAAAACTTTTGGGACGGGTTATCTATCGGACGGGACAACCCGTAAAAATGTAAAAGGTGTTGGTACCTAGAAGAAAGAAAGATAATGCCGGTAATGGAATTCAACAATTGCTAAGTGAAGCTCTGTAAAATGTGTTTGATTCCCGATGTTCAGGCCATATTTTTTTTTATGAATGAAATACTTGCGCAAGTAATAGCTTAAATAAAATACATGTATGTATTGCCTTGCTTGTGTTGAGCAGCACAAAACTAGGTGCACGGAACATACCCTATTTCAGTACGAATAATAATCTAAGAAGCGATTAGAATAATAAATTTAGACGAAAAATTTATTTAATTTATTTTAGTCCACGGATGATAATAGTATATTTTTATTGTTACCATTATTATTATTGGTATTCATGCAAGCAGCATGTGTTTACATAAATTATAATTATTATTTAATTTAATATATTTTTTCTGGATTAGCTAGCCTTCTAAATTCTAAAACTCCAAGTCGATAACACCCTAATGGCTTTCCTTTTTTTCCAAAGAAAACCACCACCCCTTAGTGGAAATCAAAATATTCGATATGTTGATAACCTTCCAATTCCCGAGTAATTTCCGTTGAGTCTGCGTCAGATTCTCTTGTGGTTGATGTCAACACTTTAAAATTGTTGGAAGCAGATTGTACAAATAAATTACGGTGGAATTTTGTTTCTAATAATGGCATAAAATTATCAATATTTCAAAATGTCGGTGACCTGTTGTTTGCTCGAATGCTAAGACAACACATTCAGTACATATATAGAGTATGCTATCAAGTACACCTTAATGGGGTTTAAAGAATTAAGCAGATCTGCAATTTCAAGAAAATGAAATCGGTTGGTTTTTAAGTCCCATTATTGTATCAGGCAAAATATAGAGTGGCGCCGGACATGGGCGTATCCTGCACCTGTCTAGGATGTGGGCAATATCCTCTTCCTCTCTACCCGTTGGGTTACAACGCACTGCCTCAAGACTTGTAGGTATTCTTATTAGCAAATTCACCAGGATTTTAGCTATTCAGGTTGCAGTTATGAAACAATGTTTTGAAAAATGTCGTCAAATATTTAAGGATCCTGCCACTGCAAGTTCTGTCAAAATGAATCGCCAGGAGGTGATTCTGCGCCGCATTTACAACAACAAACTACATTCAGACTTTATGAGGCTATTTATAATACTGATTTCGAGTTTGAAGTTTGAGCTTAGAACTTTTGGAGAGAGAAATAATTTTTATTAATGATATGCTGCCCACTTTCAACGCCATCACAGCTTACTCATCACTCCTAGTAGGAGATTCATCGGTCTTCCACAAACAGAGTCCAAAAATTTGTAATTAAAAAAAAAAACAGATCGGTAAATCCGAGAGTCTAATGATCTTCTTCCTCTGATGATCGTCCGTATTTTTCCTCCATTAGGTTAACTGTACAAATGGTGATGGAGGATTCCTAGCAAGTCTACTATGATGGACTCAGCCAGTTTGGGCAAATGTTCCAATTCGATGTTACATTCTTGGAAGAATGCTGCTGTACTCCTAGGAATGGCACCTCTTACCTCGTAATCCCTTTCTCCGTAAGGCTCTCAGACTTTATCTTTAATGTAAGGGGTGCATTTCGCGTAAATTGCCTTTTTCTCTTCGCCGACTTTTGAGGCCTGCTCGAGATCAACACATTCGTATCTCGCCGTAGGGTCAACTATTAGGGCTTTTCTACTCTTCTTGTGGAATGCCAAAATATCAATAAATTTAGTTGAACCCTCCGAGTCGATGCAGTAAACCTCGTCCAAAAATACATAGTCCTTTTTTTCCAGAAGGCTTTGGATTTCTTTTTTACATTGTGGTGCCGCCTGGTGACGAGAAGGGAGTTGTAGGGGCACTTTCCCAGCTACGTGTGCTGGTGTTTCGATTTGCGGCAGAGAAGCCCTGCTTCACCCAAAATTCGTCCACTTACAGTTTTGTACTCTTAAAGCTACATAGGCAACCTACACTGGCCTATATCAAAGATTACCAAAACCTTTATATTTTAGTTCAATAGTTTTTGTTTGTTCATCCCAGCTGTCAGTGATTATTTTTATCGGATGGTGTAATTCTTGAGTGTACTCAGAAGGAGTCGTTCTCAAGTGAACTCCTTTCTCGAACCATTCCTTATGAAGAAAAAAAAAAAACCCTGAAACTGGTTGAGGCGTAGGAGGAACAGGTCCTGTAGAAGGCTGCGTGGGCGTATCTCTATTACTGTGATTTAGCCTGACCGTAGAGAAGATGACTCGGCTCGGAACGAATGACACGAGGTACTCCCTTGATGAGAACCTTTATGTAGGCTGATGGAGTCTTGGCCTATTAGAATCTAACGGTTATAGGAACAGGAATCACCCGTTTTTCCTCTGCATCCTTTTATTATTTCTAAGATGTCTTAATAGGTTCTCTGTAAAAATTTGACTACCATCTATTTGTACCATCTACTTTTTTATTATCAATTAAAGAAAATGTCCATCGATGGCCATCGATTAACCGGACAACAAGGAAGAGATTCAGAAGTGGCCTTTGGCCGTTTGGATCACCAACACACTGAAATATTAAAGGAGAGTAAGAACTGATCCGTTTGGAAGTTGCTACATCCCCCATTTGTACCAACTTGAATGACCAAAACCCCGATATGTCCATCTTGACGAGCAGAGAAGTAGCGATTCTCACACGCTCCGAGTTAATGATAAGCCGAGACGTACCAATAGCCACAAATTCTAATCTACCGCAACATTCAAACACGACTGTGTTGGGTTGTATAAGTTTGAGATGAATGAGGGATTGCGGGTCAAAATGTCCCAAGAAATAAAAAAAAAAAAAAAAAAAAAAAAAATATTCAAGAGGTAACATCTCTCATTTAATTATAATAATAAATTGTCTAGGACCGCGTGTGGGGCGTAGGATTTCGAGTAAGCAGCCAACGCGTGGTTCGATGTCTCGCACTTGTGTGATGGCGTTCTTACCTGGTCCATTGCAGTTGGCTCTTTGCGGGTTATACGGAATGCTCAGTCCTCATTGGCGTAAACAGGGGAGATAATACACTGTCAAAATCGATCCCTGAAAAGCCTGAATATAGACTTGGAGGCATACTTAACGATGTTTCGAAGTCGTGGTCTTTTGTACATGATGAGATTTGTACAGGCACTTCGCTAGGACTGCCTCAGTGATTGATACGTTCGAAAGCACCTCCGATTGAAGAAATCAAATGCCAAATAATACAGGCAAAGTAAACATGTGTGTACTTTCAAGCCAATGGTCTTTCTCATAGATACAAATATTTTAGGGCACAGCGTTATAAGCGCTTTGTATAAACACCTGTAGTACGGGCCTTAGGGAAACAATATCCGGAATGTTATCCGAAAGTGGACTGTCATTATCTTGTCTAATTATAGCGAAAAATGCTATTTACTCATACAGTTTTAGAATGAGTTCTAAAAACTATACTGAATTTAGGAAGAATCGTGGCTGTTTCCCCACAGATAGCCTAGACTATCTCGAACCTTCTCTATAACCTCTCCTTGATTTCTCTCCAAATGTCAAGCACTAACCTTTCTCAATCGGTACAACTACTCCTGCTTCGTCTGGATACCTCTCGTTCAATAACCCCTTTTATCCTTTCACTAAGAATCATTCTTGTTTAAGGATAGTCTTTTCGATTTTATGAATCATTCATTATGACTGTGATCAGATTACGGTTTCCTTTGTACGTCTACAGGAATAAGGTTTCGAAATAAAAGACTTAAAATACCGTATTATTACTGATTTGCCACGCACCTGGCTTTAGTCTCCAATAGATTATCATAAATTTATATAAGGCGGTGTTATCCTACATCCTTACTGGATGACCGTGATTAGAACAGGAAAGGAGATACTGGCCGAATGAAGAGAATCACTCTCCTTTCCCTATGATGAAGAACTACGTCGAGATACTTCATTTGACTCGAGACTTATTGAAGATAGGTCAACAGACGCTGATACAGAAGGGAATATTTGGAAGGCACCATGTGATAAGGAGTAATCTATAAACAACAGGTGCGCCCCGGTAGCTCGCTTGGTAGCGTTCAACTTTCGGAGACCCGTTGGCCGTGCCAAAGGTCGGGGGTTCGATTCCCACCTGGGGTGGGGGCTCTTCTTCATTAGCCCTATCCTGACTAGAAAAGGGTGGTTACCTATAGATAACCCGTCCTAAAATTCTCAGGTCATTATAACAGGCGTTAAAATGTAATTAAATATTAACAGCAGTTTATTATAAAATTTTAATTATACCCAAAAGTTATTATAATTCATTAATAAATTGAATATTTTGTGTCCATCCTTACTTCATAATTTTCAAGAATTTGTCCATTTCGAATGAAATCTTAATTCGTTAGAAAGATCCGATATAAGTGATCGTTAAAGCTAAATATTCAGTGCTTAAGGTAGTCGGTTCGATCTCCACTATACATAATCGTTTTTTTTTTCGAAGAAAAGAAAAAGCACCAGCACTATTCTGGCTAAAAAAGGGTAGTAAACTCCAGACAACCCCAAATCTGTCCTATGTTTAAGTGGAAGATAAAATTTACATAACATTCCTACTTCCATCTCCCCCCTGGATGATCTTTCATCCGACCTCAGTCCAATCCTCCAGTTTTTTCAACTCCGATGCAGATTCCTATTCTTCTCTTTCACGACCGACACTCATACATTGTCCAGTTGACTGGCAAGCCTTTCAAACAATCCTAGAAAATAATCTGAACCTAAACATATCCTTGAAAACAAATATAGAAATTGATGAAGCTGTTAATTGCTTTACGATAGCCATTCAGCAATCCTTATTCAACTCCGCAAGACAAAAACCTTTATCTAACTCAAAAATACGACCAGCTGACATACCGACAATAATAATAATAATAATGGACAAGAGAAGAGCACGCAAACGATGGCAAACTTCCCCATATCCCTCAGACAAAAGACGACTAAATCACTTGACAAACAAACTCAGAAACGAACTCAAAAAATATAAAAACGAGCAATTTTAATCCTACACGAAGGAACTGACAAAGTATCATTCTGGCAAGCCACTAAAAACATTTTATCATACAAATCTTCCCACCACCCCATTCGTAAGGAAGATGGCTCATGGGCCAAATCTGATGCGGGAAATCCCTGAAAATTGATATACCTAGTTGTAAATGATCGTTGTGTTTAAGATAATATGGAGTAAACGACTCTTTTTCTTTCGGACGTCATGACCTATATGCTGTGAGCAGGGGTTATGTGGATTAGGTGTTGACCCTGGACGTGGGTTAGGTACATCAGGAGAATTGCAGCATCCGTTCTCTCGCGTCTGCAATTTAGGGGAAGTCTTTATGAGTGGGCCGATGAAGCATTCAGGGAGGTGTAGCTTGTCCTTCGGGAGCAATCAACCTTTTTAGGCGAGGTTCTTTCAGCTCTGGGGCACATTATAATCCTCATAAGGTAGGTCAGTGACACGTCTGCTTCTTTTAGAACGTGGCATGTTTGAGTCCATAACCAAATCTCATGACAAGTGTAAACCTTGGGCGTGTATAGGAATTAATTTCGGAGGGGGGGGGGGCAACGGCCTTAGCCACGTTGATTGCATCGGTTCCCGTTGATCACCGAAGTTATGCAACGTCGGGCGTGGCTATTACCTGAATAGCCTAATACCGGGTGACCGACCACGTGATGTTGGCATTATAAAAGGGCGGCAACCTGTAGATAGCCCGGCGTTAATAGCACATGTGTTGATTAGCCGTTAAACAGACATCAACAAAATTTCGGGGCGTGGGGCTAGGAGCATTTGGGGTATGGAATACTAACAATCTAGAACTTGGAATAGTTAGCCAACTAAAACGCCATTATACACACAATAAAATTATTTTTTCTGAACTATATAATGTAAACTTGACTGTTCGTCTTCGACTGTCTACAAAGATTTCGATTGTGTAGCAATGAGCATAGAAATATGTTGTCTAAACCGAAATATCAAGTTCGCTAACCAGTAAAGTCCTCCGTCTGGAATACTTCTTTGTTCGGCAAAATGTGTGCCAAAAAAAACGTTGCACTTATGTTCCTGTGTTAATAGGCATACTTGTAGGATTTTTTTATAGGTTTTCAGACGGTTAGAATCAAACTGAAAGATCTTTCTGTTAAACGTTCTTCAGAAAACTTGAGAAACATAGAAGTTTAGTTTTGGAGTCAACAGACGAACGACAGGGGCACTTTAAACTTTTATACATGTTTCTCGTTTATGATTTTTTTTTAGATATTTGGTTATACATTTCTCTTAACACATTCACTGCCCATCAAAATGTTAAAACTTCCTCAGGAGCCAACTACTTTTTTTCTTATTTTCATTAATAAATAGCTAATAGTATGAAGTATAATGAGTTAAAATGCATTTCTAATGACGCTAACATCCGGTTTGAAGCACGCCCCGCGAGCCGGGACGAGGGCACCGTACGAAGTCTCACCCCGGTAGCCGGGGCGTGGGCACCAACTCGAGTCTCACACAGTTACCTGAAATGGTTCGTATCATTGTCTTTGTTGGGAAATCTATTGTACAAATACCAATAGATGATATTATACTTATGCCCAAGTTAATATAATATGCTTTTATTGTATAAATAAACACGCCATGTAGGTGTAATTTATTTTCCATTATTACTTTATTTTCAATTTTCCTAATTTATTAGTGAAACCTATAACTATTATTCATTATCTACCTTCTCCTCCTAATATCTTACTAACTAACATACTATTCTAATTATTGATTCCTATACTTATACTAACAATTCTTACTTATAGTTACGAAATTGCAATATCAATTTTTTCGATTTCTTATTTACGAATCGATTTCTAAATCGTCATCAGAGGCATTGAAAATTATGTCATGTATTTCCTGAAAATAAAGCGGTTTTCATTACTCTCCAAATATATAAAATGACTACTGAACGTTCAATAAAAAAAAAGTAAAATACCTTTTTCTGAACTTTTCGTTTTTAGGGTGATGCCCGAAAATCGTATCAGAATATTTTATTAGTATTTTTCTAAATTCTTTCTTCCATTTTTATAATTTAATGATACAAATACTCATAATTTCGTACCTAAAGAAACAGGAGAGGAGATACTAGTTTCTGTTGCGCTACGTTGACTTGTCTGCCCGAAAGTAGGAGGCGCTTTCGGCCGACTAGTCAACGTAGCTTCACTTTCCGTAAATCGATTTTTAGTAAACTGAGAAATACATTATAAAGAAGACATTAAAACGAATAATTATTCATTTAATTAAACCAGAATTAAAGCAATGGGATCTGTTATAACTGTTATGAAGAGAATTTTTTCTTACGTAAATATTATAAAAAATGACAACCTTAAATAAAATCCATGACCGCTGTTGTTTTTTTCCACTACGTCCAGACATTCTAGGATCTAAAGAACAACGTTTCACAATAATTAACTCTACTGAATAATTATAAAAAGGTTTTACAAATTTTATTTTATTGTTATTGGATACTCGCGTAAATATTGAATAAATTGTCGTAAAAAAGTAATTTCTTCAGGAACCAATGATATTTTTACAAGACTTGTTCACTTACCAATGCATAGAAACAATCTAAACCCTTCTGTGAGATGTCCAGCCTGTGCTAGAGCAATAAAACGGGAGGCAGGAGGACGCCCCGGGAGCCGGGGCGAGGGCACCCGGCGAAGGTATAGCTCGCCCCGGCTCCCGGGGCGTGGGCAGTGAACGCGTTAAGAGGCTGAGAAAACGGTATAAGTGTCACATGACCATACGAATGATCACCTTAATGAAAGGTTCCGAAGTAAATTTCGGTCACTCCGGTCGGAGAAAACGGTGCTTATGAAGTTTCCGAAGTGTTTTTTTTTTTCGTTTTATTGTAAGGGGAAAATTTAGAGTTCCTATTCTAAACTTTCCGAACGCCATTAGGAATAAAAATCATTTGAACTAACCTTTTAGAAATAAAGAAGACAGTTTTAATAAATTAAGAATTAATTTTAAATAATGAAGGAAAGGCGGACAGATATTTATCAAAGAACTGTAAAAAATGTAGGATATAATTAACTAAAGATTCCTGTTATAATTACTAAACGGAAGAGTAAGAAAAAATTTAGAAAAAAATCCATTGAAGAAAGCTTGTGTGAATGACCTTAAAACCGGTCTGGCGTATGCCGTTGATCCTAGTCCGTTCGTTTCTTCAAAAGCACAATGTGGGTCTTAGAGAAAACCCACATGTTGGTCTTACTGTATACTTACTGAAACTTTTAACACACAAGTTGTCTTTTCTCATTTAAGCTTCTGAACACACAGCGACAGCAACAAATGAAAGTTTCATTAATTCTGGTTTCGAACTGGAAGACTTTTTTGCCGAGAAAAATATTATTTCACCCTTAGTTAAAACTGGTAATACCTGCATTCTGCAGATATTACATAATAAGCGCCAAATATTGATTACTTTAATGTCCAAATAAAAATAATAGCTCCATAGCTTTGGAGTAGCTGTTGCTTCGAATAATTCCTTCGACATTACCACAACTTTTGTGGTGAATTAATGGCGATAAGACAGTTATCAACGTGGGAAGAACAAACTTGAAGAAATACAATCATGTTTGTGTGTTACGAAATGGAATCGAGAAGCCATAGATGCTTCCCTGTCTCTATTGAATCCGTTCGAACTGCTAATATATAAGCAACAGATTTTGAAATAAAATACCCTTGCTGCCTGTTCGTTTTTGGTCGTGAACGAGCTCCCTATTTCTTTGTTGATGTACAGAAACGTTGCAACTAGCAAAGTGCCGCTTTTGGTTCTTTTTGAAAGTGGAAGAACCTCTTACACATAATTTGCGTGGGATTTATGATAAAATAACGCAAATTGTTGCAAGTGAGTGCAGTATTTACAATAATTGAATCGATCCATGCAAAAAGGGCTTCAGTCAATTTCTGTCCAATATGAGTTAGTGATGGATTCGTTGTCTCTGGCGGGAGTTACACATTTCTATGTTATAAGGACTTCAGTCCAATACATAGTTGCCATAGAAGCATATTCCTAATTTTATTATTCCATTTAGAAAGGGCTTCAGTCTAGTTTTCTCAAAACTACTGATTTTGGACTGAAGCCCCTTTTGTATGGAACGATGCAATGCGATTCGCACCATACTCTATTTGTGGAATATAATTCTTTCATTACTTGTCATCTAAGAAACTTGTATCTTATACGAGTCTTGTCAAGGAAAGGAATATGATCTTGCATTAATGGAATATTTAAATCTCCAAAAGACACCATTGTAAAATAATAATAAGTTACAATGCAATTCTGGGTATGTTTTGTATTTTGTGTAGTGGATCTATGTTCAGTCTACCTTCACTTAGGTATCATTTAAATACTAGGGTATGTTCAAGCCAAGTCGTCTTATGCAGTTGTGAGAGTTGTATTACATATGTTCAAACTGTACTTGTTCAGCCAGTTTGTATTATATCTTAGTGAATGCCCAATCCTTTAGCGAGCATCATTATATGATAAGAATATTGGCTTAGGTTGTACACGGTGTTCTCATTGTCAATATCATCAACAATAAACATCCTTTAGATGCTCTCGTCTTATACCCTTAAGATGCTCAGCGGTTATAAGACGTGGTTGATTTGAAAAGTGCTAAGCCGATTTACTCGAAACTTGTAAGGAGTCTGATGTATATTTCTGAACAAATCTACTCTTAAAGGATTACACACAATCGCCTTAAGGAATCTTTTGAATGGAATTGGCATCTAAAGGAACATCGCTTGCTAAATATACCATATACCGCAGGAAGATATGATTCACCCCGACGCCGACAGAGGATGTGCCGAATAAGACGGTGGTGATGGTCTAGAATGCTTGACAGGCGATTCAAACGTGATCTGATTGCAGAGAACTCAAAGCAGCGTCGCGGTGGCCGAGGTTCGTTTGTAACTTGTGAGGCATAGTCACTATATTGGAATTCTATTGGAGAACAAGCTACTGGTATGCCGTGTGTGGGAAACTGGTTGCAGGGAAAGAATAATTGTTCATTCATTATTCTTGTGAAATCAGAAACCAAGGAAATAACACCTAGCTGAAGCACTCTTCTGAGGCAATTAAATGTAACATATAGAAACAATAAGCTTTGGAATGAAGAAGGAATTCTTTATTTAAAACAAACAAAACTAAAGAGGGCTGCCCAAATGTATTTGGTTGCTAAAAACACAGCGTACATTCATTTCAATTGGTTAAAATATGGTTTAAGAAATAAAATAAAAATGAGCACAGTCCTCAGTAAGGGAATCATGCAAAGTATTTTCAGAAATACTAACATGCCTACTGCTATGACATAAATATGCTAATAAATGTTTAGATTTTGGTCAAATCAATCTAATGTGAGTATTTGGTAAAACCTTCTAAAGTGAAGAGACATTTTGCATTAGGATAGTAAAATTATACTCTGAACGTTTGAAGGTACATTCTTTAGTTTACACTTGTTAGGGCTTTTCTGGAAGACTGAGGAGGTTGATAGGCCCACACTGGAGTACTGCTTAGCTTGTACATTTTGGTTAGTGCAATTTAACTGTAAATTTGGTCAAACGTTAATCAGAAGTTGAGCAACGTTGTTTGGGATTAATGTCCTGAAATGAGAATCATTACGTTCGATGAAATGTATATGTACAAGACTCTTCCGTTTTCTCAGGCTCAGAAAGTGCCAGGAAGACATTGGACGGCATCTGCGACCTCAGAGAAGTGAAAGCTATTTAACTTCCCAAATTTGGTTTAGCATTCTTTAAAATTGTTGTTGAATTTGGGATTAGTAATATGAAATAGGAATCTCAGCATTTATCTGGGCAATTATGGTTGTAGTTAACATAAACCAATTTTTGATTTTGCGTTATTGTTGTTCACGCCGGTTACAAGCCAAGATAACATAAATACTTGTTCAATTTAGTATCTTTTAGGCATACTTGAGAGCCTAAAGGAGTAGTTAATTTGAAACAGCCTGTTTTTATGTTTGCAATTTGAGCCGTGGAAGTTCTTCTCTCTGACGTTCATCACTTTTTTCAATCCACATTTATACAAATGGAAGGTATTAGTTACAGAAACCCGATGATGTGATGCTGTCTCATCTTGCATTTCATGGAATGGCTTTTTAAGGATGTGGGTTATCATTTCGTTTCAATTTCACCCTTTGGTTGTTTTTATTTTTATTAGTTTTGCCGATTTCACTTTTATCGGTAATGAATCATGCGGTTTAATATTCTCCGAATTGCAGACGAGTCATTTTACAATTCTATTAATTTTCGGAGGCCCGGTGGCCGTGAGTGGAGTGTTAAGGCGTGAGTGCTTAACAAAAAAAAAAAAAAGCGTTTAATTTGGCCAAAACTCTTCCAAGATCTAAATTGTTAGTATTAGTACATACACCGGAAATGGTCACAGCCCCCCCCCCCCGAAATTATTTTCTATATTCGCCCATGATGTCTACAAAATCGGCCGGATTTATTTATTTTTTAATTTAACAAACAAAAATTCGTATTATAAACTTTTCAATTCTTACAATAGGTGAGCTTTATGTAAGGACCAAATAAAAAAAAAATTATAGAGGATGTTTGAAATATTTCTATGGAAATTAAGAGCTATACTGAAAGCCATAGTGAACTTTTGATATTAGTTTTTTCTTAAATTATTCAATACTTTCTTCATCAGCTATTTGTAGACTTTGAGGTTTGCCTCCGCCTCAAAAGTTGCATTATTTAAGGAGCTTTAAAATGGTACTTGTTGTTTCAGAAAAAAAAAAAATTGAATCTATTTTTTTCTGATTTCTACGTCAAACCCAATAATTATGCTTTAGCGTACATCCATTCTTTAATTCCACACGATATGGTGATGTCCTATCCTTCCCACACTAGGTACACACACCTTTTGCTCTTGGGAACAGTTCGGAATCAAGGGTTAAAGATGGCAAAAGAACATATTGCAAATAATTACGGTTATTGTAAACATAATAAATACATTTATTATATGCTTTGTGTGACTCTGCTACATGTTGAGAAAGAACGCTCATTTCTGGGTCTCTGAACTACAAATGACGTAGGTTCGGAATAAACCCCTGAAGTTATGACATCTCAATGCTGCTGGACACCCTGTATATATCGTCGGTACAAAACAAACTAACGAATTTGAAAATCCCCACTGTCAAGACTGAAAATACTTTTATTTATTACTCTGCTTTTGGGCGTCAAATAGTAGGAAGATTCGACCTTTTGACAGTGGTAACATCCTCCTTTCACTGAAACTTAAATAACTTCTAACTGTGTGAACTTAAATTCGAGAGTTTGCCATCCATCAGGCCAACAACAATCAGTAAAGATTTAAAATGAAACTTGCGTTTTATCAC
This sequence comes from Gonocerus acuteangulatus, assembly GCA_946811695.1. Classification (NCBI taxonomy): domain Eukaryota; kingdom Metazoa; phylum Arthropoda; class Insecta; order Hemiptera; family Coreidae; genus Gonocerus; species Gonocerus acuteangulatus. The sequence continues at coordinate 12,711,016 of OX328131.1, forward strand.
ATTCGATAGTTTGCATTTGTATCGACGATATCTAGGTCGACTGGTGATCCTTCCTTGACCATGGACGCCACCTGTTGAGAGCTGGATGTAGCATTGCCGGCGGATGTGGGGAAACAGCTTGTCGGTCTATCTATTCCCGTCTAACTGGTAATGCTGGCGTCCTGGCTAATGACGTCATTCCTATTGGGCGTGGTTGGGTCCTCTCGTCTTGGCCTCGCTTACAGTCTCTCTCTTGAGTTTTATACTCTCAAAGTCTCCGGTCCATCTTCAAACCCCCTCCATACTTACCAAATGTTCCCCTTCTTAAATCATAACTATTGTGACCGAACGGATGGATAAAACGTTGGATAACGTTATAAACCGGGACATAATTTTGTGCAAAATTCGCGCGAATTTCGTTTAGCAGGCTGTTGCAAGAATAGGCCGCAGGTAAACTTATAATGGGTTTTCTTATGCAGGAAATCGAATAAAGCCGCTTCAACATTTTTAAAACCACTTTTTTTGTGTATTGTTTGGGTCCGTAAAAAGTAGCATTATTTAAGAAGAAAGTAGTATATTTACTTTTTTAAACCACTTTATTTTAAATTCTGTCTATGTCTTGACCTTGGTGATGAGCAGACCGCATTCTGGTGTCTCTGAAGAAGCCGTACTGAGACCACGAAATGTGTAGGTTAAAATTTGAAATTAAGTTGTTTGAAAGGGCATATTTTGTACCATTTATTCACTTTCAATAGAACGCCTACCGCGTCTGCAAGACAAAAATTTTGGCGCACAACCCAAAGTAAAGTTTTGGTGGTTGGAGGGGAAAGTAAAAATTTACTCAACTGAGGTGGGCCGCACATATCAAAATAAGATAAAAATTGTTTAAAATAATTTATTATCGAACAACATTCAAAATAGTTTATTACTTTACAATTAATGTGATATCTACTTGTTTTTATATTTTACTTGTGATGTGTTTTAATATCAACGGATAATTGAATCAATATACATTTATCGTTTCAACCGGGCCGCAAAATGAACCGCGATTTGAGCATATCTAAACTAGACTTCGGATTATCTTTTCTTTTTTTTTTCTTAGGAAGCACTTGCCTAAAAAAAATAAATATTTAGACCCTACATTATATATTTTGCACTAACCCAATATTTTCTGAAAATATTCTCCGCTAGAATGACGGAGATCCTTCGGTTTGGGCATTATATAGCTTAGTGTATAAACTTTCTGCAGGACAAAGTTTTTGTAATTTCGGGAATTTAGATTTGCGTGCGTAAAGAAGCTTGTTTTTTCTTTATTTAATGAGAAAAAGTGAATAAAGTATAGCAGATGTTGATGTAGTTTGTGATTAAATTGGTTGTAGTTGCGTGTGAATAGGCCATTCCCTGGTAGCCTCGATGTCTGGGTAGCTAGGAGGCCTAGACAATTAGTAGGGTGCCCTGCCCTGGTTCGGCTTCTCTCGTTAACACATTATTCTTGTCTCGTTTGGTATTATTTATATCTTAACCATGGTAGTTGTTTGTTGGGATTTATTGCAATTAAAATTGGCATGTTTATTCTGTATATTGAGTTCCTTAAAATTTTCGTATTCGTTATATAGGATATATGTTATTTCAGAAGATATAGTCGACCCTGGTTATTTCCTAGATGTAGATATAGCTCGTTAAGTTAGACGAATAAGTTCAAAACCCGCAACACGGAATTTTGATCTTAATATAAGCGCCTTTTCGAAGCTTTAATATCTTAAGTATTTCTTATAAATCGAATTATGTAACACTAACGTATAAACTAACTTGTCTAAAAAAAAGTTCTGAAGCAATTTTCGATGGAGCTATATGAATCGGAGAAATGACTGCTTAAAACTTCCAAAGTGTTGGTTTTTGTTCTTTTGAAGGGGGTTTTGTTTAACTCGCTTTTTTAATTGGTTGTTTTTTTTAATTTCATTTAACTGTAAAATGAGTCTTTTAGTAAAACAAGGCAGGAAAATGAAACGTATTGATAGCAAAGTTTTCCTAGACTGAACGTTGACAAGGTAGAAGTTATTTCCGCTTAGGATATTGTCATTTTCCTATTGTGGCTCCTTAAATCTTCCTTCTCTTTGAGATTTTATTTTATATTTTTCAAGAAAGTTCATACCCTACTAATAACTGGTTCTATTCCTTTAATAATGACACTATGGATAGGAACGGAAACGCGCTAAGATGACACAGTTCCTGCGAGTCTGAGTTTTTTTATAAGTTTCCTGCTTAAAAATGGTTTGCTTCGATGATGTATGACGGTATATTATTATTTATACTTTTCATGTGGCTGACTCAAGAGTCGTCCAGAGGTTGAGTGTCATACAATTACAGTCAAAAATAGACGCTTGTAAATCTTATTTCCGTCTCGTCTTCTTTCATTCTCCACAATTGAAGGTAACTATTCTTCATGACGTTCAATTCTCAAGAGCGGTCTTCAAATTACCGAGGCTTCTTGAAGTCCGAAATGAACTATGACAAATATTGAAATCTCAACTCTTAGATATTTTAGAATTTAAAAAAATAACTAATTAAATAGTTAAAAAAAACTGAAGGAGGCCCAGTGACCGTGAGTGCTCACATGATACGTGAGCATATCTTATTTTGATATGTGCGGCCCACCTCAGTTGAGTAAATTTTTACTTTCCCCTCCAACCACCAAAACTTTACTTTGGGTTGTGCGCCAAAATTTTTGTCTTGCAGACTCGGTAGGCGTTCTATTGAAAGTGAATAAATGGCACAAAATATGCCCTTTCAAACAACTTAATTTCAAATTTTAACCTACACATTTCGTGGTCTCAGTACGGCTTCTTCAGAGACACCAGAATGCGGTCTGCTCATCACCAAGGTCAAGACATAGACAGAATTTAAAATAAAGTGGCTCACGTATCATGTCGTGGATGCGATTACCTGGCTAGAAAATGGTGGTAATAGATAATCCGTCCTAAAATTCGTTTTCAATAATAAATGGACGTTCAAATTTAAATAATAATAATAACTAATTAAATGAATAGGTACTCAAATTTTATAATTAATAAAACAGCCTGGAGGTGAATAAAAGGTCCAAGGCAACAGCTATTATCGATGAAATGAGAAATGCTTAGATATTGTCCCTACCATTCCAAACTATCGATTATGAAAAATCTCGTTTTTCAGATTCGAGACTTGCTCTTAGGCCCCTTTAGAATAGCCTTTAATAAAGTATCGAATAAGACCTTTTTTCAATATAATACTTCGTCAGTGGTCGTTCGCTTGTTTGCTTCGATTTTCATATTCGATAGTATGACATTGTAGGGACGATATTACAACTAAAACCTTTCACTATATTGGTATAGTATTTCCTCTCTTACCTTCATGTTTCACGCCATTTTGTTGCCTCTTCCTCGTAAAATATTATTAATAAACAGGCCTTAACTGGAGAGGCACATTCTGCCTCATTAAAAATAATCAAAAAGAAAAAAATAATCAGGAAAATATTTAATTTTACTTTTCTGAATTTACTACTTTTCAGAATTCGATGTTTTCATTAATTATAGCATGTTTTCTAGAACAAAAATTACGGCCGTCATGTGCGCATTTATGTTTGGCATGTGGCTCTTCCAGTTCCTTTGGCATTATGGTCTAAACATTTCCCATGTGCTGAGTCAGCCTTACAGCAAGACCGTATATCTTTCTACTTAGGAGAGCTTGTATTCTTTTTTTAATAACCTGAAGGTCTCTTTGGAAGACTATTTGCTCTTAATTCTTAATATTCTTTCTCTGGCCAATAATTTGCTGCAAGTCCTATGAACGTATTTTACGACTGACTAAGAAATAAGCTTCAAAATTCTTTTGGGTCCGGCCAGACATGGTTCAAAAATAGAAAATGAGGTGTGCCCGTAGAAAAAAGAAAAAGAAAAAAAAAGATTCCTGTTAGAGTGGAAGATCTAGTAGAGTGAGGTGTGGTCTATTGGGTGGATGTTCGTTATCTAGTGGGTATGTGTCACCCAATTATCCCTATCTCCTGGACCCATGGTTTATGTCATTGCCCATCCTCTTCATTAGGCAGGAATTCTAGGGGGTGCTTTTGTCTATGGACACATTCTAGTATATCGTCCAGGTAAGGTATTCGCTTAGGTATTGTACACAATTTCGTTAATAATTTGCTATCGTGTTCATGTATAGACATTCCGTTAGGTCTTCTTGTACACGTTTATGGCCATATTGTACTTTGTGGTCCAGGTATGATATTCAGTTAAGTCTTGTTTCGCAGAACCCGACCCTGACATTCTATTTTGTTCCACATCTCTTCAAAACGGTTATAGATATCGCATTAAAGTCCGTTCTTTCGACTCCCCTCATCAAAAAACGTTTAAAAGTGAATCTAGAAAGCACTACGATTTTGCCCTGAGAATTTCAGTGTTTCGGTAGCCGGACTCTGCTGGTTAACGAACATTGTCCGATTTTTTGAACCACCGGTATTTTCTTGATCTATGGGTTTATCTAAATCTCGGATTCCGTCTTCGGGTCGAAGTCATTGATGCAGACTTTTTCCCAATTGATGGAGGGAGGAAACGCCACGTCTGGTACCTAATAGATAGGACGGATGCATATTTGAACAGAAGATAAATATTCTTCATATGTGAACCAGAATATTCAATCCAAATTACCTTAAACAGCGCACTAAACATTCTTGTGTGGGTACGCGTTAGTCTCTAAACTGTGGATACGTCGTCCAGGTAGATGTTGCTGGGAGTTCCTATTATTTCATCAGACTTTGTATGATGGAGTAAGTGGTCTTAAGGATATGTGGCTGGAAATAATATCTTGTTTATTTGATTGTTTCAAGATTCGAATCCTGTTTCATTTCAAAGTGTCATGTAAATATATAGTGGCTATATTTGGGTCTGGTGATTGTAGACCGTTCTCATTTCGGTGGCTTATTCCTGTTAAATCTTCAAAATAATCCTCTTCAATTATCCTATTTTAACTAATTTCTCGCCTATCCGGCTTGTGGCGAATTTCATATTTACCTCCAGAATAAAGGTGTAGAGTACCTGGTATTTTGGCGCCAAAAATCATTATCTTACAATTTCATGTTGCAAGATTATTATGGCCATTATTTTTATGTGCTTCGTGAGAAGGCCCTGATTGGCTGCGGTTTTCAGTGCACTCTTGTCGAACCGTTGCTCTGGGTGGTGGTTGCCAATTGGACTGCTTTAAGGAGACTACCTCATTCGTATTTTCTTTATATCTTCACCTCCTTTCAAAAGGTTCTAAGTGGTTGTTTTCTACCTAACATATTCTCTTTCTAAGGCGAGGTCTTTTATAAGTTGTGTATATCGTTCTTTATTTAACTAACTTGAAAATGTGTTTGTCCTTAATTTAGTTACTCCAAGTCGTAATTACTAATAATACGGGTTTTCAACGGAATGAACTGAGAATTTCGGCCTCAAGTTTTGGGCTGAATAGATCTAGCACTTACACGATAAGTTAATAAACCTCAAGGCAGGGACTGCACAGTCCAGTTATAGTAGACCTATTGTATGTGAAGCAAATATCCTCTTGTCCACACACATCAGGCCTGACCTGCACAGTTGATCTAATGGGTTTATCATTCTTCTTCGATGGAATGTACAGTCTCATCCAAGAAGAGTACAACTCTGGGCTCAAGGATGTCTCATACACGGCAAGGAATATCTCAAGATTTGGACTGCGCAGTCTAAATCTTGAGATATTACTTACTGTGCCACCAAAAGGACTGATAAGTTAGGATTTGCGTAAGATATTCGAAACAACATATTTCATAAAGAATCTATCTGAACGTATCGTCTTGCCCTTTGGCAGCCTAAGTCAGCAATAAATATCAGGAAATAAAGAGATACCAAAACAAGAACACATCGCATTTACGTCAAGGTCATTTAGCCGGTACTTGTTGTGGTCTCGTATTGCATTATCAAACTGCACATGGTAAGCTGTTGGAGAGATGGGAAACAATGGTAAGGGCTCGGATGAAGAACAGCTACAGATTTAAGGACGAATGTATATGAACGTCTGGTTCTTAGGCAGCTTTCCTTTGCAATAAATGAAAGAAAATGGTGATAGACCAAAACAAGAACACTTGTTGACCACCATCAACCGGGCAGATCAATTTCAAGTTCTACATAAAACATTCAGGCATCGATTTCAATAAGACCTCTTTGATCGGTGTTTCGAGTTTTGAAAGGATTTGTTTCGGTCTATTATTATTAAGCAGTCTCGCCGTGGTCTAGTGGCTAACGCGGGAGACGTGGGTTCGAGTCCCACCGGTGGCAGAAATGTTTCTCTTCTCAGAGCACGTTGAGAAGCTTCCTTGTCACACCGTGGATGCTGGCGCTAATGGCCCAGTTGTCGTAGCTGTCAGTTATGGATCTACGCCATAAGAGCAGTTCCTCCAGGACCAGACTGATGACAGAAACAGCAATAAACAATTTATGACAAATGTGAGCTTTTGTATGTTGTGAAATCCCTAATTTTACCGCGTGGTCTTGATTCGAAAAGTTAGCCAGCTGTTTCGAATAGAATATTTCCCGTATATTTCGGTAAACTAATGTTATAAAATTTCTGCTTGGGAGATTGTTTTGCCTAATGACACGACGGACTCAAACTAAACGCTGCCTCCCGTAGACCGTGGTATTGTAATGGTTGATAATAAGCAGCCATCACAGCCGTCGGCTATACACACCCTCTATTCAGAGGATCAATTCGGTGAGGAACACACGCAACCAGCTCTACGCCAACCATCTGCGGTAGGATCAGATTGGCAGGTAGGGAGGGATTCTTGCAAAGAAGAACCTTCTAAAAGTCACAGGGAATATTTCTTTATTGCCATGTTATTAATTTAGAATAGGGTCATTCCATATCAAATCAACATACGTTTAAGACCTCTCTTTAGATTATGATGAAATTTAGTACATGGGTTACCTTCATAACGAAGGTCTAAGAAGACCCCCAAATTTCAGCTTGCCTCAAACGGCTTCCAAAATACGGTCATGTAAAGTTTTCAAAATGCGGTCAAAATCTCGCTGTAGCAAAACATTTAAATGACCATAACTCCTCTCCTGTTTACGTTTAAAACATGGAAAAGGTGTCACTATTTATCTCTTCATATGCCCATTCAAATGATTTGCAACACATGATAGGTTATGAGAACATAGTTTTTTTTGAAAATCAAAAATAAAATTTTGACTTTAAATATTTTTAAAAACACATTTTCGATTTTTTTTTTTTTTTCAAGAAATCATATACAGTAGGTCATATCTTTACTTATTTGTATAGAAAGTTTGGTTATGGGATTGCTGGACTAGATAATTTAAAACCGATGGCGGCTTTGGGCTAATTTTACGTATTTTTGTATATAAAATCTTTTTAATACTTATTTGTAAAATTTAATCCAAACATTAGCATTGCATATATTTTAAACACATTTCAATTTCTTCATCTTAATTACAAAGCTTATTTAAAAAAAAAAGGTATACATTAATAGTTTGTTGTAATTAGTTCAATTTAGAATATTTGTCTAAAATTAATTATTTATAAGGAATTATTCATGTATACTATTATTTTTTTTATTTATTTTTTTTTTAAATGAGTGTGTAATTAAGATAATGAAATTGAAATGTGTATATAATGTATGCTATGGTAAAGTTTGGATTAAATTTTTACAATTATGTATTTAAAAGCTTCAAGCTGACAACTGCGATCATCTTTGTGTACTTACAGAGTGGAGCGTAGATACAGCAAAGGCCATTGCGAATCAGCTGCGAAATCAAACTGTCCTGAAATCGTTGCTATGCCCTCTGCTTTGCCAGCTGGTCCATTCTGTTTACTTCCTATAACTTCACGTTTTAGTGCGGTTCCTCCCTCCCCCATAGGGAGGAACCCCGCTTATAAGGTTGGTAGAATGAAACAATCCGGAAGTGCCGACTAGAAAATTTCACGTTTCAGAACCCCTAGAGACCGAAAATAACGGTGGTTCAAATTTGTATATATATATATATATATATATATATATATATATATATATATATATATATATAGATAGATATATGCATATATTTATTTATATATATATATATTTGTCTGTTCGCGGATTTCTGGCCTCCCTAATGGTCCGATTTTGATAACATTTGGTACAAAAATCTGTCGTCCAATTTGAAAGGTCAAGTTCATTAACCAGCAAAATCCGCCCACTGGAAGATGGCGTTTGGGACGAAATTCGCGCAAAAAAAATCGTAACGCTTATGTTTTTGAGTTCATAAGCTTGTAAGTACTCTTTTTATAGGCTTCTTGGGCTAGGAAAACGAATGAAACCATTTTCAAGGCGATAGCTTTAACCGTTTTCGAGAAAACTGAAAAAATAATTTTTGAATGCCGTTTTTGGTTTGGGTACTTAGAATCATGGGATTCAGTTGAAACATTTACTGCATGTTCTACTTTCATTAAAACTAATATTTTGAAATTTTAGTTGCGTTTGGAGTTAAGGAAGGGTTAGAATAAAATATTTTATTAACAGACATAAAAAAGTTTTGGTAATATTGTATACTTTCCTTAATATCTCGAAAAAGGTTTATAATCTTGGGAAACGGAAGAATACCATTAGAAAGCTGATGTTTGAATTTCATCAACACTAATATGTTAAAATTTTGGTTACGTTTGGAGTTAAGGAAGGATTAGAATAAAATATTTTATTAACAGGCATGAAATGTTTTGGGAACTTCGTATACATTCCCTAATATCTCGAAGACGGTTAGGAATATTGGTAAACGGAGGGTTACCATGTGAAAGCTTACTAAATGTTCTACAAAAAAGATTCTGAAACAATTTTTGGTTAGGCTATGTCAATCGGAGAAATAAGTGCTTAAACTTTGAAGTAATTGATTTCGTTTATTCGAACGGTTCTTTTTGTTTGTTTTTATTCCTTGTTCTTTTTTCATTGGTTATAGTTAGATAGTGTATTTGACAATAAAACAGATTAATTAAAATAAGAAAAGCAATTCATTGTTAAAAATATATCAGGGTGTACCGTATGAAATGTCAGTTTTGGATTTGTCGATTTCCTTCAAATGTCTTGAAACTGTCGAGGCTCCTACTCCGAGTTCTTTGGCATATATATTCCCTAGTTTTTTTAATTGCTTATAGTAGTCAAATGTATGTGTCAATAAAACAGGATACGTATAATTAGAATCAATATTTTGTTAGAATTCGAAGATGCCGTATGAATATCTAGATTACAGTACTGATGTTGATTTCGTTCTTTAGAATTATTCTTGGTATTCCCTATTTTCATCTGTTACCCATAGTTTTTTATTGTTAGTAGATTTTTCTTATTGATTATATAATATAAATCTATTTGGCTATATAACAGGATACGTAAAATTAGTGACAATATTTCGGAGATTTCTGAGCGAAATACTTTTAAGATTTTCTACCACCACGAACGGCTTTTTTCCTCTATTTTTATCCACTAGATAGGCTTTATTTTGCATATTATTCTATATAAGTTTTATTCAGCAGGGGATTCTGATGAAATGTCGTGTTTTTGCTGTGGATTTTAATTACGATGTGTCTAAGATTGGGTATCTTTAGCGAATCTACATAGTTAAGAACCGACGACGGAGGATTACTTCTTGCTATGATTTAGTCTACATATGTATATTAAGTCCTAAATCCAAAAAGTAAACTTCACAACGGTTAGATACTATGAGCGAATATGGCGGTTCAATGGCCGTAGAAACAAGGGGGCCGCAGGAAATTTCCTGCTAAGAGTTAATCCTCAAGAGCTGTAAATATACCCCAGGTATCTGCCGATACAAATACAAAGCCTAGGCGGAGAGCACCCCAAAAACACAGATCCAAACATAGGTTATATACTAAATATTCATAAAGACTACTTAGTTGTAAACCGATTCACCAATTAGCAATCAATAGTTTTCAACAAAGAATATATACTAAATATTGATAAAAAGTATTTAATTAGAAAAAAAAACAATATTCCACAAGACTTGTTTTTGGTCCATTTGTGTCTACTCCATAGACTTAATTAGGTATATTATTCTATTGTAGTTGGGCAACTAAACTTTGTTTTATTTTGCTAAATAAAGTTTTTTTTCTTGACTGGTTATTCGTCAAGACTTTTATTTGTCCTTGTGTATTTACTAGATAGGCTTTATTCGGCATATTATTCTATATAGGCTATATTAGGCAGGGTATTCTACTCAATCTTGTGTACTTCTTCTTTATCCACGCTTCCCCCCCCCCCCCTCATATATGCTCATGCTTTTGTATCCTCTAGAAAAAGGCTTTATTAGGCATATTTTGTATTGATTTATAGAGCTTTGCTTTAGAATTAGAGCCGGATTGTGTAATTTCCGCTTCTGTGTAAAAGTTAGTTACTGTCGGTGTCCCTGACGCCTTAATATCACTTTTATTCGAGATGTTCGAGAGGATTTTGACAATTTTCACGAGATATATAAAAAAAATAAGTTTATTTCTTTTCTAAGCTTATCAAATGGCACTAGGGACATGAACGGAACCGCGCTAAGATGCTGCAGTTCCTGCGAGTCAGACTTTTTTATTTCTTCCCCTATGCTCTTCGTTCCAATGTTCAAGTACCCCTATGTCTAGTTTACACGAGCTTAGTACTCGTCACCTAAGATAACTGGTTCTTTTTTAGGGACATGTATTAATAACCGCCGCAAGAACAGGTGAGTAGGATGGGATTGTATTTTCTAAGCGACAAGTAAGCTCTCCGACCACAATTAAGGAGCCTGGTATCAAAGTTGGACAACTCCACTTTTGCTTTTTTTACAGGATAGGTAAAAAATCATTACTACTATATGGTGGTCAATATCATGGTGATTTTTTTATGTCATTCTTATAGACCCCAACAACATTTTTACAAACGCATTACAAAATTATATAAGCATTACGGCCGTAATTTCACTATAAACAGTGGAGTTGTCCATGTTTTAAATCAAGTCATGGAGTTGTCTGTTTTTGAAGCCAAAGGAAACCAATTTTAAAATTGAATCTGTACTCTTTTGAAACCAAACAGTTATGAACTCGTTATCAATAAATTTATATTTTCTTCGTCTACGCTCTAATGCATGAGGGTTCTTTAAAATAATGTAATTATATCTAATGTATTAAAACAAAATCATATAAAAGGGGGGTAACAGCTATTTATTGCGGGTAACAGCTATTTAATATAAAGTAGGTATAGTATGGGTAGTTATTAACACTATTTATTAACCGAGTAACAGGTAGTTATTAATAAGAATCAAACGCTACCTGCCCTCATTACAAGTTACTATAAACATTCAGCCATGATGGATTTGCAGTGAATGTTGGGAGCAGATTGCATGAATGCAAGCTCCTCATTGGCTACTCAAGGAGTTGTCATTTTTTGAAACAAAACTGTGTTGGAAATGTCCATATTCTGATTCTGGACTGATCGAATACATGCTATTTTACCTAATTTCTGTCCGTTTTTAATTCAAGACAGTTGTAAAACGAAATGCAGCATAAAAAGCCACTTCAGAATCGACCAAAATCTCAAAACTGAAAAAAAAAAATGGAGTTGTCAAACTTTGATACCAAGCTCCTCAAATATACTAAGCAGTTGTCACTTGCACGTCGCGTTATCAGCCCAACGAGTGTTTAGTGGTAAGTGAGTTACTGCGCCGGCCGTACTGAACACACTTCTTAACTACGTGCAAACGAGTACTTGCCACTTATCACAATGCCAATTTAACGAGATTAACAAGGACGGACAGACTTAGTGACTTGTCCACCAATGTGTAACCAACTACTTGCCACTTGTCACATAGCCAATTTAATGTGAGCGAAAAGTACCAAGCTCGTGTAATCTAGGGCATTATGCAGTGGTCAAGCTACTAGTATCAAATTGCATAAAAAAATTGAATTTTAGACTGTAATATTTCTGTAAATAATATAAAGAAAAATATGTCATCACATCCTTACGAACTATTGGACAATTGGAGATATTAACAGTGACATATAAATAGCTTATCAATTCTCAATGTGTCGGAACAACTTCTCAGATATTGCTTCCTTCTTATAATTGTTGATTTCCAAGAGTTTATCACGATAAACAGAACCTTATCAGCTTGGGAGTGCTTCGGGTTTACTTATGATAATGCAAGAAAAAACGATATCAATGTGATATTGGAATTAAAATAGGAATTTATAACACAATTTGTGAAACGATTTGGTAACTTTTTATCATCTAAAGCAATTTACCTTGTTCTAATTTCAATTTTATTATCTTCTTATCCTGCTGATTTACTATTTCAAATTTATTTAGTTACAAAAATAGACTTTTGTGAGGAGCATTTATTAAAGAACCATGTCCCCCCCCAGACAAAAATGTGTTTGCACATTTGCCGAAGAAAATAGTAGTTTTGATTGTTCCTAACTAATTATGTTTAAATTTAAAGCAGGCCATTCACGTTCCGAATTACAGTAGGACTTAGTAGTACTACTAGTTTGATAGTCGACTCCACTCACGCTCCGACTTGCTATTCAACTAGCGATCCAACTTTAGTCTTAGTCTGTTATCACGAATCTATACGTCGCTCACGAGCGAAAAAATGTGCAGACCGAAGATACCCGAAGGTCAAGCATTGAAAGAACAAAGTTGGACGACTTTGATCAGACTTCCACAATCACGCCCCCACTCCGTTGCCAGTCGGACCTTCGAGAAGTTCCGACTCCTCCAACTAGCCTTCCAACAAGCCCGTTCACGATCCAACTTCGGATGTTGGACCACAAGTCGTACAGCAAATCGGAATATGAAATTTTATCGTCCACTTATCAAAATCAGTCCACCAAGAGGCCACAAGGACCAAGAGGGGGAGATAATACACCTCACTAGGGAGATAATGTGGTTGTTACTATGCTCTGGCCGCCTGTTTTTCGCCTTTGAATGCAACCATTACACAGGTCCACAAAAAAAAAATGGTTTGTGCGGGGTATCGGACACATTTTTTCTGGCGTATTTTTTACCGCTGAACACGAATCTGAAGTCATAATTGGGGGTTAATCAGCAAAAAACGGAGAGAAATTTAAAAAAAAAATCGATAAAAATAGATAAGATTTAATGGTTTTTTAACTATGTAATAATCACTTTGCAGTTTCTGCTTGTTTCTGCAGGAACTGTCCACTCCAGTGTTTCCCAAATATTATTTGTTTGTTGATTATTGCATTTTATTTATATTTTTTATAGGAGATATTTTGTCTTCGATAAAAAATAAAACATCAGGACATTGAATCGGTACATTTACCGGCAAAATCCTGCTACCACGGAGTGTTTTGGCTACGATGGCAACTGCCCTTCAACGGGATGTGTAGAATGATTCGCTAGTCAACATTTCGTGGTATCGAAGCCAGCGAAGGCGCGCTGTTTTGCAGGGAAGCGCTAGAATATGAGAATGATGCCGTAGTGTATCCGACGACGAGTTGACATTGTCCTCGTCAAAGTCGGAAAGCCCTCATACTTAGGCCTGGGGAGGTATGAGGGTTATCACCCCTAGGGCGGCTGACTCACCTGCGATCAGTAATGCAGAAATCCATTACACAGGTCATTTGAGGAGAAAAGAGTCAGGAAACGACAGAAACAATAATAATGTCATCATCATACAAATAAAACAATAAGGTTTTGATTTTTTTCTCTAGCATGTTCTAACATTGCCTTCCACAAAAATACCTCGTTTGGTTTTTTACAAAAAGCATCTTCCAGTATAAAAAAATGTAAGTATATTGAACAACGGCCCTCACAGGGATCATTGGAGGACCAGAACGCATATTTTACAATTGACAGAAATGCCTTCATGAGGTTATTCTCGAAGCTTATCAAGAGCTCCTGGCCATAAGCTTTTTTCCAATCGCTGAAATTAATCATTAAGGATTTCATGAACCAGCCAGTCCTCGAGTCGCTCTTAGAATAGAGGATAGAATAATTGTCCTTGCCTATCTGCAGAAAAAAAAGTTTCTTCCTAAAAAATAAAATAAAAAAAAAAAACGTAATAAGTAAGATTATCACACCAGGTTAAATATTTCGGACTTCATTTCTGAGGCAAGCTGCCAGATTTTCTCCAAATTCTTTTAAATGCCCGAGTTATTCTCGTCCATTTTGCCTGCTGTGGACGGTAACGTTGGAAAACAAACTTTCTTCCGTCCACAATACCCGCTGGAGGATGTCTGGATGACGTTCCAACATGTCCAGCACCCACCTGCAAATCAATGCTCTCTGCTCCTGATCCCCGGGCCTCAACTCCTGAACTTGCTGTAATCTGAAGAAAGACGTTCTGGTCCTCCAATGATTGCCGTTGTTCAATATACTTACATTATTTTATACTGGAAGATGCTTTTTTAAAAAAAAATCAAACAAGGTATTTTTGTGTAAGGCAATGTTAGTAGAACATACTAAAGAAAAAAATTATCAAAATCGGCCACCATTTGACGGTTGTAATGGAATGGCCCACGTATACGCTGTTAATGGTCACTTTGGCCATAAGGATTCATTTCTGACCTATGGTGCCGTTGACTTTTTTCTTCCTTCGTGACTCGCAGTTTCGAAATATGCAATAAAAAATTTTGACCTTGAATAACATTTCAAGGTCAATTTTGCGGGGGTTAATATGGGGGTTATTTTTACCGATCTCGCATTGGAGAATCATCTGGCCAACGGATGACCATTATTTTTGTGAGACCCTGTACCTAGTATTGACATAGTACATATACAGCCACCTTCTTGGAATTAGAAAAATCACAGTTACCTAGACTCAATGCGTAAAGTTTTATTTTCTTTCTCGGTTTTCCTTTATTTCTTCAATTACAAAATAAATATGAATATTAAAATATGTAGTAAACATATGTATTTATGGCAAAATATGTAAAAATATAGAGTTTTGACAAAATATGTAAAATAAAAAACTGTTTAAATACTTTTAAAAACTGTTTAAATACTTAAAACGTGCAGAATTACATACTTAAGATTTACGAATCAGAAAAGAATAAGTAAATACAATTACATCTGTTCCCTCGTGATTAATATTTCTGTAAAGCTTCACTTCTAAAATTGTTTTCAAATTAAGTCATTATATATACAGGGGTCGAAATTGTCCTATATTTTGAGACCAGAGTTTCTGTACATTTAAATTTAATCGCCGAAAATTAATGATTTTTGTTGATTTAAGTCTTTAAATTTACAGAAATTCCGGTTTCAAAATATAGGTAAACTTCAACCCCTGTATATATGATCCGTCAATTCTGCTATGCTCCCAAAATTATCCACTTAAGACCCACCACTTTAGAATAGTTATTTTATTATTTGCATTGTAAATAAACAAATATTTTAGTTACAGGTTTATATAATGAACAACTAGGTAATAACCAGCTCTCTATATAGACTAGATACATTTAAAAAGTCTGATTTCTTTTTTAAAGCCGGGTTTAGTAAACAAATTCAATTTAAATAAAAAAAATCCGATTTAAATAAAAAAAATCTGATTTAAATCAAATAAATCTGATTTTTTTGATTTTTTTAAAAAAAATCATGATTTTTTTACACACTGGTTAAGATATATTAGGAAGTGTCGATATTGTTTGGCTCCTACCATATACTGTTTTGCACTGATATCTATACATAGGCCAGAACAATTAATTATTGTACTTCAAATTGTACGGATTTTAAATTAACATGAATTAAGAAGATTAATGTTATTAAAGGATGGGTGGGCATAGGGTCGATCTGGGGCATCAATACCTACCCTTGAAGGAACAAAATTGAAGATAAACTTTTCAGAGCGCGCCCGAGTTTTGATTAGTCGAGTTCTCTACCACTAAGCTAACCTCACCTCTAACCTCCGCTTATCAATAAAAAAAACACATATTTTTAGGACGGGTTATCTACAGGTAACCGCCCTTTTAATGACTTTTCTTTTTTTAGAACGAAAAGCCACTTGTAGGAATCGAATCCACGATATTAACTTTTCCTCCTCAAATCAATCAATTTTAATGTTGATATTAACGTAAGAGTTAATTTTAATCCCCTAACGTCATACTAAATGTTATCCCGTCGACGTGAGCGGTATCCATACCCCGCTAATCTTCCCATTAGTGTGTCCGGGTCGATAATAATAGCTTGCTAAGTTGCAATCTAGGTCATCCTGGGTTAAGTTAGCGGCTTCAACTAGGCCACTCGCCTGGGGCTTATTCAGCTATTTATAGCTCACTTAGCAAGATAATTATTCTAATTAAAGCAGGCTATCTCTCATCGTTTCCTAAATAATATGCAGTAAACACTAGATATGTCGAACTTCGATAATTCAAATCCTTAATTACGTCGAAGAGAATTTGGGAGTTAATGCCACCTCAATAAGTGGATTTCAGCCCAAAATCGTGGAAAATTATGTAAAAAGTCTAACAGTAAATAGGCGTTTTGGGAGGGTCTTTTAAAATGTTTTATTTACTGTTTATGATAGACAAGACTTAGGAACAAATAGAATGCTGCACACTGCTGAGTATACTTAAGCATTTGATGTAAGAGTTATCGTTACCTGTGTGTATATATATATATATATATATATATATATATATATATATATATATATATATATATATATATTCCACTTGTTCTTTTTTCTTTATTTGGCAGAGGGTCCGCCTGACTCAAGCCAGTACACATAACGAGAGGACTTCCCAATAAGGAAAGCCCCTGAAGACGTGCGAATTAAGGCACGAAACATGTCGGGCGAAATAGATGAAATAAAATAGTTGAACAAAAACAAATGGTGTTCTGCTTCATCGACCCTCTGCCAAATAAAGAAAAAGAACAAGTGGAAAATATATATTGGGTCATATTCAGAAGAATATATATATATATATATATATATATATATATATATATATATATATATATATGTATATGTATATGTATATGTATATATATGATTGATTTGTGAGACGGCTTCTCTCTCCAGCGGTGTTCTTCCTCTGCTTACTGCAATATTTCGTCGGGTTCATCTCCGACTTCTTCAGGCTGCTATGTGTCGTCCTCGGTGGTTGTCAAGGGAATCATTCCCTAAATAAACATATTTTTTTGTCATTTCTAAAGACCTGGTGTATACAAAATATTTTACTGTTTAATTTTCAATATCCTAACCACCGTTTTCCAATAATGAGACCGATCGCTTTAACAAAACTTGAAATAACGCGTTATGTAGAAAATGTTCTAAACTTTCAAATCGACAGGTTGTCTAGTACACGAAAAAGTCACGAAAATCACTAAACTGTCACGAAATTTAAAATAGGGGACTCAAATCACGAAAAAGTCATGAATTTTGAAACCATGTCACAAAATTTCAGATTTACCGGTGCCTAATGTAATACCAGGACTTTTGCGCATTCGTTATTGTCGCTGTTTTTGTGCGGCGATGCACTTCTGTCTGCCACTCCCACCCCCTGTTAGATTCCTTTGTTGTAGCATTTGCACATCAATTATCCATTATTTACATATATTTAGTGAAATTATTTTCTTTACAATAGGCATGAAATTTCTTTACAAAATCATGAAATTGGCTTTGACAAAATTAGTGGATACACTGGTCAAGATAATCTTACGATTTCTTAGCCTTTTTTAAGATATTTCATAAAATATACGAAAATATTTAAACTTCTTACTTCTTTTCAAAAACGTTTGTAGAAGACTCTTTAGTGAAAACATCTCATAGTTGTCAACGCCTTAATGGATAATAAATATAACGAACTCCTTTTTAGAGAAAAAAAACTTTTTCTCAACCATAAATAGTAAATAATCAAAATAATACATGACACATAAAATAGGCTTGTCATAAACACTATAAAACTATAAAAAATAAATAAATAAATGGCATTTGAAGATTTCTCATGATTAATCTTATCGGAATTGTTGATAAGATATAAAGAAATTGGAAAATTGATTTGAATCAATAAATGGAATGACGAACATTATTGCAGTTAATGAAATTTTTTTAGTTCAAATCGAGAAGAAATTTAAACATTTCAATGAATTCAATATAATTTCATTTGAATCGCCTAAAGTAAAGTGATGCATACATATTAGCCTAATAATTCCATTTTTCCTATTGTTCAATCCGGATATGACCTTGGTTACATTAAAATCCTCCTCCATATCAATATTAGTGAAATCGGCTCCGACAATCCAAACACCAGGAGCAAACATAGATTACTGATACTAGAATCCTTTGTGTTCACCGAGATAAGTATTCGGAGTATTTACTTACTTTTTATCAACATCCTCAACAAACAACTCTCTGTTAATAAAAATATCATAAGTATAATATGACTAAGCAACCATTTCCAGGCAAATATTTATTCAGAGGATTTGGGGCTTTATCAACCCGCGTTTATGTTTGTTCGATAAACTTCGGGTTCTTCTTAGTGAATCATTGGTTATGATTTTCTGTTGGTTTCATTTATTTCCTTCCTCTCTAGTGCTGTGCATTCGATTTGCAATGCGGGTAACGTATTTTAGCGCCTTCCATAGAAATGCACCTAATTGTTCCTCTCGTTAATGGATTATTATCCTATATGTTTATAGGGGGCGAGGTTAGCTCATCGGTAGAGAACTGAATTAATATACTGTAATACCTCGAGTACAAAACTCGAGCGCACTGAAGATGTTATCGTCTTGTCTCTTCATTGGTAGGTTGGATTCGGGTTGCCAGCCCGTCTCTAGGCCCAACTAATTAGCCATCTCTAGGCCTTTAATTGATTTATTATTGGGTACCCGTGAAGGGGGAAATCAGCAGACCAGAGCATTGTACTGACACTATCTCTCTATTGTGCCGTATGGTCAAAAACCAGATACCTCTACAGTATCGGCTCCTCCGAGCCTTCGTGTCCCATATATATATATATATATATATATATATATATATATATACACATATATATATATATATATATATATATACATAAATATATATATACATATATATATATATATATATATATATATATCTACTATATATTTGTCAAATACCACTCACTCACTCACTCATCTCTCAACGCCCAGCCCAAACCGCTCGACAGAAAATTTTGAAATTTTGCATGGACACTCCCTATATAAACGTAGGCGCTCGCAAAGAAAGGATTTTTTGATATTCGTATTTTTAAGCATTTTTAGGGGGGTTTAAAGTTTGAGTTGGTTAGAGAAGGCAAGCCTAGGCAGCCTGCGTTGCTAGGACGATAAAGAACAGCTGTTACCGTACATTATCTATTTCATAGTTTTATTTCTAATTGAGGTTAATTTCAACTATGATGGCAGACCTTGAATTACTAGAAATTAACTGTCCCTCATAGAGTTTTAATTGCGTTTCTTTTCTGCCTGTCCCCGTCAGATAGGCTTGCCATATTTTAGGAGAGTTTGGGGGGGAATAAAAAGTGTAAAAATTATAAGCAAAATAGTTGGTGAGTTTTAAGCCTAGCAACTAACGGGAAGGGGGAATCCTAAACTGTTAGTCTACCCAAACCTTAAAAATAAGAACGGAACTTTTTTTGCTACTTGATTTTCTTAAAACAATCTCTCAGCCAAATATTAGTGTCTGGCAGCTGGCAGCGCTGTGCAGGTAGTTCCAGCGTTTTACAGTTAGATTACTTCTGATTTCTTTGACACTGTGAGCAGTAGTAAAAGTAACCGATTTAAAAAAGATTCTTATAAACATGAATTCATTACTTTTTACATCTTACAGCCTTTTCCGGGACATTGATAAAATCGGGCGGGACACCGAAACAATTGCAAAATACCGGGACAGTCCCGGTCAAACCGTGATGTATGGCATATCCTTAGGTTTTCCAGGCGAGGTAATAATATCCGGAACCATTGCACAGCCTCCTCGCCTATAACCTTGGTAATACTCGTAAATATATTGGGTGTTACCATATGACTTCTTGGAATTAGGATTAAATTTTATTCTCGATGGTCCTGGTGGGATCTTTTATTCCTTTTTCGTATGTATTCGGGCCTATGTTCGAGCTGGCTGAGGTGGTCCTCACATCATGCTATTTCCAATACGAGGAGGTCATCTACAGGCAGCGAGACGGGGTAGCGATGGGTAGCCCCCTTTCCTCAGTGGTGGCCGATATCTTTATGGAGGAGTACGGACTGCAAGTCATGGAGAAGGCCCCGGAGAAACCGGCGCTATGGCTGAGGTGAGAAACTCGAGCGCTTTCTAGCCTTCCTGAACAGCTACCATCCGGCCATCAAGTTTACTATGGAAAAGGAGACTGATAACCGACTCCCGTTTCTGGACCTCCAGGAACCGGGTGGGAGATTCGGACATACTGTGTACCGGAAGCCGACGGCGACGGGAAGGTACTTACACGCCGATTCTCATCACCTTCCTGCCCAGAAGAATGGAGTGATCAAGACCCTGACACTGAGAGCCCTTAGGCTGTGCAGCAGTAGGACCTACCTAGACGCGGAACTGGCTCACCTCAAGGAGGATTTCCTTAGGAACGGGTACGGATCTAAGGAAGTCTCTCGGACTATGAAGGGAGTCCTGAGACAGCAGCGACAAGGTGGAGGCACAAAGCCGGAGGGGACGGTGGAGGCACAAAGCCGGAGGGGACGGTGGAGAGGAGGGCAACGTTGCCTTACGTGCGAGGTGTCAGTGAGAAGATTGGCAGGATGTTTATGGGACTCGGAGTGGAGGTAGCTTACAAACCCCTAGATAAGATGAGCGACTGGCTGGGTTCAGCAAAGGACAAGCAGTGGCTGCAGGATAAGGGTGTTTACCTTCTTCCATACGATTGCGGGACAGTTTATGTCGGGCAGACCGGGAAGAAGGTGGCCACAAGAATTGGGCAGCACTGCGCTGATTACCGTCTGAGACGCACGAAAACTTCTGCTGTCGCGAGACACGGGGAGGAGTGCTCCGGACAGAT
Organism: Gonocerus acuteangulatus; assembly: GCA_946811695.1. Classification (NCBI taxonomy): domain Eukaryota; kingdom Metazoa; phylum Arthropoda; class Insecta; order Hemiptera; family Coreidae; genus Gonocerus; species Gonocerus acuteangulatus. The sequence goes on from OX328131.1 coordinate 12,732,019, forward strand.
GCTGTTCGACCAGGCCAGGACGCTAGCGAAGGAAGATGTACTGGAGAGGAGGCTGGTCAGGGAGGCTATAGAGATCTCGAAGTATAAGAGTGTAGCGATGAACGGCGAGGACGGTCTAGCGCTACCTACAGTCTACGGGCCGGTTCTGAGACTTCTCCGGTCGGACGGTAGAATGCGCCCCGAACGGCGGACCAGGGATACCAATGAGCAGAGAAGACAGCTGATTGGTCCGCCTAGGGAGCGGAAAGAATGGCGGAACGAGGATAAAAGCCGGCAGGAGTGCGAGCCAAGCATAGCTCCTGCACACCCCGAAGAGTAAGGAACACGTCTGATGAAGCCCAATAGGATTTGGGCGAAATATAACGGCCGGACAACGAGCACCGCTGGAGAAAGAAGCCGAGACAAGATCAAGACGATGCCCCTGCGAAGGAGCTTAAAGGTGGATTACGGTTCTATAGTATATTCATCTGCCAGTTCAAATACTCTGAAAGCGTTAGACTCAGTGCACAATACTGGAATTCGAATAGCTTTAGGAGCTTTTAGATCCAGTCCTGTGAAGAGCCTATATGCAGAGTCGGGAGAGCTTCCGCTGGATAATAGACGTCAGATGATGTGTCTCAAATTTATTGCAAAATCAAAATCATTAAATTCCCAGTGTGTAAACTCGTTTTTAGACAATCCATACATAGGCCTATACACTGAAAGAGGAGCAAAACGACGGCCGCTCATAGTGCGCTGTATGCGCAAGAGAGAGAATGAACATGTTTTTACACAGCCAACGTATACACACAGACATCTTTCAATCCCTCCATGGAGAGTAAACAACTTAACAATTGACCTTACTTTGTCAAAATTTAAGAAGAAATATGCACTTTCTAACCAGCTTTACAACATGACGTACAACAATTTAACAGAGACGAATACAGAAACAGTTTACATATTTACTGACGGATCTAAGATGAATGACCGCGTAGGTGCTGCTGCTATCGTAAATACAGAAAAATATCTCGTCACCTTACCAAAGAGCACGAGCATATACACCGCTGAGCTGCATGGAATTCTCTTAGGTCTAACTAACGTACAAACTACATCACAGAACATAACACTATGCTCGGACTCGTTAAGTTGTTTACTCTCCATACACATGTACAACACAAATCCTATTATCATACAAATTTTAGAACATCTTATCAGACTTCAATCACAAAACATACTGGTAACAATGTTGTGGGTTCCAGGACACGAAAATATTGGACTGACAACGACTGCGGACGAACAAGCAAAACACGCCACCAGACGGGAATCTAGACTCAAACTTACTAACGACTGAAGACTTATATTTACTAATTACAGAAAATATCCGTCTTGAATGGCAAGCCTCATGGTACAGCACAAGAGCTAACCTCCTAAGGGAGATAAAAAGCAGTACTCATGAATGGTAAGCTAATACGCAATTAACAAGACGTGATGAAGTTGTAATTACAAGACTACGCATTGGACATACACACTTAACACATTCCTATCTCATAACAAAACAAGACAGACCTATATGCCAGACATGCAACTTACTAACAGAATGCAAAACACGAGACTACTTAACTATACCATATCACATGTCTGAATTATTTTCCGAACAAAGCCCTCCCATTGCTACCATTTTACAACACTTACATAAAATAAAACTTTATGACAAAATATGACACAACCTACCGTGTATATGCATGTTTGGTGCGTGTGCGCGAACGTGTGTGATGTTCGTGCGTGTATGTGTGTGTGTGTGTGTGTGTGTGTGTTTGTTTGTGTGTGTGTGTGTGTGTGTGTGCGCGCTCGCGCGTGTGTGTGTGTGTGTGTGTGTGTGCGCGTGTGTGTGTGTGTGTGAGCGTGGTTGTGTCAGGAGAGCCTTCAAAATTGAAAATACAGTCTTTATTTTAAATATCATACAATTCACACACAATAAAGATTTCCATCTTGCAATAAACAAAATTATTATTTATTACTGTCGCAATTTGTCATTCTTTATTTTGTTATATTCTATACATTAAATGATGAAATCAATTATTTGGTTTGATTTAATTATTTATTTTATTTTATATTAATGTTATTATTTTTTTTATTTGTTTATTTTTTTTTTAAATTTTTATTTTTATTTATTTTTTTTTCTCCTTTATTTTTTAATCTTTTTTTTTTCTTTTTCTTTTTTGAAATTGAATATAATGAATTTATATTCTTTAGCCTTCATATAGTTTTAATTGATTATTTTTATGAGAGCAAATCACCTTGCCGTTGTGAAGCTCCATGAGTAAATAAATAAAAAATAAATAAATCTTTTTATAAAATAAGAAATAACGATAACTTCCGTTGGAGGCTATGAGGAAGGTTATATAGATAGGAGAATTCAAAACAAAGTACGCATACGTCATCATGATTAGCCACAGCCATCTTGATTACCACAGCCACTCCAAACTTATTACCAAAACCTTTCACCGTTTCTTAGCTTATTTTACTACAATACTAATTTTACTAATAAATGCAATTTAAAAGAAGAAACAAACAATTAAAAAGTGAGATAAAAAAAGAGAAAAACCCTTTCAAAACAACAAAACAAACACTTTTTAAGTTTTAAGCGCGAATACCTCTGATTGACGTTGCCCCATCGAATATTGCTTCGGAACCTTTTTTTGTAGAGAATTTAGTAAGCATTCGAATGGTCACTTTCCACTTACTACGATTTCCCAACCGTTATCGAGATATTTACGAAAAATGTATGAAGATCCGAAAACGTTTCATGTCTATTAATAAAATTTTTTTTTCGCATACTTCCTTAACTCCAAATATAACCAAAATTTAAAAATCTTAGTTGGGATTAATTTCCAATATGTAAAAAATATTTCAATTGAATCCCGCGATTCTAAGTACCCACAAAAAAATAATGACTTACAAAAACATTGATTCCACTTTTCTCAAAAACGGTTACAGATATCGCCTTAAAAATGGTTTCATTCGTTTTCCTATGTTAAGAAACTTATAAAACAAGTACCTGCAAGCATATAAACTCAAAAACGTAAGCGTTACGATTTTTTTTGCGCGAATTTCGCCCCAAACACTATCTTCCCGTGGGCGAATTCTGCTGGTTGACCTTTCAAATTAGAAGACAGATTTTTGTACCAAATTTCATCAAAATCGGGCCATTTTTGAGCTTGTTAGAGCGTTAACAGACAAGCATATATATAAATATGTACATATATATATACATATATATATATATGTATATATATATATATATATACATACAAATTTGAGCCACCTATATTTTCGTGATCTATAGGGTCTGAAACGTGAAAGTTTCTAGTCGGCACTTCCGGATTGCGTCTTGAGGTCAACCTCATAAGCGGGTTCTCCCTATGGAGATAGGGAGTAACCGCGCTAAAACAAAACCATTTAGAAATTGAGTCACCGTCGGAATTCATTTCATCTTAATTGATTTTAGTACATGGCTTTCTCTAATATTAATTTCGGTGGTAGTCTTGTACTTCTAAGGTTATTCTTTGAGTGTATTTTTCAGTTGTCTCTGAGAGGAGTATAGCCGTGGTTGGATGTACACCTTCCGAACCGGACCCAGGTACAAGGGTTGAACGACCTCCGATCCTGTCCGGCTGTCCTGTCTCCTCCTACCGCTTTCGACCTAAACCTTTTTTAGTATTTCTTCCTATCTTCCATTAACAGTGAGAAAGTTTAGTCTTATGGTAATGAAAGTTCTCTCTCATTTCATCTTTTCTTGATGAAGGCTTAAATTTCAATCCGAAACATTTGCAAAAATAAGACTCATTTTCTTTAAAAAAGGAAGTTTATTAAGATACCAAGACCGAACCTTCGAAACCAGAAAGGATTCCAATAATGGATCATTTTAAATGTTAACATGCACTTACACGTTAGAACGATTTTTGGGACGGGTCTTTTCTACAGATTAACATCGTCTTATAGCCTGGCTAAGGCCAATGCGTTTTATTTTTGGGAGTCGAACCCACGACCACAGGCACGGAGTGATCACGGCCACCGGGCGTCCGTGTGGTTGCTACAATTAATATATTTGTGGTTTTATTGAAAAATTGGCAAAAGTCCAGGAAAAATCGTTTATATCTTTTTACAAGAACATTGGTCTTGTGATCACATGCAGTTTACGAACCAACACATGTGAGTTAATTTTTAATTTGCCTTTAAGGACTTAAATGGAAGTGTTAGTGTACTGTTTTAATTTAAATATCTGTTATGGAGTCCTTTTATAGGTTTGGCAGAGGAAATTCGAAGTATCATTTTCATGGGACGTTTCCCACTACTGATTTCGAAAGAAGTATTGTCTGCTGTGTGGTTTCTTGTTGACCTTTCTGCATCGAGGATTCGAGTCTAGTTTCATAATGAAGCTTGCATAGAGTGTATATTGCCACATTTGACAGATGCAGACTGATGTTGCCTATTTTTTTTTTTTTTTTTTTTTTTTTAGCTATTAGATTCGCCAGTATTGTTGTCATACCTTTTAGTGGAGCCCTGAAGATAACCTGGGCGACCCTTATCGATGTAAACAACTTACATTACCTCAGTAGAAATACTTCACTCAATTAAATTCTATTCCCCCTCCACAGTGGCTTGATAATGACGTACTTAAGTCGGAAGCGCTCGTTAAGAGTACTGCAACCAGTGCCAGTGATGATGGTCTCCACCAAAAGGCATGACAACAGTTAACATTAGGTCATTAGTTAATGGCATTGTTATTTAAGATGTGTTATTTTTGCATAAATAATATATTCATTCAATTTTAGCACGACTTGATTGCCAAGTTTCTCTTTAATAGGTTTTTTTTTTTCTTTTTATCGTTCTGAAGGGTGTTTCAACCGCGGGAGGTCATGGGCACCCAACGAAAGGAAGGAACCTTTTAAATAAATCTTAAATACATTTTTTTAATTTTATAAAAAGAAAATGAATAATTGAAATAATGAATAAAGAGAAAAAAAAAAAAAATCTATAAGCCTCCAGCCCACACCACGGAAAGGGCACCGTCCGAGCCCAGAACCACCGCGACACCGCTGCACTGCTCTCCTTGTAAAAATGCTTTAACAGGGGAAACTTAATCATGCAAGGCTCTTCTGGGACTTGTGCTCGCCCCCTCCCCCGGGTTTAATAGGGATTATTCTACTGAAGGAAGTGATCATCTGGATGGTTTGAGTAGTATTTCATATGAGATCGTTAAGATTGATGGTCTAATTTTAAACCCCCTCTGCGTTTTCTGAAGTGGAGAAGGTAGCGGATGAGGGCCGTTGAGTTGGATCTTTTGAACTATTTATAGTTGCAGTTTTCTCTGTTCGGCTCCAACTTACAAGCGGCTTTAATGTTTTGCATTTTTTTTTTTTTTTTTTTTTTTTTTTACTAAAGTAGATCAAAGAAAACAAACCATATTTTATCGTTGCAACAAAACCGAAATGTGTTTTTCTTATCCCGTGCCTCATAATCCCTTAAGAACTAGTTTCAGGAAATTGCCTAATTAATTTGGCCTCGATTTTATTGCAGTTAAATGCTTTGAATAATAATTAAGGCCAAACATGCCTGGACTCTTCAAGAAATTTTTGAAGCTTGTATGGATAAGAGGTGGTGGTTTGGGCGCGACCTAAAGGTTTCTATAGTGATAGCATGGTGGATAGACCAGTGCCATGGTAAGGAATTCCATATTGGTCTTTCAAAATATATTTAGAATACCCCTCAGAACCTGAAGGACGGGAGTTGAAAGATATAGGAACTTCTTTTGGGTTGGATGGAGGACTGAGTCGAGGATATTCTGGTGACGACAGGGAGGGTAGAGCCATTTCGCTTCGTGTCAGAAGTGCGAATTGGTGGAGTCTCTGAGGACTCTGTCAACGAAAAGTAACTGTTTAGTATGCGTTTGTTGTTAGCCCTAAGATCGCCAAGGAGTCTACCGTACAATTAAAAGTCACGGTCAAATTGGTGGAATAAGGAGTTTACAAGGAAGGGTCTTCTTTGGCTGAAGATGGAGCAAAGGGTTTAACTGTCTGAGGACGAATATTGATCAATTGTTAATTTTGGATGTATGATTTCTCCAGGGAAGAATTTGTTCACAGATGGCAGGAGCAGGGAACGTCTGCGAAGGTTAAAATCTGATTTTGTAGCGTTACTTATTTTGAGAACACTTTTGAAAAATTTGCTGAAGACTGATTGTGATAACTGTTGACTTTAGTTGCGAAAGAAGAAAGGAGTAGGTAGATGCAATTTTCTATGTCCACTCTCTTTCATATAGTCCCTACCATGTCAAACTATCAAATATGCCAGAACTTGTTTTTCAGGCTCGCGACTATGTTCTTAGATTTTGGACGATACGGCTTGACGCAAATACAACCCCTTTTAGAACGCCTTAAATAAAGTAACGAATAAGACCATTTTTCAATATATTACTTCTTCAATGGATAGAATATGTTCGTTCTCTAGTTTGCTCCGATTTGCATAGGTATTCGACAGTTTGACATGGTAGGGACCATATAATACTTGAACAGTAAGATTTTCTTTATTATTTTATATAACAGTTACTAATTTATTTTTTTTGTATCACATCCTAATATGGAAATTATCTTTTCCTCTTTAGCACAGTCTTTCAAGCGCATCCTAGGAGATCGTTAAGGTAGATTATTTTAAAACTCGAGAACTCGTCAAGTGCTGCTGACAGCCGATGCTGACTATGATTTAAACCTGCTGAATAAGGGAATTGAGAGCTGATAGTGGGCGGTGGTATGGCTCTCCCACTCGTCCCCGCACTGCGGGTTCTTTATATTCCACTAACAGTGTTCTGTGCGGTCTTCAGGGATATGGTCATCGACCATTTGGTTTGGCTTCGTTCTGGAGATGTGTAGTGGGCACTTAGGAGGAGTGTTTTAATTGATTCGGTAACCGCGGACCCTGCGGAAGAGTTAGATCTTGCACAGGTAATGAGCGAAACAATGTATTGTAACTTAGAAGGGAAAAATCACTAATTAACGAAAATTAAATTTTTGTAGACAGGCAAAAACTCTCGTTAAACTTTTTGTTCGGTTCTTCCGCTGTAGGAAAGTCATCAAGACGCACATTCATGGAGTTTATCAAATTTACAAATTTTATGTAACATTATGACGTTTCGACCTGTTGTTCTTCTTGTTTGTCTTTCTCTTGTACCATTTTTGTCGTCTAACAGCCTCGATAAATTGCAACCATTCTTTCCTCTTCCTGCAAAACTTGTTCATCTTCTGAAGGGGTTTGTCTTTTTCACCTCTCATTTCAGGGAGGGAAATCTTTTAATGTATTTGAAGATTTGGTTCTCAAATGCATTAAATGACAACATTAAACCTTTCCGAGCCATTAGAATGGTATAATGACATTTCTCCTTTTGCGATTCGAAATTCGATTGGTTCATGCTGACGTTTTCACCGTTTTGCCGAAATTAGTGATTCATACCCGCAAACCGGAGAGAAAACGAATAATGTGTTTATTGCGCTTTACTCTAGCCTCTTAAAATACATGCAGTTGGAGAGAAAAGGGCGTGGCCCGTATTCCCGGTGCAGTGCCTGTGATTACCTTATCACTAGGAGGTTTCAATTTTTTCAGTCTTAGTTTTGGCTAAGTATTGATAAACCATAAACACAATCTCCCTTGTCTGATCTATCCAAACCATCACCGGTCCTAAACGAGACAATCAGTTTTATAGTGTTTCACGTAAAGTGTATTTCGTTAAAAGGCATTGCAAATGGCTGAACAGAAGGGAGAGTGTAGGAAATATTTCTCTCACAAGTTAACGCAAGCGCAACTGAACTTTTCCGACTATCTGAACGTGCTATAGTTCCTCGTACGTAAGCAACCAAAAGTAAACCTTTTTGCTAATCATTTGCCAGTGTTTTGGATCAGATTATTTGTGGATGTATGTGCATTGGAGTTATGTCGGCAAACAGCGTACTTTGGATTCAACCTTTTAATGGACCTTTATTTAAAGCTTTCGTTCTAAACTAATAAAACTACGCCCAAAATGGTCGGCGTTTTAGTAATTTAACCGGCCCTTCCGCTGTTCTGATTGTGTTAGCGTGGATTGCTTTGTCGGCTATTCAATTGACTACGTACTGTCTTCCGGTTGCGTGTATACTCCCGAGGGCCTACACGCCGGTGTCAGGCTTACACGCAGGACATCAGGCTTTGGGCTTTCAAGATAACAGGGTTCAAGCGATTTGAAAAAAAAATCATCTGAATCCATAACATCTTATCGTATTTTTTTTAAATATCCTTTGAAAAAATATTTTATTTGCATTACTCATTGATAGTTTTATAAATATATGTCTGCGAACTCACTCACTGTCACTATCGACTTTTTGAATCAGTTCCCAAATGAAAAATGACATCGCATCCTTTGACTGGAGATAAATCATTATCTTGGCATGATATCATAGTACGCAGGAAGAATAAAGTCTAAATTGAATAAATGAGGATATACGCTCTGGAGAACAAAAAAATAATAATTGTGGATGGAAGATATGATATATCTGATCACCGCATTGAGCTACCGATTTTCCATTGCTCAAGAACGCTCAATGGTAATCTATGAATTGATATAAGTAAAATAAAAAGATATAAAAATCAAATTGATGGTTCTGAAAAGAAGAAAATTATGTGCTCTAGAAAATGAATTTTAATAAAATTCAAATTATTATTTTATTATGTTTGAAATGAAGATGTTGTTTAAATGTTGATTTTTAATGTAAATGTTGTCATACATTTTAAAATACATCTTCGGAGAGATGAGAAATGTATTTTCTTCTGAAGAAATAAATTTGTTTTACTCAACTCGACATGAAAAATGGCTTACATCTCTCTGCTTTTGCTTGTGAAGTTTTGACGTGCGGAGTTATTACATTTGAACTTCTTTGCTCCCCAGTCAGCTTGTTGTAGTTTATAAAAGTTTTCTTGGCAATATTTTATCACTATTGGGCGTCAAAGTTTCTTGTTATAGGCGCTATAATTTCTACAACCAAGTCTCTAATTTAAGTTTTAATTTATATTTAATTTCTCCCCTTCATATAGATATTTTAGTTAATTTTTTTGGTTATTTCCACAGGTCCCACCAGTAGCAGGAGGAGAGGAGTGTTGGAGTTAGATTAGAAATAAGGTAATTATAAAAAGCCTTGTTTTATTTTTTGTTTGCGTCATACGTATATATTTTTCAACCTACGGATGTTCAAAATTTTTAAGGGTTTCTGAAACGTTCTGGCCGATTCTCATCTTTGTTAAAATTACCTTCTGAGGTCTGTAGCCTCTTATAGAACTTTTCCATGGTTTAGTAGTGGCTTTATTTTGGTTTTTTTTTCAACGACACACCGACATCCAGGGCATTATAAACATACATGGTGTAGCGGGGAATTTCAATCAACGGGCCTCGAATTGAAGAAACTAAACCTGCTGTGCTGGCGGGACTTGAACCCTCTTCTCCGTTTTAGCACTTTCCTCCGAAGGAAAGTAGCTATTGAGGTTGGACTCATGACGGAATTTTTGAAAAAATTCTTCAAATCTTTATCGATCCTACCTAGTAGACACCGAAAATGACCCCCGTTAAAATTTATATATATATATATATATATATATATATGCCTGTTAACACGATAGTTTTTGTTTTTTTCGTCACGAAACTTGGTATATAGCATTCAATTAGCAAACGATTGAACGAGTTCGTTAACCACCAAAGTCGGTCCACCGGAAGGGGGGGTTTACCCCAAACCCAAAACACTAATTTTACCATGTCGGCCGTAATATTTGTTATATTTCAACGAAACTTGGTATTCGTAGTGGTAATATAGAGAGAAAAGTGAGATATAAAAATGAACTAAATCGGTTCATTAGGAGGGGGGGGGGGTTACTCCGGACCCACAATACCAATTCGCCACTACCAGCCGTGATTTTTGGTATATTTCGACGAAACTCGGTATTCGTAGTGGTAATCCACAGGTAAATATGGGTTGTAAAAATAAACTAAATCGGTTCATTAGGAGGGGGGGGGGTTTACTCCGGACCCACAATACCAATTCGCCACTACCAGCCGTGATTTTTGGTATATTTCGACGAAACTCGGTATTCGTAGTGGTAATCTACAGGTAAATATGTGTTGTAATAATAAACTAAATCGGTTCATTAGAAGGGGGGGGGTTTACTCCGGACCCAAATTCCTAATATACTCATACCGGTCGTAATTTCTGCTGTATTGAAACGAAACGCGGTATACGTCGTGGGTAACTCATGAGAAAGAACTGTTGTAAAAATGAGCTGAATCGGTCAATCGGAAAGCGGGGGTTTACTTTGTAATATATTTCAATAGAAAAGCCCGCCAGACGTAGGTTCACAAAGTCGCCGCAAGGAGCGCTTTGTATCTAGAGGGACTGTATCCTGTTCCTGCGTTAGATCAAAATACGATAATATGAGGTTTTTTGTATTTATTACGTAGTGTAGTAGGTACCATGTGTAAACATAACTCTGGAAGCAAATTAATAATTGATCAGTTACTCATTTCAAATTTAAAAGAGAACTATTCATGTTTTTATTTTATTTATGTAAGGATATTTTAAGCAAATTGTTCTGGAAAGCAGTCTACACTACCCAAATTCTGAGGAAAGTGCTTAGTTATGTAGCTCCTGCGTGACGGACTTTTGTTGTTTATAAATTGGAAGCAGAGACGAATTCATTCTGGCAGCTTTTTTTGGCGGCTTTGTCTGCTGCCTTATTGCCGACTAAGTCTTCTATATGCAGAGATTCAGAATGCCTTTAAAGGGTTTCCCGATTGTTCAGAATGGGGACACACCTCAGTTCCTCTAAAGGTTTTTACTGTAAAAACAAACGGACGGATAAATAGATTATGGATGCGCTATGATGACGCAGCTCCTGCGATTCGGACCTCTTTCTAGCAACAGTTGACGAGTTGTAATTAGTTGGTAGGAACTAAAGGACTGTAATTTCTTTTTATTGGACGAACCTATTAGAGATCTGCTATCCCGGGGTTTTTCTGTTCGTGCAGAAGAGATTGAAGTACAATTTTATGGCCGTTAGAGTAGACTTTTCCTCGGGTAGCGGTTCTTTTACTATTCGCTAAAGGTTGACGACATCTTTACCTCGCTTTTGCTCTGAAACCATTACCAGTATTCATGTCAGCGCTTTTTCTAACTCCGGTACCAACAAAATGATTCGCGGATTTGGCTTTGGGATACTCGCGGTTTAGCAGATTTCCACTATAATTCAGACTGTTTTCACGAATTAACGTATTCTTGACATGAAATTTTAATACCTTTGAGCAGAAAGAAATTATCTTTCATACAAACAAACTAGTTTGTCACTTTTGAGCTGTTAGCACGACGTTGCAAGGAACAACTGCGTAGTAGAATCATGACGGGAGAGCCTATTTGTCGCTCATTAAATAATATATTTCGTATGCCACAATAAACCGGCACTTAAAGAAACCGAAATATCCCTTCAAGATCAGATCCTCTTGGCTTGCGTACTCGGTTAGTCAAAAAAACACTTTCAGAAGTCTAGGGCATTAGCGTCTTACCTCATTGTCTTTACAGCACCGACGTTGCACCTTCGGACATTGGGTCTTTTTAGTTCAATGGCGCATTTTTCGGATGGTCAGATCCCCATGACTTGTGTACACGATTAGTCAATGAGACTAATTTTTCAGAAATGAAGGGGATTAGCCCACCTTACAGCCCAGACGTCGCGCCGCCTGACTTAGATCTTTTCAGGTCATTGGCGTTTTGAAAGCTTTGATGACATCAAATCTATATTTCGGATCTATATCCGGGGAGTTTTTTGCCTTGAAACTGCCGAATGGTATCATCATCGAATACAACTTTTTTTGCTGAAAGATATACTTTAAGGGTTAAAGTAGTTGAAATGGTGGCATGTATTTCGATGAATAGATTTGATTTGTAAATTTTGTATTCACTTTTTGATAAAATTGATTTGATACACATGTACGGGAGCGATGGGTTTGGCTAGGATTGGGGACGAGCCCCCCCCCCCCCTGCGGTCTGTGAAGGTTTGGTTGCCCTTGGCACCAGCAAGCACTTCTTCTATCATAGAACTGGCAGCCAGTCACCAGATGCGGGCCACTAAGGTAGAACTGGCCGTCGGGCTCTATTTCTGCTTTCGATGCTACCAATGGACCGACCAAGAGGCACAAATGACCCAATAGTGGTTGAATGGCCTTTAAACAACAAAGATACACGTGTATTTTTATAAAAACCTAGATTACTAGTGGTAATACTTGTCATCAAACATCTTTTTTAATCGTATGTACGTTTTTGGGTAACGAGCACTAAGCTCGAGATAATGCTACACTGAAAGACACGAGCAAGAAATTAGTTAGCGCCAACTCCTATGATTTTTCCATTGAATCAAGCCATGTTTAGTTGTCGTCCTTCTCCGATATCTACTGTATTGACTATATATTCTACTGGGCGAGCAGACTCCATTATACAGTCCTCCTGGAATCTGGGTTAACTAGCAGTTAGGCATCGTCCCACACGCATCAGATCCTCATCTCACGTTCCGGCTCTCTTTCCTACATTATGCTCCACCTACTGACCTAGTTTTATGTGCATTCAATCGTCAGAATAAAGTCACACGGACTGTACTGATAACGAACAGTTAATCGGTGGGGCAGGGAAAGGAAAGACCCATTTGTGGTGTCGAGCTGAAGACCTACGCCAAATGTGTTTATGAAAGTGTCGAAGTTTCAGAGCTCAGTGAAGAAGGGGAAAACACCTTTGGATGAAATATATATCTATATAGGCAGTGATGGGCGATTCAACAATATTAATCGATGTTTTGAATAGATTCGAATCGAAATGGAAAGATCGATCTTCTATTCTCAGAAAATCTATCTACGATATTGATCGATCTTCGAAAAGGGTCGATTTCGCGATTATTTACAATTACCTACGAAACACGTATTTCATTTCGATTCGAATCGATTGTCATTTGAGAATCGCCCATCATTTCTACGAATTTACCTAAATAAGTTGATTTGATTACTTTTTATTATTATCATTATTAAATTTTAACGTCCATTTATTATTAACTACGAATTTTAGGACGGGTTATCTATAGGTTACCACCCTTTTCTAGCCAGGATAGGGGTGATGCCTTTTCTTTTTTTCTAAAGCAAAGCCACCACCACTAGTGGGAATCGAGCCCACGACCCTTTGGCTCGGAGTGTTAAGTGCTCACGCCTGAACGCTCACGGCCACCGGGCCTTGTTTTAAATTATTTATTTATTTTTATCGCAACTTTTGGCGATTTACTCTTCCAATTTATCATATAGTGATATTATTTTATTTTATTTTAGTTTTTACACCATTAGTGATATTACAAAATACATTTACAAATTATGTATATAAATACATTATACAGATGATGCAATATATTAATACTGAATAGAAATTGTTACACATCACTGCATTTTATAAATCTTGAACGTTATGGTAATGAATTTTACAAATCGTAATATAATAGCTTAATACAGCTTATAGAAAAAAAAGAGGGGAAATGGGAGAAGGGGGGGGGGAGGACGAGGGGTTTATTGGAGCTATATTTTTGAATTTGATTAGACTTAAGGTGCATCAGTATAGTGTTAATATGTGGACTATTTTCGGCTAGTAAGTCATGTGGAATTGCTAGGTGGTCCCGTAATCAGCAGTCAGTAAGTATGTGTTTAACTGTTAATGTCTCGTTACAACATGCGCATACAGGTCTGTCTTGTCGTTCCATTAGATAGGAGTGCGTTAGTAAACTGTGTCCTAAGCCAAGTCTCGTAAGGATAACTTGTTCTCGGATGACACCTTGATGATCGATTCATTTTTTGGCCCTTGGAGATCGATTCATTAAAAGATCGGACCTTAGAGTTAGATTCTTTAAAAATATAGGCCCTTGGACTTCGATTCTTTAAAAATACATATAGGCCTTTAGAGTTCGATTCTTTAAAAATATAGGCCCTTAGAGAATGATTAAAAAAATCGATATATCGTGTTAAAATATCGATTCAGATCGCCCATCTCTATATATAGGGCTTTAATAAGCCACCCAAGTCCTATACCACGCCCGGCGTAGCTTAACTTCAGTGATCCCTGCCTACATGGCTATGGCTGTCGGCCAGAGTAAATGTATATACTAAACCTATCTAGTTTTTACTTGAGGTCGTCCTCGGATCGATAAATTGTCTAGATTTATGTGAAAAGGGGAGATAGGTTAGTCATAGGATTAGATTATGCACCCTCCGGTAGTTACGTCACGTTTTATGACTTTCTATCAATCCTAGACCATTCGTCGTCTCTGTTTTATAGAGTTGATGGTCCCGTTCTTCCGTCATGTCTGTCCTGCTAGAAATAGATAAAACTTTGCTTGCTACAGTTACGGAGCAGTTAGATTTAACTGCCGTCGTTTTTTAGGGGAGTTCTTACATTTAATGGCGAATCAATTTACAAGGATTTAATATTCTACGATTATAGTTGATTATTATATTATACATTTGTCCTAGGTAAAACAGGTATGAAATCATAATAAAAATGATAGCCAAAATGTGAAATCTTGAAAAATGCCATTTACGATCAACTCTTAAATTCAGATATTGCAGTAAATTATTACATATATTTTATCAAGTTTGGAATGCCTTAGTTAGGAGTTAAGGAAGTATTAGGAAAATATATACCTTTCACTTAGTATTGATAAATATTGAAAAATATCTCCTTTTCCTGAATTCTTAACCCCTTAGAGGCCACCGTGTGTGCAATTGATTTCCGAGGCTACAAGACGGTTTGCACAACTTGTGTGGAATAAAAGTAATGTACAATTATCAGTTATTCTGAGTAAACTAGTCGTCGAAATTAGATTTTTCTTGGACTAATGGAATTTTTAAAGTACAGGAAAACAAAATTTAGCGTTGGTTTTACTGTGTACCAAAAAATCTAAAAATTACTTGTACATTACATATGGTACTCAATCCATAAAAATGGTCCTCTCAATAAATGTTTTTTCCATGAGCGTGCTGCACGCCCAGTGTGCAATGATCTTATTTATGTGGAATCACTTACGAATTGGATGACTTCCATAGCAAAAATGTTTTTGTTTTTTTTATTATTATTATTAAATATGCAAAATATAAAGAAGAAAAAAAATTGTCATCTGGGGACCGTTTTCGAAAAAAAATCGTAGTTTCGAATGGTTTAAAGTATTGCCTCTGATCTTAATCGAGACATTATCAGTTTTTGTATCGTTGCGCGTATCGTGTTGTTTTTTGAAATGCGAATTGGCACATGGCGGAATCGTCGGTGATATTTTCCTCAGAATTTCGGAATTGTATTTTCCGTCTATCTGAACAGGCCATGTCGAAATTGGTTCAATAGGAAGGTGGGTTTACTTCATTGCAACGATTTTGAATCCGCCATTGTACTTACGTGCAATGATATATATTATTTTAAATCTTAGGAAAAATTACTTTTTCTCTAAATAAAAGAAAACTTGAAAGGGCGAAAAAGGGCGCCTTTGATGACCTGTTGTTGGCATTTGGTCCATCTGGCTTGGCGAGCCTTTGTTAATTACCTGTGGGTTGGTTAGGGCAAGGTCCCTCTTTGACATTTAGGGTTCTTCTCTGAAGGGCTCTTTATGGAACTTGGTCATCTCTATAAATACGCTCTCATTTTGAGCTTCGGAGCACTTTTTACTACGTCTTTCAAAACATTCTTCACGAGTATCTCTATTGCTTTGGACAGATTATTATTATTCTAACGGTCTTTCAGATTAGCAAGAATAAGACAATAATGGGTCTAGACCATGGGAAGCCTAGTGGCTACCGCATTAGATTCTCATTCTGGAGATGGGATTCGAGTCCCTCTGCCGTCCCACCTTGTCGCACCATGGATGTCGGCGCTAATGACCCAGTTGTCGATGCGCCGTTAAAAAAAAATACAATAATATATCCAGATATATAGACTTTGAATAGTTAACTGAAGTAGATTATTGCTGTGACGGATGGAAAAATGACCCACTTAAAATCCATTGCTGGAACCATTGGACTGGATATTTACTGTTATTCCCTCAATTCTCGAAACATTCTAAAATAAACCGCTAGTTGATTGTCACCAGTACAAATAGAAACCACAAAGCAACCGCATCGTCGTTATGTTTGTTAGAGTTTGATAACGAGGCTCGTTAACGTAAATGACTACATTGAGGTAATATTTATTTTTCAATAATGATATAGTTTATATGAAGATCCCTGCTTCAATTTGATTATATTATTATAAATCCAAAAGAAGCCAAGAAATTGTTGGGATTTAGCTAGAATTAGAATTAGAAACGGGTTCCCGGAGAAAACCCGGAAAGAACTGCACCGAGGCCTAAAGGCCTATTTTACCACCCGACATCTCGGACTGTTAAACTACCAGACCCGTATCAGTCATGAATCTTAAGAGAGTATTAGGCTGCGTTCATGGTGAGGATTCATTCTGCGATGCTATCTTAGCTACTCCGATGAGCGTTTCCCCCGGGTCACCGCGATGTAAAACAAACACATGTATTAGGGTGGGAGTGTTCATAGTGACGATCCTCACTTACGATGCTATCCTCGCATCCTCGCAGTGACCGCGAGGAATAACAAATATTTTGTTTTATCCTCGCAGTCAGGAGGTAAGCCGCGACGTTGGCTTGACTGTGATTGGCTCCTGATTACGGAGGAACCAATCACAGTCAACCCTACGCTCATGCGCAGGTTACCCGTCCCCTCTCTTTACTTCCTCAGCATTTATTGTGATTCTGTCCTTTTACATGACAAAAACTCTGACTCGCAGAAATAAATAAATAAATAAAAAAAAAAATAAATAAAAATAATAAAAGTATGCATGTATGCATATATATATATATATATATATATATATATATATATATATATATATATATATATATATATACACATAGAAGGAGCTATAAGTGAAACAGAAAGGAATATTCCATCTATTGTTAGCTTTAAATTAATGAGAAAAAATAAATAAATAAATAAGTTGTGTACAGTTATATGTTATTCTAATAATAATAATAATAATAATAAAAAAAAAAAAAAAAAAAAAAAAAGGTTCATAGGACGATTAAAACATTAAGTTGTTCGTCCTTTAATTCATTCCATTCAATTCTGACTCGCAGGAACTGCGTATCTTTGCGGGAATCTCCTAGGCTAGGTCAAAATAGTCAAATTTCAAAAGATTTTTTTCTTTAATAAGAGCTATCCTACTCGCAGACTGTGGTGCTGGCCTCTGTTGGCTCTTTCAAGAATTACGTCGGCCATTTTGAATAATAATAACAATTTATTTTTGATGTTGTTGATAATTAGAAATTGACGACTTTACATCATTATATAATCATATAATGCAGTTTATTTCAATTTTATTTCAACAGTCTCTGTATAACAATGGACTGCTGGCCTTTCTTTGATAAAGCTATCTACTCGCAGGCTATGGTGCTGGCCTCTGTTGAATGTTTCACGAATTACTTAACAGATATATACAAATTCACACCGTTTGACCGATTTTGACGTAACTTGGCATACACGTAGATCTTGATACGGGAAGTGTCTTATTCAGAAAGTAGGTGTAGCATGACACGCTAGTTAGAGTAAACCACTTCCCTACTTAAGTAAGGAGATAGAGTAAACCACCTCCCTACTTAAGGGTTAGAAGGAGAAGACAGACCATGGATGATGAGTCAGCATGAACACCCTCCATCTATGTAGAATACATCGAGGTAAATCGCGAGGAAGCCCTCATCCAGGTAGTCAAGATAGCATCTTCACCATGAACGTAGCCTTAAGGTTCACTTCAGGTAACCTAGGTCCTAGGATCATCGATGAAGACTGCACCAAAATGCAGATACCTCTTAGCTACAAGTTCTGGACGAGCTAAGAAGAAACATTAGGTTAGCAATATTTCCAACGTTTCGGCATACTATTTGATAGTCTACTTTATCAATAAATGCCTAGTTGATGGAGGAAGTCTATAACGTTTAGAAGAACATGGATGACTGCAAGAAACTCGTGCAACACTTATCCATGTTCACCTTAAAGTTATCGTTTTCTTCCTCCATTGACGGCATTTAGTGCCGAATAAGGCTGCCATAGAACATGCCGAAACGTGTTTTTGAGCGGATAACTATATTCACGTCATTATAAATCCATGCCAGACTTGTAAATGATAATAGTTCCAATGTATGTAATTACAAATATTAAACCGTATATCGGATTAAGGCCTACACTGTGGTTAAACAAAGGCACAATTTGGTAGAGATAATCTTGAAAGTAAACAAGAATTATTCTTTCTATGAAACCTAGTTTTCATTAATACCTGTCTTTGGTGGAGATGTTCTAAATTGTTGATCTATAGCTAGTTATATATATTTTTTCCCATGTTTTCATTCTTTGTAAACATCCATGATGTAACAAGAAAAGTTTTTCAGCAAGGCCGTCACTGAAAAAGTCGACCTCTTCTAGGCGGAGCCCCTACTCAAGTCTCTCGCATTAGAATCGAGCGCCCTAGACACTAACCCATGCTGGGACCTAGAAAGGTATATGTAAATGCAAAATAGATTTGTGATTTTTGTCAAAAATTACTCGTTTGATGTTTAATATTGGTTGGCGTAGAAAGGTTCGTGCCTTATGTAATTAGGTGTTGCTAGTCTTGGAAGTATTCTGAGCGGGAGGGGCTTATGGAGAATTGCCTAGGCAACCGTCAGTTCGATAGCTTCGGCGCCAGGTCTCAAGCCGCCATCGTAAACTTCGAGGGTCGTTCGTTTCCTCTGATATCAACTCGAGATATCTGGGCTGGTTTTATTTCTTCGACATTAACTAGACTCTTTGTTTGGCAAAGTATTCTTCTCTTGGTTGATGTACAAGCTTCAGGAATGTTAAAACCCTTATTGATTGCGATTCAAAAATATTTGCACACAGATCCGATTAGATAACAACGTACTTGCACATTTAATTGTCGTGCAAATAATCCATGAAGGTTGTCAAGAGTTTTCTGAAATCAGAACATTTTCCTGCGATAATAGAAGATCTAAGGGATAATACACATCGACAATGCTAAAGAAGGAACAGGGATTATCAAAGGTTTTTTCGTCATAAAATCACTAACATTAAAATATGATGGACGTTTTAGGAATTGTTGGATAATGAAAATTGAAGGTTCCTTTAATAAATAAAATGCACCCAATTTGAAATGTTCTCTTTATTGGGAAACAATTTCGGAGACTTAGCCCCATCTTGAAGCCCTTGCAATGGTATAACCACGCATTCGCGGAAGAACCTTTTCTTGTAAAATGCTTTCTTTGCAAATATCAATGTTTTTAAGACTTTAATATCAATACATTTGGACTTCCACATTTTTAACGAATCGAAGGCAGCTGTGATTAGCTGTGGGTATTTGCTGATTAAGGTTAGTCTTCCTTATTTTCTGTTAGCATGGAAGGTAATACAAATGCATAAAGAACCGTTTGGACAGCAATGGGACGAAAACCATTGACGGTTAAAGTCCTGTGAAATCTACTTAGGATTCACTACATTGGACCCGTATTTCTCCCGATCCGATCCAATCCGATTTCGTTTAAACGACAACGGCCGTGAGTGCCGGATCTGGCCGGGACCAACGTTGATGCTCCCAAAGGCGGTAAACAGTAGGACGGACTTGCTTCGATGTCAGGGCTTCGAAACTAAGCATCACGAAACTTTCTTGAGGATTATTGATATGGGCACTCCTTGACACTGCAGTAATTACCGCCCATGAAGGTAATTACCGCCCATGAAGGTAATCGTGAGTTTGATATTTACTTTTGATACCAACTATAAAGGATGACGAGTGTATCCTTGAAAAGGGCTCGTAAAGTTTGTTAGTTATTGATGGTGTCACCATCAGGTGTCGTTGGGTTACATCGCATACAACATGCTTAATGAAGATTGGAGAAATGTTAAACATTAAAAGTAGTCATAGTAATAAGGAATGTATTTATTGATGGTACCCTCATGGAAGAATTTTTGAAAATACTTGAAAACAATGTGAATCCTACCTGTCGAACCCTAGGAACGAAATACCTATGAAATACCCCTTAAAAGGTTTATGTATATATATATATTGTTTGATATTGCAGGTATAATATTTGCCAGGGAATTACTACAACAAAAGGCCTCGTATCCTTTCTTTGGTGGCCTCTTTCGGAAGATCTACACCCCTCGCTCCGAATTCTCCGCCGGCTCGGCCCCAGGCATCCATTCAGCAGAATTAATTTATTGATTGTAAATGGCTATTCGTTTTGGAGAAACCAATTCCAGTCTCAGTTTTATTTCTCTTTCCCTTTTTTAACGTTTGTTTTCTTTTTATGGCGTCGTTTTGATCGAACCAGCTTTTTATTATCTTGCCCAATCAGGAGGCTTACACAGATGGCGTTTTTACTTCCCATTTTATGTATATGAAACTGATGTTCCTTTAGTAGAACTCTCGCCGAATATCCCACATCCTTTTCATTCCATCGTTTATATTTGACAATCATGATTGTTACTTTTATCGCGTTGCCTCTCTCCATCCATTAGGGAGGAAACCCGCTCATGACGTCGATCCGATGACGCAATCCGGAAGTGAACATTTTACGTTTCAGAACCTTTATATCACGAAAATAACGGTGGATATATATATATATATATATATATATATATATATATATATATATATATATATATATATGTATTCGTGTGTTCGCTCTCTAGTTGCCTGAGAAAAATTTGGTACCAAAATGTTTAGGATGCTTTGAAAGATCGTGTTCGTTAACCCCCGGAATCCACAATCTGAATCAGATCAGATCGGAACACTGTTTTTTTTTTCTTCTCGGCGAAATTCGCGCATTTATAGGCTTGCAGGTACACGTTTTATAGAAACTTTGACGTGGCAATAAATAGAAACCATGTGTTTGTCATGTTTTTTGGAAAAGTTGAAAAAACTTCGGTTTTCTCGAGGTTTTGTCATATATTCTTAAATATTTCTAAACCGAATGGGTAATCGTGGTAAGGCTAAAAGCATAAATCTATTTTTTTACTATTAGTTTTAATGAAGAGATCTTATGCGCAGAAATCGGAGCCTAAAATTCGGTTTCTTTCTTTTGATTTTTTTTTTTTTGTCAAGATTACATTTTAATTTGTACCCTTTTCTTAAATTAAATTTTTTCCTCAGGAAAACACGATAGGTAAATGAGAAACGTGTTTTATTACTATACTATTAAAGTTGCCTATTGAATGAGCGGAACTCGTGAAGGTGGAGTGAGTAAATTCCGCTTAGAGTTAGCTAGTATTTGCCTGTGCAATGTGGCGCTTGAATCTTGCTTTTTCATCAAGATGTTTTTTCCCGGAGGTCCTCAATTTTTTTACGAATTATCAAAACGAAGTATTTACTGTTTTTATTTCAAGCTTTCTAAATGGGCACTAGGGATAAGAATGGAATCCTAAGTTGACGGAATTCCTGTTAGACGGACATTTTGTTATATAGCAGGAATACGCTAATGTTTAATTAACATTTTGTGCATCACTTATCCTTAATATTATTTCGGAATTTTTTCGCCACATTTTCATGTTATAATAATCCCGTCAACTTTTGTTGTTATGTCTCTTATTCACCAACATTACTTGAGTTAAAAAAAAAAAAAAAAAAAAAAAAAAAAAAAAAAAAAATACTTAAGTTCAAGTGCTCTTCAGTGGTTGGTTCCATCCGTCGGCCTAACCCTCCAGGTGGATGCCACGTGGAATTCCACGTGGGTACTTTGACCTCAGTTATTGATTCACGCTATTATTGAAAGGTTGTGTGCGTAACTTCCTGGCTTACTTAACAATTTATGCCAAGGTAAAAGCATCCCCCCCTTCCATTTTCACCTGTCTTTGGTCGCCCTGAAATAATGGTGTTTTTGTAAAGTTTATTTTTTATAAAAGTCTTGGAAACGTTGTGATTTTGACTATTTTTAAAAATGTTTATGATATTGGGTAGGCCATCATTCGAGAAACTTGGAATTCAATTTTATCTTGATTAATTTGACAATTTAGTCGTAGTTTTTGCCAGTTAACGTTTTGTTCGTACCAATTAATGGGGTCCGATGACCGAAAGTTCAATTTACTTCGGCGTTTGTTCGAAATCATGTGTATCATATTAAAGCACAAATAATCTTTTCCATGACTACCAGCTACTAAATCGGAAAACTTAACCCCACGCCTTTCAGTTTTTGTATCACAATTGTTTACTAAACCCTTTGTGGAAGTTTTATAACAATTATATCCTATTTTCAATGTAATTTAAATACAGAAGTTTGTGTTCAGTAAATTTATTTCCGAGACCTGGTGATAAGGTTTCCTATTGCTATTCCAGGTGATGTGTATCTATTTGGGTGTCAGCCCAACCACACTGCATATCAATGTAATACACGTGGCTTATTAGCTACCCACACTGTGTATTCATTTGATACATATGGTGTCTTGGTTAGCTCTCAGATACATAATTGTTTGGAAATGTGGTATATGCCGTTGCTTCTGGGACTTGGTGGTTCTTAATGGCTTTGTCAGTAACAACGCATATGCCTTACTTTTAGAGGGAAATATAGTAATAAGAGTTAGTATTCATGCCGAAAATCTGGGTTTCATAATCCAATTCAATAGGAATAGTGGTTACTTGGAATAGGTAAATAAAAGACCAAGTCGACTTGAATGGATTTCCAGTGGATTGTCGGTGGTGAGATAAGAATCGGCAAGGTGATATTCTTGGAGCTGACCTATTGACGCAGAGACAGAGTTTGAGCAGGTGATTACAGTGACAAGTCTTCCGAAATCCTAGGGAGACAGCGTGGTGCCAGTAGGGAGAAGTGGTGGAGCTGTTTCTGAACAGTCTCCTTAAAGCTGTGACTGTTGTCACCGACTTTGGGATCGGCGTTTGAGATATTTCTTCTTCTTAATGAAAGCTTCATTTTCGCCTTTACCGTTGCTTTTCCTGTGCTATCTACAGAATCAGTGGTCCTCAAACCCCAAGTTGAGCTGGATATATCCCAGGAGTTTTTATTTACCTTCCTTTTATTTTTGACTACGCCCTGCCAACCAGATTCTATAGGCCGTTCAGATTGGCGGAGTAGTTCATTTGCGCATTCGCGAACTTGAAGGAGAGAGATTTTCTCTTCTGTTAAACGATTTGCAAAGATGTTTAATGAACAAAACTTTACATGAAATACTAAAAAAAACTGATTATGTCTCCTTTATCAGTATGCTAGGCTCTCTCTCAGGCTAGAGAGATAGTGTAAAACATTTATTTTAAATATAATAGCCAAAGCAAAACTTTAGCCTAACTATAGCCTCTTCAAATAGTTTTATTTTTGGAATATGACGGTAAGTGTAAATATTTCAGATTGATTAAGGGAGTTAGAACAGGGCTCTTCTGTAGTCCGGATATCCCCTCCTTAACAAAATTCTTTTTATTTGGCCCCTTTCACCCCCCCCCCCCCCAGTCATTATGGCGTTTCGCCCGCGGACACCCGGTAATGGCTACGCTGACCTCAGTCTAAGAAACGCTGAGGTAGTGTATGTTTACAGTTCATTCTGCTTTGCGAATGGCCCAACAGAAAGGACATTTTCCCTCAAAAATTGGATTTAGTTTATACCCCCTTCTGTGTTATTAATTGTTTCCTGCTGCTCTTTCTTAGTTTGCAAGGATGAAGCTCTGGTTTTCGGTGATGGAGGAATATCCTTCTGTCAGGAAAAAACAGTTGGTAAAGTATGACTGTGATTTGTCTCGTAATTATAATATTTAAATTGTGCGTTGAAAATGTCTGCCATATTCCCATCACTTCATCGTTTAGTAGATGATGGATATTTCTCATCGAACTCTGAACTCGCCAATCATTGATATGATGAATTGAGTATGTAGACGGTTCCGTCATCGGGTCCGTCGTTATTACTGACTCACTCTTTAATGAAGCACTTCGTATTCACCTGAAGAGCGAGTGTCGTGTCCCGTTCTTCCTAAAAGTGTGGCCCTCTACGTGACACTAGTGATAGAAGAACCCACTCGAAGAGGTTCTCGGAATGGGTTTAAACACCCGACCAGCTGACGGCATCGCCAGATGTCTCGTCACGCCCTGCTCTATCTACAGCTCCACTGCTAGAGACTACTTTCTTTTTTCATTTCCGCCTTCTTAAAATGCTCTTCTTGTTTACTACATGTGTCCGCTTGGCTTCCTGGGATGGGTATTTTAACAACACCATTGTCATTCAGATCGGTTCTCGTGGGGTCTCTTTTACCATTACGACTTCTGAGGAAGGCAATTCAATAGATTACCTTTCGAAGGATCGCATTCTAACTCCGTATTTCTGCACTTTTTGGTATGTACTTGTTTTATGACTTCTTTGTCCTTTTACCATTACGACTTCTGAGGAAGGCAATTCAATAGATTACCTTTCGAAGGATCGCATTCTAACTCCGTATTTCTGCACTTTTTGGTATGTACTTGTTTTATGACTTCTTTGTCCTTTTTGCGAGTTTTCTCCCTCCTTATAGGAAGGATTCCCGCATTTTGCTTCAATCCTAAGACGTAATCCGGAAGTTTTGGCAAGATATATCCATCTTTCATATGAAATCCATTCCTCCCAGCCGCTCCAATTGTACATATATTTGTCGTCTGTCCGCGCTCTACCGTCTACAAAAATAATCCGATTTTAGTTAAATTTAGCGAAAGAATACACTCCTGACTGCACATCCTGTTTGAATTCATTCATGTATGGGCCCGCTGAAAGATTTCCCTGCTCCATCATGGATGTATAGAAAGGGTGGCAATCTATAGATAGCTCGGTGCTAATGGTCTAGGTGAAGATTCCGACGATCATTTCTTTTAAATAATAAAAAACAAAACAAAAAAACATCTACGAATGGCCAAGCACGTTAAACACCGGACTCCATCAAACAGAAAACTGTTGTTTTTTTTTCGACTCTGGTGAGAAATCTTTTTTGCTAGGAGCAGTATTAGGAAATTGAATGAATCTTTTAAAAAAATAACTTTAGTTCTTTTCAAGAAAAGTGGAAACAATTATAACTTCGTTTTAGCGTACTTAAAAACGACAGATTGCATTATACATTTTTCTACTTGTTTAAATAGTATTTCTCCAAACTAAAATATGTACATACATTTCGGTTACGTTTCTAGTCTAGGAATTGAGTAAAAATATGTATATCTATTTATTATTAACTGATATTAGCAGCTTCGGAATTTCTGTATATTTGCTAATTTATCTGGAATAAAATTGAGAAATTGTGCTGAAATCAATGGCGATATATTTAAGAGCCTAATTAATTTTCTACCAAAAACTTTCAGGTGTAAAAACACGCTCAGATGATGGGTTGTTGCGAACAGTTTTTTTTTTTTTGTTTTTTTTTAACAAAGAAAAAATGAAGCACACGTATTTTGAATAACATAAAATAAGCAAAGTATCCAGTGGGACGTGCTTCCTAAAAAGAAAACTCATTCGTTCAAGTTAAATAAACGTTTAAAAAACAATAAGGAGATGGATCTGTTTAATCCTTAACTCTTTCTTAAACCAAGAATATACTTAATAAAATACAATGAGCAAATGTGGGTTAGTAATTACACCTTTTTATAAATATTGTTTTTTTTTTTTTTTTTTTTTTTTTTTTAAGAGATATTGTGACACATCCTCATTAACACTTTGACAACCTTTATTTTAAACTTTTATGCAACAGTAAAACAAGTAAAACAAAACTTTAAGTTTTGGATGAAATTGCAAGAATTATACTTTCACTTCAAATTCAAAATATATGAGGTGAGTAATATTTTTGGGTCAATATTTAAAATATTTGTTCTTTTACCATTATTGAATTTATTTGGCGTCATGCATGTATGAAACTGATCGATTGCAAGCATTTTACAGGAGAAACCTTTTTTTTTTTTTTTTTTTTTTTTTTTTTTTTTTTTTTTTTTCTAAAGACGTATTGAAATTTATAAATTAATTTAGGGTATGGTAATAAAACTGTTCTGTCTAGAATTCTAGAGGTTGCAGGAGACTGGCTTGAGGCAGGAGTGTAATATTTGTATAAAAATACTGTGAGGTTTTACCGGAGTCATCTTATGGAGCTGGCTAAAAATATCTGAGGGCCTCAGATACCTACGCTCCTCTCAATCCAGTATCTTGTGGGGCTCTACCTTGGATTCTTCCTGTCGTATAGACAATCTGACAACAAATATAGCTGTTACCCGGTGTGCCATGCTACAACAACTTTCAAAGCAAAAATAAATTAGAAACCGAATAAGTAATATTAAAATCTAATAAAGCAAAATCTGTAACTATTTGTGTTCATAGTTCCGAACCCGTGATCTCCGAACTGAGAGACCTGGACGATATTCACAGCATGAGTCGACTGCTCTACCAGTGAGCCAAACTTCCTCCCTGCCATTCGAAAGTTCTACAAAATCATTGGATTCAAAGTTCTGCATTCATTGGATTGAATTTCTCCTTAAATCAATCTTCTTCGGCGCATATACTAATGGTATTTATAGTAATGCCCGCACCGCACTTTTGCAAGCCGAGAGTCGTGACCAGACGATTGTGAAACTTAGAAAGCAAGGTTTACCCTTTTATCCGGCGAAATCATATTCTATCTAATCCCTCCTTGGATATGTGTCTGCATCGCGCAATTACTATGTACGTCGTAACACGCGATTATATTTTAAGATATGGACACTATTGACAATTTAATCTTTTTTCTTGTTAGTAGCTCATATATCGATGATCACAGGAAATAACTTAGTAAGTTCGAAATAACCGAGAAACCAAGTTATATTAGGAGACGCCAAGAAACTTTATGAGTCTGAAACGATGAAGGCTGTGAGTTAGTGACTTGTCTATACTAGGCATGCTTCTTAGTAGGTGTTCTTCGCTGACGTAACTAATTTTGCCGATTTCGGCCTTACCAACTTATTCCCTGTGCCCATCAATATATACATTAGCTGATCTTAAAAAGTTGTTTAAATTATTCTGTTAGCGCCGGGCTTGTTACGTGTGTGACAAACTATCACTCAACCAAGTACTACTACGCGTAGCGTTGTGACCGGACGTTACCGGCGCATTGGACATAGTATGACCAGTAAAATAAGTCTTTTCATTGCCGAATTATGGACTTGTTTTCAAAAGGCTACGTTATTTTCATAACTAAGCATTTAATTTCTTATGTCTGGCTTGATGTTCCATTTACTTCATATTCTTCTTCGTGCTCCTAAAGGGAAGTAGTCAGTTGGAACAAACTCTTGATGGGTACTTGTGTTTCCAAGTACTTCATGAAGATGTTAGTGAGATAAGAGAAATGATCACCCACGAACCGAGTTCCCAAGGAAGAGCTGATGGTATCTATCTGCTTGAAAACTAATTGAGAATTAGGTAGTAGTTAATTGCCGTTAGTTAGAACATCCTTAACTTCTTCTTGTTATTAGTTGTTGATTATTTAGAATTAATGAAGAACACAAACTATTGGGTAATTGTATATATGAAAATAAAGACGGAGAAAAGATATTATAACCGCACATAGAAAATAAATATGGATGATGTAGTTTAATTACTTATTTAATTGGCTTCTGGTAAGACTTACCTTCTGCAGTATGTTTGGAACACCTAGGGAAATGGCCTATGAGAAAAAAGGTTTTAGGGGATGGTGAATTTAAAAGTTCACCATTTACTCCATGTGCATAATAACAACAGAATAAGTGAGTGTTGAGTTCCAGCTGGAGGGACCGCTTGCATGAAACCTCGGCCAGTATGAATGGGTTCTGAGAGCTGCGGACGCTAGACAGTGGTGCGAAACTGGCAACATGTCGAAAAATTTCATTATTTGTTATGTAAACTGTTGGTTCTGTCGTCATAGAAGAGGTCTAGTTCGGATCAGAACATTGAAATATTTTCGGATTGTGTCTGGGTTGTTGCCGCAGTGCTGATATGATTTGGAACAGTTCTGCTCATTTTATACTACAATAGTTGGCACGTTTACGGATTGTGTCTGGGTTGTTGCCGCAGTGCTGATATGATTTGGAACAGTTCTGCTCATTTTATACTACAATAGTTGGCACGTTTTCGGATTGTGTCTGGGTTGTTGCCGCAGTGCTGATATGATTTGGAACAGTTCTGCTCATTTTATACTACAATAGTTGGCACGTTTACGGATTGTGTCTGGGTTGTTGCCGCAGTGCTGATATGATTTGGAACAGTTCTGCTCATTTTATACTACAATAGTTGGCACGTTTTCGGATTGTGTCTGGGTTGTTGCCGCAGTGCTGATATGATTTGGAACAGTTCTGCTCATTTTATACTACAATAGTTGGCACGTTTTCGGATTGTGTCTGGGTTGTTGCCGCAGTGCTGATATGATTTGGAACAGTTCTGCTCATTTTATACTACAATAGTTGGCACGTTTTCGGATTGTGTCTGGGTTGTTGCCGCAGTGCTGATATGATTTGGAACAGTTCTGCTCATTTTATACTACAATAGTTGGCACGTTTTCGGATTGTGTCTGGGTTTTTGCCGCAGTGCTGACATGATTTGGAACAGTTCTGCTCATTTTATACTACAATAGTTGGCACGTTTTCGGATTGTGTCTGGGTTGTTGCCGCAGTGCTGATATGATTTGGAACAGTTCTGCTCATTTTATACTACAATAGTTGGCACGTTTACGGATTGTGTCTGGGTTGTTGCCGCAGTGCTGATATGATTTGGAACAGTTCTGCTCATTTTATACTACAATAGTTGGCACGTTTTCGGATTGTGTCTGGGTTGTTGCCGCAGTGCTGATATGATTTGGAACAGTTCTGCTCATTTTATACTACAATAGTTGGCACGTTTTCGGATTGTGTCTGGGTTGTTGCCGCAGTGCTGATATGATTTGGAACAGTTCTGCTCATTTTATACTACAATAGTTGGCACGTTTTCGGATTGTGTCTGGGTTTTTGCCGCAGTGCTGACATGATTTGGAACAGTTCTGCTCATTTTATACTACAATAGTTGGCACGTTTTCGGATTGTGTCTGGGTTGTTGCCGCAGTGCTGACATGATTTGGAACAGTTCTGCTCATTTTATACTACAATAGTTGGCACGTTTACGGATTGTGTCTGGGTTGTTGCCGCAGTGCTGATATGATTTGGAACAGTTCTGCTCATTTTATACTACAATAGTTGGCACGTTTTCGGATTGTGTCTGGGTTGTTGCCGCAGTGCTGATATGATTTGGAACAGTTCTGCTCAGTTTATACTACAATAGTTGGCACGTTTTCGGATTGTGTCTGGGTTGTTGCCGCAGTGCTGATATGATTTGGAACAGTTCTGCTCATTTTATACTACAATAGTTGGCACGTTTTCGGATTGTGTCTGGGTTGTTGCCGCAGTGCTGATATGATTTGGAACAGTTCTGCTCATTTTATACTACAATAGTTGGCACGTTTTCGGATTGTGTCTGGGTTTTTGCCGCAGTGCTGACATGATTTGGAACAGTTCTGCTCATTTTATACTACAATAGTTGGCACGTTTTCGGATTGTGTCTGGGTTGTTGCCGCAGTGCTGATATGATTTGGAACAGTTCTGCTCATTTTATACTACAATAGTTGGCACGTTTACGGATTGTGTCTGGGTTGTTGCCGCAGTGCTGATATGATTTGGAACAGTTCTGCTCATTTTATACTACAATAGTTGGCACGTTTACGGATTGTGTCTGGGTTGTTGCCGCAGTGCTGATATGATTTGGGACAGTTCTGCTCATTTTATACTACAATAGTTGGCACGTTTTCGGATTGTGTCTGGGTTGTTGCCGCAGTCCTGATATGATTTGGAACAGTTCTGCTCATTTTATACTACAATAGTTGGCACGTTTACGGATTGTGTCTGGGTTGTTGCCGCAGTGCTGATATGATTTGGAACAGTTCTGCTCATTTTATACTACAGTGGTTGGCACGTTTTCGGATTGTGTCTGGGTTGTTGCCGCAGTGCTGATATGATTTGGAACAGTTCTGCTCATTTTATACTACAATAGTTGGCACGTTTTCGGATTGTGTCTGGGTTGTTGCCGCAGTGCTGATATGATTTGGAACAGTTCTGCTCATTTTATACTACAATAGTTGGCACGTTTTCGGATTGTGTCTGGGTTTTTGCCGCAGTGCTGACATGATTTGGAACAGTTCTGCTCATTTTATACTACAATAGTTGGCACGTTTTCGGATTGTGTCTGGGTTGTTGCCGCAGTGCTGATATGATTTGGAACAGTTCTGCTCATTTTATACTACAATAGTTGGCACGTTTTACACGGAAAGTCTCTTTGAATAGCGGAAACGGTAAGAAGTATAAATTGATAGTGGGAATTAAGGCGTTGCGGATACGAAAGGCGAACTCAACAAAAGATAGTTTTCAGGAAAATGTGTTTGAATATTTTTCCATAAGGACGAACTGCAACAGATATTCAAAACATGTTTTCGTTGTGGGATGTATTATTGTTCAAATTATATAATAATTTAACAGGAATAAGTGTGAACTTCACTTTCAACGAAAAGAGCATTTTATTTATATCGTCATCCAGGGGACTGGTAATGGAGGGTTGAGTTCGCCTTTCGTATTCGCCTTCCTATGGCAGTTTCCACCCAGCTTGTTTTCAATCTCTCTGTATTTTGTGAGGTAAATAAGGGCCAACATAAAAAATATACCTGTAGATTCTCTGAAGCGTCTAAAATCAAATTTGACCGGATGTCGAGTTCGCACTTCGTATCCGCAACGCGTCAATTATTAAACAAAAATATTTTATATAGCCGGAGCGTGAAATTTCCTTATGATATTTTAATAATTAGTTTTGAAAATGTTAATAAAATGTAAATTTATGTATACTAATCTTTAATAGTCCTCCTGCTTCAGTATCCATTGCTCTGAGAGTCCTCGATTTGATGGAGTGCGGAGGCGATGTAAGTGGTGGTAGCTCGTTGACCGCTAAGAAACCGGATGGTGAGCTCATGGCTTCCTCTCTATCATTATCTCAGGCCAGTTTGGTAGATCTGTTAGTTATGTTGGTCCGGTAATACTGAAGATTAGCGTCCTCCGAACCGATTATTTTCACATTTTGCAGTATTAAGGATTTTGATGCACTAAACCCAAATCCGTAAACACAACTCGCTCTCAACTTGGAAAGGAGTTCACTGTTGTGGAGGTTATAAAAGCTGGCGTAAACAACGTATTTCTAACATGCGCATGCGCGGGTATGGAGAAGTCTAATTGAAATTTACCATTAATTATTTTAAATTTACCAGCAGTTATTTATTCAGAAACATTTTTTTAAAAGAATAAAACATTCTTCACATTTTTTGTTTCGCTGTTGAAAAGTATTATATAACAGAAATCCCTGATTTTAATGCGAATATTTATTTCGCATTGTGGGCGTACATGCTATACATTTCCGCTCGCTCGAGAAGATGTCAAAACTGTAGTCAATCCAACTCGCTAAAATAAATAGAATTCTATTCATTTTAGCGAGTTGGATTTACTAGTGTTTTGATATATTCTTGAGCGAGCGTAACGAGCGGAAACGCTTAGCATGTATAAGCGACAGGTTACGAGGAGGCTCTTAAAATTTATAATTATTTCTAAATAAACAGTTTATCAACATTTCAAATGACTGTTCTTTGTTACCCAATTTCATTTTCCTGCGCATGCGCATGTTTAATACGTTGTTTACGCCAGCTTTTATATCCTCCGTAACAGTGAACTTTAGTTCTTTGAACTTCTATCGTAGTTAAGAGCGAGAGTGTTTTTTTTTTCTTTTTCTTTTTGGTGCATCAAAATGCGTTATAGTGCAACATTTGAATATCGGTACGGAGGACCCTAAACTATTACCGTTGATTCTACTTTAGTTGATATGCGGGTTTCTTCCCGCATATCGGTAGATTTGAAGTAGCTTTTCGAAAATGATTTCATGAGTACGACCTCAATAGGTGCTCCTACATTCCTTCTGGATGCTAATAAGTTGGTTCTATTTACTTGCTGAAATTGTTATAAGTGTATATTATACTAAAAGTACAACAGCATGGCTATACG
The DNA here is from genome assembly GCA_946811695.1 of Gonocerus acuteangulatus. Taxonomy (NCBI): domain Eukaryota; kingdom Metazoa; phylum Arthropoda; class Insecta; order Hemiptera; family Coreidae; genus Gonocerus; species Gonocerus acuteangulatus. Next base: position 12,764,245 of record OX328131.1, read on the forward strand.
TCCTTTGTCAGAACGACAGGAAGTAGTTTTACGGCATTCAAAGAGTGATTTAGGGCTTAGTGTAGGTAGTTCCGTTCATTTCACACTTAATAATCCGTGAAATTCTACAATTTACAATTTCAGCTTACAAATACCTCACCTGAGTTGTGGTTGTTAGCGGTCGTCCAGCTATAAATTACCTCTCTCATTATTTCTTTATCTATATTAATTTTGAATAGTTGTTTAAATTATACGAGTATCATTCGCGTTTTTTCTTTATCAGATTCTATTGAAGTTTCCTTCGATTATGTTATATGTTTAAAATTCTTTCAAAAAGTTCATTTTGTGCTGGTGATCCCCAGGACTAAGTAATCTTGTATTCGAGATTACACAGGCACTCAAGAAAAGAAACGTGGTATTTTCCAAATACACCATACATGTATTGGTATGTACTTCGACATGCTGAATCCAAATCCGAGGTCTGTTTCAGCACATGGGCGTAAAATGAACGACGGATCTGTAGTCAACTTTCTTTTTTTTTTTCTTTTTTTCTTTTTTTTTCTTTTTTTTTGTGCAAAATAGACATACTTTCCCTTGAAATGACTTTGATTTTGTGTCGATGGAGTAAAACAGACCTCGGATTCGAATTCAGCGACCATGGAAGCTCTAGTATTTCTTATTTAACGACTTTATCATTGGAAATTTGACCTTCAAATGCTCTTAAACCTGACGTGATGGGATGAAACGGATTCCGGATTCGGATTTAGCGTGTTGAAATGCATGAGAATATATTATATGAGTTTTTGAAAAAGTAATGAAGTCAGCCGAAATTATACTAAAATACTATAAAACTAAATTATTGGTTATATTTAACTTGATTTAGGCGATGTCTTTTTCTTAAAAGCAACCGTCCTTCTGCGCTACTTTTTGTTGACTAATTTTCATGATTATAGGAGTAGCAAAAAATCTGTATAGATTTTTAGGACTCGTGGATTTTGAAACTATTTTCGTAAACTAGTGTTAGCTACTGATTTTCATTCTCAGCAGGCCATTCGTTTTCGTTTGAACCTCTATAGAGACCCTTTTGAAGGGGCTGTTCAAGAATTCCTTTTTAGGCGAGATCTGATTATGCCTTTGTCGTCTTGCAAGATTCCCTCTGAAGGACGGCAGGGCTGCTTTTTTAGTGTTAAAATAAGAAAACCTAAGGCCATCCGGCGGGGGCCGACGAGGACTACCTGCAGAACTGTGGGGATTTTGACAAAACTCGGTGTATTACTGAACTGAGTCTTGGTATTGTCAAGAAGGTTTGGAAGAATACTATTTCAGATTGGGAGAGAGAATTCTATTCCAGGATTCTATCTGATTGTATCACGGGAATAGAATACTGTCTGTTCTTGTGATCTTTGAACCGCGTTAGATCCTTCTGTCAGCTCCGTTGGACAAATCATGCTTCATATAACATTTCATCGGTTCTAAATTTTATCTTGGCTCTTCTTTACTCAATACTTATCTATATTCCAACCCGGAAAATCCTATTTTAATATGTGGGGGGTTTGTCGAAAACTATATTTATCAGATTATAGGTCAGAAGTTAGAAAGACCAACAAACATAAAAGAAATTAAGGAATTTTGAGAAAACCCACCTCTCTTAATAGACCTTTCCTTTCAACGAAAAATATTGTTCTAACTTGAAAAGTATTTGTTGAATTAAGTTGGTTAAATATTTTAAAAATAAGACTGAAATTTGAGTGGGGTTATTCATGAACTTGAAGAGCTTATCAAATTTATCGCTAACTATTAACGTTACTTAAAAATTCAGTACCTAATAATTCTTTTTAAAGTAATTCTCAATCATAAAAATGCATTTCCAGAAAAATAAGTAGATGTGACAGTGTTCTTTTCCGTATATAAAAAGAATTGCCTTCACCGGGAGCGCATTCATAAAAATTAATCTCACATATTTCACTTCTCATGAAATAAGATGCCGCTTCAAGTGCCAGAACATCTACTTGACTAATAAAAAACGTCCGACTCGCAGGAACTGCATCATCTTAGCGCGGTTCCGTTCTTATCCCTAGTCTCATTTGGAACGATTAGAATTTCGAGAAAATTGGAAAAATATTTGTTGATTAACATTTTTGGTTTGGGTACTTAGAATCATGGGATTCAGTTGAAACATTTTCTGCATGTTCATCAAAACTAATATGTTCAAATTTTGGTTACGTTTGGAGTTGAGGAAGGGTTAGAATAAATCATTTTCTTAACAGACATGAAAAGTTTTGGTAACTTTGTATACTTTCGTCAATATCTCGAAAACCGTTGACAATCTTGGGAAGCGGAAGGTTGCCATTCGAAAGCTTACTAAATGCTCTACAAAAAAGGTTCTGAAGAAAGTATTAATTAGGCGATGTCAATCGGAGAAATAAGTGCTTAAAACTTTAAAGTAATTGATTTCGTTTATTCGAACGGTTCTTTTTGTCTGTTTTATTCCTTGTTATCTTTTAATTGCTTATAGTTGGATAATGTATTTGACAATAAAACAGGTTAAGTAAAATAACAAAAACAATTTATTGTTAGAAATATAGATTTTCCAAGATTTGAAGACCTTGTAACTAGCGAGGGCCTTTCCGGGGTTGGCCGACCCAGCCAGGTAAGATCATAAATCAAGACCTTTCAACAAAGGTGGAACCAAAATAATAACTGTTTCTATTTTAATCTTTCCAAATTAGACTAGGGATAAGAACGGAACCGCGCTAAGACGATGCTGTTCCTGCGAGTCGGACTTTTTTTTTTTTTTTGGTTACCTGTAGGTTAGTACTTTTGTTTCGAGGATGGAACTCCAACCGTGAACCCTAAGCACGGTAAGTTCACGCCTTAACATCACGCCCATTGAGTCTCCATCGGTATATTAGCAATTAGATATCAACAAATAAAAAATAATAATAAAAAAATATACTGTTTAAATGTTTTCTCAGCTTATTACTGTTGTAAGTATATTGAATGAATTTATTATCTTAATTAATTTGACCTTTGGCTGCATTTGAGAAATTATGCACCACTATTAAATATTTATAACCTTATTTATGTAAGAAGGTTGCCGATTTCAATGATGATAATTTCGCATGCATCCTTTCTAATTGAGCCTCTAAACGTTTATTTACAAAATAAAATGGTATCTCTTATTATTAAAAAGAAATATATATATAGGTTGACTTTGGATATTATTACTAGTATTATGTGTGCCCAATTTACTTTTATGGTTTTCCAATTTCCAATTTTGTGAAACGTGGAAGTATTAAATTACTGGTGACCCGAGCTACTTTTCACCTTAATAGAAGTTTCCTTTATGTAGCGGATGTGATTTTTTGTCTGGTGTGATTTTTTGTTAGGTTTTACTAGCTTGTGTATTTAATGAATGAATAAACCTGTGTAGAACAGATTGAATGAATGTGAAATAGTTCTTTATTCATTACTCGTACAAACCTCGCTGGCCTTTTGAAAGTTCAAACCTAATGATTTCCACTTCCTTGGAGAAAGTATCTCTCTCTTTCTTCGCTATTTCTAGACCGAAATAGAATTTTCTCATTGACATTAACAATTTCTTTACTTCTCATATCCTAGGCTAATATTCACCTGATTTTACGCTCACCACTCTCTCTTTGGATCTCTAGTAATCCCAGAAGCCTTTCTCCACTCAGGATCTAAGTATAGCATACCTTATAATCCGGGGTTATTAGGAGATTTAGAGTCTTCCAGAACTGGGTGCAACAGTGCTTTCATTTAGTTGTCATTATCCATAATCCTTATGGGAGGTTTACTGGGTAAATAAATACTAATTATGTGTTCTTGGTGTTAGTGCAAAATGTGGAGCTTTTAGCATATCAAACTTTAAAAAAATACATTAGTTGAGAACTTTAAATGGTTTAGAAAGAGGAATCAAAATCATTTAACAAAAAAGGATTCCTCCTATATCTTCTTTCGATGTTCTCTGCATGTACTAAAGGACTTCTTCGGCTCATTCTTCGAAGATAAGGTCCAAAAACGAATGTAATGAGTACTTCTGTTTATACATGTGCGCAGAAAGTGGTAACATAGAGTATTCGAAGAGATCAGACATACGGACAATTATTCCATCTATTTAACAGAATGTATGTAAGTTAAAGTTTAAAAGAGTATGAAGTGTAAGTGTTGCATTATCTCAACTCGAAGTGGAACAAAAGCCCGAGGAAGCTTGCCAAAGATCTTGAAATCGTGAAGGATGTCATATTGCTATGGATTCCTTGGTCTCGCTGTCAACGAGATAGCAGATCGGATCGCCAGGGAACCGATGAATCTTTAAGTTGAGCTCGATTATTGAGACTGTGTCCTCAGTGTCTATGAAGTAAACTCCCTGAATGAAGCCGCCAATTAACCAACAATTGACCAGGAGACATCCGTATCAAGACCCAAGATGCAATCTTTGCACTCAGTCGACGTTGGCAGGTCCTCATGCTTCACTTGCAAAAGAGGCAGAACAAGGCCAGTGATTGCCATTTCACTAAGTACAGGGTTCCAGTCCCCTGTGCGAGTGCAGGAGAACTAAACCCAAGAACTCATGACAATCTAATAATTCTAGATCTTTATGAGTCTGGCTTCTTCCGACCGATGAGCTGGAAAATGTTTATTGGGAGCCGGGGGAATCGTGGATGGGCCTTGCGTTTCATTCTTTTAACCACTGACCTTGCCATACAAGGAGTGAACAAGAAGTGATAAGAATGTTGTCAGAATGTTGGCATTTTCTTTGGTCTAGATGATTGACACTTCCTCACGCTTTAGCATTGCGAAAATGTTTTCCAACGTTATAACCTATTAATCCTAGTTAATGTTCCACAGTATTTACCATATCTATTACTATGATAGAACGGCTCCGTTCCTATTTCTGACAAGAAAGGGCAGCTCCCTTTCCTAGCTATATTTAGTTGAAGGAAGTCCAGGCATACCTATCCGACGTCTAGCTGCCTACGTGTCAGCTTCTCTATTTTATTTATCCTCAAGTGTTTAGGCTGGCTTCCATCCTTGGGGCATTCCAGTCTTATGGCTTCTATAATTGCTCTATTAAAGACATTGTTTTCACGTTCCGAGTCCTTTTAGGGCAAACAGCCTCATCCATCAAATCTGTTTCTTTAATAAATTATTATTTAACAGGAATGTTTTAATTTTATCGATTTATATTAAAATAATTATCAGCTACCTACTTTTTATGCCTTATTTGTTTTTGTTTTTAGAATAATTAATGTGGGGGTCTCCCGTAGTCTAGTGGCTAGCGCGCTGGATTCATAAGCGGGAGATGGAGGGTTCGATTCCCACCTCCGGCAGGAATTTTCTCATCTCAAGGCTCGCTGGGAAAATTCCTCGCTGCGCCCTGGATGTCGGCGCTAATGACCTAGAAGTAGATGCGCCATAAAAAAAGAAAAAAAAAATTAATGTGTTTCCATAACAAAAAAAATTAGGGACCCGAGTGGCCATACCTAGCCAATCTAACGTCTGTATCTAGATCAGGCTAGCCCGACAACGCCTATAGTCCGTCCGCAAACAAAATAACCAAAAGGGGCGTTGTCGAAGGGGAGCTAGGCCTTTCCTTACATGGGCTGTAGGCAGCCCCTGCGCACTCTTCTGTTTGCGGGCGGACTATAGTCAGATCTCTAGGCTTATGGGCGTACCCGGTTCATATGTGAATTGTACTCCCTTTCCGGCGCTGACAGTACTCCTACGGCTGGTTCTATATTATAGGAGTCTCTGATACTCGGCCGACCCTGATCATGTTTATGTTGTAGACACAGAATTTGGTTTTTCCTAGTATTTCCCTATGCCCAAACATGTGTTTCCTATCGGCCATCTTCTCTTAGGAGCAGACTGGAATGAGGAAGGAAGTTCTTAGTTGACTTTTTCTCATCATTGAGTACTACCAAAATACCGTTAAATCATATCAGGACCTTGCAAGAGAAAGGGTGAATCTGTAAATAGATTTTTATTTTTTTTCTGATTTTGAAACATGTAGGTACCATGACGCTTCGCCTTGTTTCTCTGGGTTGCCTTTAGTTCTCTCTCAGTTTCAAGTTAAAGTGAATAGCACCATCATCTATGAAAAATTCAATGTCCTATTTCAAGGGCGAATCCCAGGTCTGAAACTCTCCTCCCAATATTTTGTTACCCATAAGTCACTCGTAATAAATCATTCATGTAAAAATTATAATTGAAACATTGAATTTCAATTACATACCTTTTCGATCAGGTTTATAAATCAGCATTCCATAGAGTAAACATTCGCCCTTGCTATCATGAAGCACTTCTAGAACTTACGACTTCGAATCCCCTGATTCGCCCTTGCTATCCTGAAGCACTTCTAGAACTTACGACTTCGAATCCCCTGATTCACCCTTTCTCTTCCAAGGTCCTGATATGATACAAAATTATCACTGTTTAACTTATCTCTTGCCGTATGCGGAATGTTTCTTTGCGTTTAATTTCCCTCCATTCTTTGTTCTAAAATGATTTGAACTTATTCCAAAATGCACCATAGTATTATTTCAATGTTATCTTTGCCATACTTCAGAATATTTTATTTACTGATACCGAACGAATTTATATCGACATCCCGAAAAAACTTGAAAAAAATCTTTAATATTTAATTGAATTCTAAAGTATCTATATGCGCGTCCAGCTCATGAACGATATCTTCTAAAATTTTCGTTCTTCCACTATGAAAATAATAAGGCAAGAATGAACAAACAAATACCACTTTTGGTGACGTTTCTTCGATTCATTAAATATATGTACACACTTTGAGATACTGTTTAATCTGTTAAGTTTAACTTTTGGTTGGCTCCTTAGATGCTAATAATGATCCCTTTATTCAGTCCTATTTCGCTAGTTTCTTTATTACTTTCTAATTACATTTTTTTGAAATGGAATCTTTTGTTTGTATTAAGTAATATATTTTCCATTGTTCTTTAGATTCCAAGATTCTTAATTCCTGTAATTTATTTAGTCTTACGTAATTACTCTCAGTTGTTTCATAAACCTATGGCTTTGTAAGCTATTTATTTCTGTTTCCTTCGCCAATTCAGAATATCTAATTATTATATCAAAATTAACAAAAATCTTCGTGTAACAGGCCACAAAGGGAGATAGGGACAGTTATTCTAGAGTTATCTGATTATTGACCATACAGCAAACTATAGCGAGATAGTTTGGTCAGTAATATGCTTACTTGTCCACTTTACAGGAACCCTTCAAAGGCTGGGTGAGGCCTAGTCCGCCACTCGAACGCCGACACTAGAAAATAAAATCTTTGGGTCGCATCCGAGTTTCGAACACGGATTCTCCAGAACATGAGTCGAGTGCTCTACCACTTACTGAAACTCGCCTCCATCATAGCAGAAATGTTCAATTAATATAATTATCTCCTTATCTAAGGTTGCAAGATTCTGATTCACTTCTAAATACTTGAAGAATTTTGTTTTCAATGTTTTATCTCTCTTTCGTCACTTTATTGTTTGAATAAATTTTATGATATTAGCATTTTCGTTGTTCAATTGAACGAACTCAAATGGAAAGTTAGGTTGCCTCTCTGTAAGGTCTTTTTTAAATGTATCAAGCTCGCCCGTGACAAATCCTGTAGCATTTCTGTTAATGAAATATTCAGGGTTGTTCCATGGATTTCCTACCCGAGTGCAGTCAATCTTCATTTCCAGACTGCTCAGGTATTTATTCCGCTTGAATTATTACTGTTGTTGGCAGAAATCTACCGGCCACGTATGCCATAAACTCTGGTTTACTTGCTCCTTCTCAATCCGTCTGAATAAATGTATTTCCTGTATGGAGTTGAATCATACAAGTTTGACCCCATTGGCTAAAAAATAATAGGATATTGAACGCCCCTTTATTCAGGGTGCTTTAGACAGCCTTAAACTGTGGAAAATCAAAGCGAATAAATGGAAAACTGACCTCAAAGGTAATAAAGTGACACCAATTTGTTATCTCTGGTGCATAATATTCATATTTATTTATTCATTGTATTTACGAGCCCGCAAAGTAGCGACTTGCTCGTTATATTGTTACATTTTATTATAGGCACATTGGCCTAAACAAATTCTAATTTCTAATTAAACTATTCTTAAGTACACGATAATATTAACTTACAATACCACATGATATTAATTACAATTTGCATATATACTACATAATATGCTAATAATACTAATAACTTATGATCTTAATAATTAAAATATTAACACTAAAATATTAATAACTAATAATACTAATACTAATAATATTACTAAAATTATTTTAGCTTAAACATACTTTATTTCACATTGAGGTTTAATATATGTTCTTTATGTGAGCACTTTTAGTTCATCTGGCTGATAGTGGTTGATGATACCTTGCAATGATAATGAATAAATGTATTCAATAATACTCCATCTTTATATTTTATTATAAATGTTTTTGGTTTTTAAATGCTGAATAATGGTGTCTATATGTAGGCTACCTTCAGTTAATATCTCTCGCATGTCGTTTGGTAAGTCTAAGTAGTCCCGTTCTCTGCAGTCTGTCAGTATGTGTTTTACTGTCAGTCTCACATTACAGATTCTGCAGAGTGGTTCCTCTTGTCGTGTGGTAAGTCTAAGTAGTCCCGTTCTCTGCAGTCTGTCAGTATGTGTTTTACTGTCAGTATCACATTACAGATTCTGCAGAGTAGTTCGTCTTATCGAGTCATTAGATGAGAATGAGTCAAGTGTGAATGGCCTATTCTCAGTCTGGTAACCAGAACTTCTTCTCTTCTTGTGTATCGATTTCTTGACGGCCAGGCACTTACGCACTCTTTTATCTCACGTAATTTATTGTCTGTAGTGTACGTCCATGAATTTTGCCATTTGATACATACTGGTGCATAATAACCTATGACAAAAAAACCGACTTGCCAATGAAAGAAATTAGCCCTTTTTTGGTAAAGATGGCTGCTCTTAATAAAGGTAATTTTGTTCATAAAGTGCATAGCTGCATAAAGTGCCGGAAAGTCCGTATCTCTTTCAATTATTCCCTAGTGCAACGCCCTGCCCGTCTTCTCTCTACGTCACTAGATGTACTGTTCTTTTAGCCTCGTATGACGTCCTTAATGCGCTTTGTTACTATTCATCATAGAAATAATCTCATATATGATATGTATAAATAGACGAATGTTTATACAGCAAAGACAATAGGACGCCTTTAAACGGAAAGGAACCAAAGTGCCATTTGGTCATTCTTTAGAAAATTGGGTTTAAAGTTTTTTGTGTGTTTAAAATTCCTTCATTATCTGAAATATTTCATTCATTTTCTCTCATTAAAATGAACTGTTGTTATGGTAATGGGGTTTTATTTTCATAGTTATTGATAAAAATGGTGCTTGATTCCTTTCTGTTTATTACAGCATACTGGATAAACCATTTTACTTTTTTTTTGGTATTGTTTCTTGCTTTAATGACAACATTATATCTTAACCTGTTTTTTATTACTATATAGATTCTCTAATTATCTACAAGATAGCACCAAAAACTCAATTTCGTTAAAAATGGCGCTTGGTTCCTTTCCGTTTAAAGGCGTCCAATTAGATGAATTCAATCTACGTATTGACTTGTTTATTTAACGCCGAGCTGCGAAGGCACTTGTTCTTATCTTCACTTAAGATGTACTGAGGAGAGAGTATGTACGTTCAAATTATTGTTCATTGTCCTGTTTTTCCCCCTTCCTGGACTTATGAATGTCTGTATGGGCCTGGGATGTCTTACCCCAGAAATTGGGTCTAAAGCGAATAGATAGTTCCGTCCTTGGACAAGTCAGTGGTTTTGTCTTTACTATCTTACTATCTTTACTTATCTGTGGGCTGTTCTGTTTTTATGTATTCTATTTCATTGTATAGGTTCGTAATCTTTAATATTTCCACTAATTTATCTATTTATTCTCACAAGTCTTGTAAGAGTGCTGATGGAGCTCGACGTGTACCAGGAACTCCCAAGTATGTTTTGAATTTTGAGCAATCTTTTTGCTTAAGGGTGCGTTTACAGCTGACACTTCTCGCAGGAAATATATGTCAGGTGTCGGATAGATATTCTCTTGAAGGTTTACATACTGACAGAAATAGCTAGACATTTATGTCATGGATATGTATAGGACAGTTCTGGATTTGTTCTAATTTGCGATAAATTCACCAAAAGCACAAATAATCAGTGTTTACGTCTGTTGGTATAGAAGTGTCGACAATACAGCTAGTAGCCAAGATATTTATCTCTGAAATTAAATTCTTCTCGTAAAAATCTGTGTTTACACCTGGTGGTATAGAAGTGTCGACACTTATAGTTCGTGATAGAAATGTATATCTCAGACATAAATTGTTCATGGTTTACACTAGTCGCAATTTCTGTCTGATATAAATTTCCTGCAATAACTAGCAAGTGTAAACCCACCCTTCTGGAGCGGAAATAGGAGGATTGCGGGAGCTTGCTAGTTTTTCTGCCCTAGACGAGGACGGACGCCATTCACGGAGAGACTATGACTGAAGGAGACTTTTAAAAGCCGAAACCTTGCCATATAAAGTACTTAACAAGAATTTGGAATCCCTTGTTAACTTAATTATGACATATTCTAGCGATATAAAGAGTAAGCAATCAGGTAATAGTTGGAATTCGGCTAGGAAAACATCTATACGTTTCTTGTAAAAATCTAGATTAATGACGTTTCGGATAATCTTTGGTAGCCTTCGTCAACAATGAATATCGAAGGTTAAGAAAGACTAATGTTATCAGTTATGTGACCACGGTGAAAATATGACCTTGTTTTCACCATGACCACTTAACTACTAACTTTGGTCTTTCTCCACCCCGACAATCATTGCTGACGAAGGATGCCAAAGAGTAGCCGAAAAGTTTTCTTAGCCGAATTCCAACTATTACCTAACTGCTTATAACCTCGAATCTCTATCCACCTCAGGATATTAATAGCAAGTTTCTGTAACGAACAAAACTTCTTTTCTCCTGAAGTTATCGACTGTTCTATAATCCCCTGAATGTATTAAGCGGGAGAGACGCACCTGCCTAGCGTCATATTGCTCAGACAGGTGAGAGATCACTCATGCGTTAAACCTCGACGGAGCCTTGCGTGTCCTTCAGCTCTCTAGAGACCGACTCACAGCCTGCCGCGCTTGCGCTTCTCTATGACCATCTAGGTTAGATTCGCACACCGTAACCCCCGTAATTACTGGTAATTGCAAAGTCAGCGGTCATTACATGCCTGCTTACATTCCATTCGCGTGTGTATACATATTTTATCAGGAGGTTGATTGCGCCGCCGAGGATGGTTCAGCCACAGTTTGCTGATTTCTAATGCAGATTTTACAGGGCGCCATCAGGCACGTGGAGAATGCAGTTGTTATTTATTTTCCTGTTATTTAGACCAGCAGAATTGATCAAACAGATCTATTCGAGAGTAGATCGTTGACCGTTGGTTGGTGCGAAGATTGAATTTGTCATGGTTCGATCGTAGTATCTTAATAAAACTACATTTTTATAGGAAAACAAGTTTTATTGTTTGCAGACGTTTCGGCTTGAAATTCAAGCCTTCATCACGGTTGTAAACTAGTAGGACTGTGTTAATACTAACATATATGTGAGGAGGTGAGATGCAAAACTCATTCGTTCCACAGGAACAAGTTTTTCAGGAAGCTCAAAAAAACTTAAAACCACGTCTTGAAGAGTGGCCAGATAAAAATGTCAACCTCTAATTTTAGCTCTGGCAATAGCACACACTTACTGTATAATGTTTTTTCTGTTTTTGATTTTTATTTTTTTTTTGTATATATATTTATGTTAGTATTAACTCTGTCCTACTTGTTTTACAGCCTTGATAAAGGCTTTATTTTCAAGCCGAAACGTCGGCAAACAATAAAAACTCATTTCCCTATAAAACATGTAGTTTTATTAAGACACAACGACCGAACCATGACAATTTAAACATTTAAACATTTAATCGAAACAGATTTAATGAATCTGTTGGAGAAAATAGCAACTCATATGCAACTTAACATTTCAGTTTATTCGGAATATCGTCTCGAAAACGTTTTACTTGTCTTTAGGAGAAAGCAACCCATTGACAATTTTACATAAAATGTCGACGAGAAGCATTTGATAAGAATACCATTCAAAAACATTTGATCGCAAAAATGTTGCTAACTTATGCTATTTAGTTGCTATTTCCCTAAATCTGTCAAGAGGATGTCTCGAACAGTTTTTGATGTTTCGGATTATTTGGTTTCGTGCTATTGAAGACGATACATTAAGAATTTTTATTCCATACTTTCCAAATCACAGAAACATAATACGAAAAATCGCTAAGTTGACGCAGTTCCTACGGGGCTGAGGGTTCAATTGAATAGTGTAGTTTTGTAAAGATACCTGACTTGTTATTTTAACAGACTAATTACAATGGATCTGCTATAATTGACAGTAACTAGTGAGTTTGTATTTACTTTTACGATGTATATTTACAATTGCTTTACAGTTCCTTCCTTTGGCTTATTGGGATTTGTTTGTATAGGTTCTTCTTTCTATTTTTAAGTGGCCTTCTAGGTCCTTCATCAAGAACTTTTAAAACTGCTGTAAAATGGAGGGATATTATTAGTAGTGGGTACTGCTAAAATTTAGCTGTGGCTTAGCTCTACAAAATTATCGTTACCCTGCAAACTTTTTTTTACATTACATTTGTACAGTTATCAAGTAAATGTAAGTCAATAACTTTAATGCCGTCACGCAGGAGCTGCATAACTGAGTATATTCCTGAGAAGGTGGGTAATGTACACTGCATTCGTGAATAGTTTGAATAGATGAAGATTTAAAGAAACTTTTCAAAATTTCGTTCACTAGTACAACTCATAGATACATCCTTTGGAAAGTAGTAGTATAGCTTTATTCAATTTATTTTACCCAACTCAAACTATTTCTATTTTGGTAATCTGTACGATCGACGATCTGTCAAGTCCATATCTTCTTTAGAGTTTTGGTGACACTCTTGAATGTTTCGACGAAGGATATGAATGAAAAAGCCCTGGCCAGTCTGGGAGTTTCTTGTTCTTTCTTCTAACCACTAGCCTTCTTTCTTGGGAAACTGGTTTCTCTTGAGGTTTCCACACTAGTTTCACACCATTAACTACAACCATCCCGAGAATAGGAAAACAAAAAAAAATCTAAAGTAGAAGTCCCGTTAAAACGTTCTTATTACTCACCTTCATTCTCAACAGTACCATAAGGAGTGCCAAATTGAAAGCATACTTATGAATAACACTAAAAAATACAAAGCTTTAAAGCATTTCGGAAACCTCTTTATGTATATAGATGGGCAAATATCCCAGGACTAAAAATGCAAAGAGTTTCTGGTCATAATGCAGGCCAAAAGGCTTGGTTTCGGGAATACTTCATGAAGTACGCAAGTTATCCTGCACGATACACTATTAGAAATCGTTGCAACTCCCAGAAAAATTGATTCATGGTAATTAACTTACTTTTATAAAAAAAAAAAAAAAAAAAAACTGAAAAAAAAAATACTTAGGTAATTAATACTTTGCCGAATTATATTAATCTACGGCCACATTCCACCATTCAACTGCGCTCAACGTATTATGTTTTATTTCAATATTTTCCAGGCCAATATAATCTCAATATGAGTGAATTAACTAATTAATTAAGTCTATTAAATTTATTTTATTTAAGCTCTACATGTTTCACACCATGTGTGCCTCTTCAGGAGCTAAAAAACTCACTAAAATAGAAATCCATCCTAATTGTATTAAGGTGAAACTTCCCGTACAATGACCACGTCAAAAATGAATTTACTACTACGTATAGCGTCAATCAGTCTGTAAGTAGTCGGCTGTGTAAAATCGACCGATTCCAAAAAAAAATAAAATAAAGTTTACATTTTTTCACTGGATAAAAATTTATTAAACTTTGTTTAGCAAATTAAAAAAATACACTATTTAAATATTTATAACTTTTTTTTCTTCTTCCTCCTATGAAATATTGGATTAATAAAATAAAGTTTACATTTTGTCACTGGATAAAAATTTATTAAACTTTGTTTAGCAAATTAAAAAAATACACTATTTAAATATTTATAACTTTTTTTTCTTCTTCCTCTTATGAAATATTGGATTAATAAAATAAAGTTTACATTTTGTCACTGGATAAAAATTTATTAAACTTTATTTAGCAAATTAAAAAATACACTATTTAAATATTTATAACTTTTTTTTCTTCTTCCTCCTATGAAATATTGGATTAATAAAATAAAGTTTACATTTTGTCACTGGATAAAAATTTATTAAACTTTGTTTAGCAAATTAAAAAAATACACTATTTAAATATTTATAACTTTTTTTTCTTCTTCCTCTTATGAAATATTGGATTAATAAAATAAAGTTTACATTTTGTCACTGGATAAAAATTTATTAAACTTTATTTAGCAAATTAAAAAATACACTATTTAAATATTTATAACTTTTTTTTCTTCTTCCTCCTATGAAATATTGGATTAATAAAATAAAGTTTACATTTTGCCACTGGATAAAAATTTATTAAACTTTGTTTAGCAAATTAAAAAAATACACTATTTAAATATTTATAACTTTTTTTTCTTCTTCCTCTTATGAAATATTGGATTAATAAAATAAAGTTTACATTTTGTCACTGGATAAAAATTTATTAAACTTTGTTTAGCAAATTAAAAAATACACTATTTAAATATTTATAACTTTTTTTTCTTCTTCCTCCTATGAAATATTGGATTAATAAAATAAAGTTTACATTTTGTCACTGGATAAAAATTTATTAAACTTTGTTTAGCAAATTAAAAAATATACTATTTAAATATTTATAACTTTTTTTTCCTTCTTCCTCCTATGAAATATTGGATTAATAAAATAAAGTCTACATTTTGTCACTGGAGAAAAATTTATTAAACTTTGTTTAGCAAATTAAAAAATACACTATTTAAATATTTATAACTTTGTTTTCTTCTTCCTCCTATGAAATATTGGATTAATAAAATAAAGTTTACATTTTGTCACTGGATAAAAATTTATTAAACTTTGTTTAGCAAATTAAAAAAATACACTATTTAAATATTTATAACTTTTTTTTCTTCTTCCTCCTATGAAATATTGGATTAATAAAATAAAGTTTACATTTTGTCACTGGATAAAAATTTATTAAACTTTGTTTAGCAAATTAAAAAATATACTATTTAAATATTTATAACTTTTTTTTCCTTCTTCCTCCTATGAAATATTGGATTAATAAAATAAAGTCTACATTTTGTCACTGGAGAAAAATTTATTAAACTTTGTTTAGCAAATTAAAAAATACACTATTTAAATATTTATAACTTTTTTTTCTTCTTCCTCCTATGAAATATTGGATTAATAAAATAAAGTTTACATTTTGTCACTGGATAAAAATTTATTAAACTTTCTTTAGCAAATTAAAAAAATACACTATTTAAATATTTATAACTTTTTTTTCTTCTTCCTCCTATGAAATATTGGATTAATAAAATAAAGTTTACATTTTGTCACTGGATAAAAATTTATTAAACTTTGTTTAGCAAATTAAAAAATATACTATTTAAATATTCTTCTTCCTATGAAATTTTGGATTAAAGAAGGTTAGGTAACTAGTAAATATAAATATTTTATTTTTTAAAATAAATTACCTGACTGGTCTGCCTATTTGTTTTTGGTTATATCAATGTTAACATTTATTTAAAAATTATCAGCCAATCATAACAAGGAATTTAATCGCATTTGTGCAATTCGTTGTTGTGCATTTATGAACTGATTGCATAGCACAAATTTTATATTTTATTTTTTTAAAGAACATTCTGTAAGAATTGTGTGTGTGGGTCGGGTAGGTTCCCCTCCTAGCCGGTGCCCGAGGAGTCTGGCCCAGGTCATAATTCTTCAAGAGTTACATTTATGGGATTTAGAGCATTCTAAATGGAAAGCTATAAATAAATATAAAGGGGAATGAACGGGGAGTTCTTGAGATATGATCACATTCATATGGGTCAAGATTTATTTTAACTACTTCTGAGCAGCTGGGTGTTAACCATATTATCATATTTACAGGTGCGAAATGAGAATCTTAAGGAACTCTATCAAATTTAATAAGGTAAAATGATCAATAGACACTATAGGTGATAATCGACGTTACGTTAAACGTAAAGTTTTTATAAAATGTTTTTTGCTGTTTTTTTTTTTTTACTTGTTTATATTTCTAGCTTCAACCGACCTATGAATATTCAGTTATGTATATTACGCTGATTATGCGCCTAAAGTTTTGTTGAAGCAATTTGTTTTCTCAACTTAAGGAACTAAAAATCCTTCGTTTTAGAATGTAATTTTTCAGAATAATTACCCTAGTGGAGGTTATATTTAAATGCGAGCAGTATATTTATATTTGACCCGCAAAATAATTACTGTAGTGAAGGGTATATTTAAATTACACCAGCATATTTATAATTGACCTGCAATGGGGGGGGGGGGCACCAAAGCGCCGGTGTCATGTCCGATAGTAGTTTATAAATAAACTTGTCCAGATGAAGGAGACACGATTTATACTAGTACCGAAATACAGGGATTAGTAGGGATATATACAGGGATTAGTAGAGATATATACAGGGATTAGTAGGGATATATATACAGGGATTAGTAGAGCTATATACAGGGATTAGTAGGGATATATACAGGGATTAGTAGGGATATATACAGGGATTAGTAGAGATATATACAGGGATTAGTGGTTTTTCGAATAGAATAGAAAAAACTACTCGTCTAAATATGGTTTTTCTTGGATTAATGAAATCTATAAAGCACAGGAAAATAGTTAGCATTGGTTTTAATGTGTACCAAAAAATCTAAAAATTATTTGTATTTTCATTTTACCTTGCAATAAAAATTTCGAGGTGCAAGCTGCACACCTGGTGCGGAATGATCTTATTTATGTAAATTCTCTTACGAATGGTATGATTACCATAGTGAACATTTTTTTTTAATTAAAAATGAACAATACAAATAAGAAAGAAAATTTCGCACCTGTCGACCGTGTTCGGAAAAAAAAATCTTCGTCTTGAATACTATGGCTCACGCTGAGGATTATATGCTAAATAAACCATATTCTGAATATACAGTTTTACTAATTTTATTTCATGAAAGAAATTTGTCTTAATTGTTATAGTGAAATTAGTGCTATGTATTCTTATTGTTCTTTTCTTTTTCTAGGTGAGTACTGGATTTTACTGGCTTCATATATTCATGGTAAGAATGAATTTATGTTTTCTTAAATTATCAATTGATTTGGTTTTGAAGGTGAATGTCACATATGGTAGAAATTCAATTATTTTATTCTTGTGTAGATATCGTCGATATAAATGCAAAGTATTGAAAAAGTATCTTTCATTTTCAATCTTTACTAATTTCTGCTGGACTTTTTACGGCAAATTCTTAAATCTTAGATCACTCTATGAAAGGAAAAGTATTCCACTATCACAAAGTCAAATCTGCCGAATATTTGACTGTCCAAAAAAATTGAACTGTCAATGAACATAATTTAGTAAATTAATGTGTACATAAATCCAATATTAAAGTCTGAATATGAATAAAGAGAAATGCAAATACAAGTAAATATTGGATAATTGATGTGTAAATGCTACAACAAAGGAATCTAACAGAGGAGAGTATGGGGATGAAGAGAGAATTGAGCCGCCGTACGAAAACGACAACAATTACGGGTGCGCAGAAGTCCTGAGATTATGCTAGACTCTGATAAAACTGAAATTTCGTGACATGGTTTCAAATGCATGACTTTTTCATGCCCTATTTTCAATTTCTTGACTCTTTCGTGCAGTAGACGCCCTGTTTTGAATAAAAGTTAGCATATTGGGCATCTCGAGTCTTTGGCTATTTACAGGTTACTACTCACATTTAATACTAACGACACGCGGTTTTACCATGAGCTTTGAAAGAACATATAACCATCTTAATGGTCCAAGGACAATTATATCGTCGTTACAAATGCAAAGTATCGAATGTGAAAATCACCACTTTTCAGAATAGAAAAGCATTTATTCATAACTTTTTTTTAGTTAGTAATATTTTTAGAAATTTTGAATTCTACTACCATTGTTCAAAATTGTTGAGGCTTCTAATTCCATGTTCATTCTAAAATGTTTAGTACCATCGTTTCTTCACATTTATAATTAATGAAATTATCCTCTTTAACATATGATGCACATTTTGTACAGTTTTAAATTGTAATTTTACTGATTTCACCGTTATCCTTGTAAGGTTACTATTAATTTTAGTCTAAAAGTTAAGGCTTTTTCTTTTTAAGTGAAATTATTTTCGTTTTCATGAACATGAAATTCCCATTGAAAGTCATGAAAATGTCACAAAAAAGTCATGAAATTAGCTTTCACAAAAGTAGTAGACACCCTGCAAAAGGTCACAAATTTAGTTTGAATATCTCTTTGTAAATCATTAGCTAGCATCGAAAAACTTATGAGTTAATCATGTACTACTGGTTGTATATTCAGGTGTGAAGGTTGGAATAGCTGATGAGTTGTTGGTATAGTGCGTTGATTACTATAGTTTGTAAAGGAGTGAGCATGGAATAGAGTGACGACCGTTATAGTGTGTTGATTACTATAGTTTGTAAAGGAGTGAGCATGGAATAGAGTGAACACCGTTATAGTGTGTTGATTACTATAGTTTGTAAAGGAGTGAGCATGGAATAGAGTGACGACCGTTATAGTGTGTTGATTAATATAGTTTGTAAAGGAGTGTGCATGGAATAGAGTGAACACCGTTATAGTGTGTTGATTACTATAGTTTGTAAAGGAGTGAGTATGGAATAGAGTGAACACCGTTATAGTGTGTTGATTACTATAGTTTGTAAAGGAGTGAGCATGGAATAGAGTGACGACCGTTATAGTGTGTTGATTACTATAGTTTGTAAAGGAGTGAGCATGGAATAGAGTGAACACCGTTATAGTGTGTTGATTACTATAGTTTGTAAAGAAGTGAGCATGGAATAGAGTGACGACCGTTATAGTGTGTTGATTACTATAGTTTGTAAAGGAGTGTGCATGGAATAGAGTGAACACCGTTATAGTGTGTTGATTACAATAGTTTGTATAGGAGTGAGCATGGAATAGAGTGAACAGTGCGGGGCTGTAGTATGACTCGGTTCAGTGACCCGGGATCGATAAGAGGCTGGAGTCCGCCACCTTGTCCTACATTCGACTTCATGCTCTGCAGATTCTAGGACCTATAGGGGGTTTATATATAACAGCTGTTATCTTAATGTAGCTGCAGTATTTATCTAATGCCTAAACATATATTATGTGTAAATCGTGCTTAGCACCCGATGACCATAGAATAATCTCCTATTTTTCCAAGTTAAGAATGAAACATTTTCCAGACCGTTGGGCACATTTGACCGAAGTGCTTTAAGCGTGGCGTTTGACGGGGCTTGCTTATTGAAAACCAAATACTCATGGATGTATAGTATAGCCACTTGCCTATTATGGACAAGCGTTAGCGGAAGACGTTACTCCTGCGTCAGCGCTTCATTCGCCGAGGGTAGCGTTGCCGAAGCTAGAAGATTCAACACTGCAATCTGGAGAAAATGTTCCAGGATATATTATCTGTTTATTGAAGATCGCATGAAAACAGCCGAAATGTAATCGGTAGGTAAAGCAGGCTGCACAGGGTCAGGCAGGCCTGTCAGTTTGGCCTGAACAGTCCACCTGAAAGCCGGTCGCCTGAACGTGTATATATTCCAACCCACCTGAACAGTCTTAACTGACAGACCGGCCGGAATACATACAAGTTCAGGCGACCAGGCGGACCGTTCAGGTCTAACTGACAGGCCAGTCTGACCGCGTGTAGCCTTAAGAGTAGGATGTGTCCACCATATTCTGTTCGGGGATTTCGATTGTGAACTACTTTCTCGGCAAATATATGTAATAGACATAAAGCACTGTCCATCTACACTGAATTCATATTGCTACTGAGCTAAAAATAAACGCTGAAAGCCAGTGTATGGGTGCGATGAAAACGGCAGCACCTCAAACCCGTCCAAACGCCAAATTGAAGCGCTTTGATGGAATCCGCCTCACATATTCGACTCCTGTTAGATAAGAGCCTCACGGACATTTCAGAAGATCTAACGACTGATAAAGTCACTCTTGACAGAATTCATTGAGAACGGTGATCTTTTAAAAATAAAAAATATTATGCTTTCGCGGCAAATATGAGTATTACACTTACACCACAGCCAATTTGGACTGGGTTCGTGTTCTTACTGCGCTAAAAAATACTCATCTCAGCATTTATAGAGGCAATGAAAAAGACAAGAGAATGAAAAAGAGTCTTCAAACCCGTTCAAACGCTTGGACTGAATCCTGTTTAAATTCTTGGGTATTTAATATTTATATTAGGAAGCTAATTCACCATTGTCTCGTTGCAATGGAGCCTGCATGCCAGAAACAGGATAGGACTCAGCGTACTATCACGTAACACTCCATAATCGATGTCTTGAAGGCTGCTGCAGACATCATCGATTTAAACCAATTGTGGATGGTTAGTGAGATACAGTTAAACCTTGACATAACTCTTCTAAATTGTCCTATATATCGAGAGAAACAAGATAGGACTCAGCGTACTATCACGTAACACTCCATAATCAATGTCTTGAAGGCTGCTGCAGACATCATCGATTCAAACCAATTGTGGATGGTTAGTGAGATACAGTTAAACCTTCACATAACTCCTCTAAATTGTCCTATATATCGAGAGAAACAGGATAGGACTCAGCGTACTATCACGTAACACTCCATAATCAATGTTTTGAAGGCTGCTGCAGACATCATCGATTCAAACCAATTGTGGATGGTTAGTGAGATACAGTTAAACCTTCACATAACTCCTCTAAATTGTCCTATATATCGAGAGAAACAGGATAGGACTCAGCGTACTATCACGTAACACTCCATAATCAATGTCTTGAAGGCTGCTGCAGACATCATCGATTTAAACCAATTGTGGATGGTTAGTGAGATACAGTTAAACCTTGACATAACTCCTCTAAATTGTCCTATATATCGAGAGAAACAAGATAGGACTCAGCGTACTATCACGTAACACTCCATAATCAATGTCTTGAAGGCTGCTGCAGACATCATCGATTCAAACCAATTGTGGATGGTTAGTGAGATACAGTTAAACCTTCACATAACTCCTCTAAATTGTCCTATATATCGAGAGAAACAGGATAGGACTCAGCGTACTATCACGTAACACTCCATAATCAATGTCTTGAAGGCTGCTGCAGACATCATCGATTCAAACCAATTGTGGATGGTTAGTGAGATACAGTTAAACCTTCACATAACTCCTCTAAATTGTCCTATATATCGAGAGAAACAGGAAAGGACTCAGCGTACTATCACGTAACACTCCATAATCAATGTTTTGAAGGCCGCTGCAGACATCATCGGTTCAAACCAATTGTGGATGGTTAGTGAGATACAGTTAAACCTTCACATAACTCCTCTAAATAGTCCTATATATCGAGAGAACCGGACATGTAATGCTTGTGTTTCTGTAACAATACATTCATATTTTTTTTATGCAAAAGTAACTTGCCAGGCCAAGCAATCATTTAAGACACTGTAATGTTGCTGAGATACCTTGTCAAATCACCTCTTGATTGACAAATTGATACTATAAATAATGTCCAAAAAATGTTTTATACCAGTTTTATTACATACAGGTACTAGCTCAGTAGTTTTAGTTTTGTAAGACGTCAAAAACTGGTTAAAAATATTTACTATGGCCCCACATAATCTAGCCAAAAGTAAAACAAAACTGTAGTCTAGATCAAGGGTCTCCAAACTACGGCCCGAGGGCCACATCCGGCCCGCGGAGAGCTAGCATACTTGAAAACTCCTTTTAGAGAACACATTTTTTATAGCGTTTTAAGGAGGTATGCACTATTTTATTTCACAACAGTGTCATAGGAACTGACTTGTGGTTGCGCCACTAGCCTTCTTATATATTCCAATTACTGCCATCTAGAAGTGAGTGGAAGACACCAGAACTTTCTCGAACCAACGAGTTTATTCTGTACGTGCTATTAGCGCCATCTGTTAGCAATAGAAGGTACTACCTATTTCCGCTGGTGTCCACCAGATGTCGTGTCACATTACTCCTCATGGCTCGTACTCTTCGACTAATCTAGAAATTACAGACAATGACAGAAAAATTAATAATATGCAGTGTTGCCTTTTTGCGGACTTTAGTCAGATTTTCAGCCTTTTTTAAACGTTGCGTACTTTTTCGGACTTCTTTTTTCATCAGTGGACTATTTCACTTTTTACCACCGGCAACAATGATAATATGGTTTTGGCCCTCGGAACCTACTGGAGTAATCAGTGTGGCCCTAAGGCTGGAAAGTTTGGAGACCCTTGGTCTAGATAATAACTAGTAATAAAAGCTCAAGTAAAAATTTTACGACCGATGGGATTGAATATTCTTGAATAATGATATTCGTTTTCAGTATCCGAGTTTCGTTCATAGGAAAATCGAAATTAGTTTTCCCCAGCTAATCTTAACGGATATATCTATTTGATGTTCCAATGTATTGTTACATAATCCCGGAAATGTACAGAATCTCCTGTGCGGAAGGCTTATTAAATTTTCTTATAATAATATAGTTCTTAAGCAATTTTTGATATCGTGGTAACGCTCGGAGAAATTGGTGCTTTTAATGGAGTAATATCCACATAGGGTAGCCCAGTTTTCTGTGTGGTACCTGAAATCTTGCTCTGCTTTGAGATTTCGTTTAACATTTTTACATCTGTTTACAGTTTTCTAAAGATTGTAAGACACAACTTAAACTGTTTCTATTCTAAGGTTTACAAGTGACAGTATGTATGAGAACGGAAACCCGGTAAGATGGCGCATTTCCTGCTAGACGCAGGGTTTCCGAGATATAAGTGAAACCCCGAAAATGAGACCTTCTAAACCCCCCCTCCCCCCGGCACAAAGGCTACGAGCGAGGACTTTTGATATGTTGACCTCCTAACTAGCCGAAACAAAGTTATGAAGTCAAAAATTGTGTTCCAAACATTTTCATCTTTAAATCCTAGTTACCTGGACTATTAGTCGCTAAATTTCAGATATCACGATGGACACTGAAATTATTTTTACGTTTGAAGGAAAATACATAAAATAGCAAAGTAATATATATTATTGAAGGGGATGCAATACTCTACAACCCTATAACCGTTATTTATTTTTTGGGTTCGTCGTTGAAGAGTTATCCCGTCAAAAAGGGGAAAAATTATTCGGCAAAAGTGTTTTTCCCCAAAATGACAGACTTTCAAGAGCCGATATTTCGAAAACTAAAGATATCTCGAAAAACTTTAATAAATAGAACTTTTAGTAAATTTAATCAGCTTTCATTTGTTATTGGATAGTCGTGTCGCTAGGACGCAGGGTTTCCGAGATATAAGTGAAAACCCGAAAAATGGGACCTTCTAAACCCCCCCCCCCCCGGCACAAAGGCTAGGGGTGAGGACTTTTGACATGTTTACCTCCTATCCAGCCCAAAGTTACGGAGACAAAAATTGTGTTCCAAAAATTGCCATCTATAACTGTTCGTTGCCTGGACTGATAGTGTACTAGCTGTTACCCAGTGTGCCATGCTACACCTAATTTCTGTCTATGACTCTCCCTATATCAAGGTCTACTTGATACCTAGTTGTCTATACCCAGTTATGAAAATCGGTCAAACGATGTGAATTTGTTTTAGTTCATAATGATACCCGGCAGAGGCCAGCAAAAGAGCACTTCATCTAACAGCCGAAAGAGGCCCTTAGTTGTCGATTCAAAATGGCCGTCAGTTATTCGTCAGATCAGTGTATCCAATTTTTCTTTAACAAAACTTTTGACCTTTTGGCCAAATTTTGAAATTTGAATATTTTGACCTAGCCTAGGAAATTCCCCGTATCAAGAGACCTACCTGTGTGCCAAGTTTTGTCAAAATCGGTCAAACGGTGTAGATTTGCATAAGGAACAAACAAATAAATAAATAAACTGACGGACACGTGATTTATATATATATATAGTGTATTGGGGAGAATGTATGTCACACATCTACGCAAGAAAGCAGGCAAACAAACAAACAATACCCTTGATTTTGATGTTCAAGCTTGGAGTATAAGAATATCCACTTGACTAACAATGAATGAAAACTCTTTGTCAATTGATTAATGGAATGTGAACATGCGTCATACTCCCAACAGCTTGTTATTAGAGTAATGATGGCTCATGTAAGCCTGTGTTTCCTATTACATCTTACGTTCTTCCTCGGGATATTAGTCTTATAATGAAAGGAAGTTCTTATCAATATATACATATTTTGCAGGCTAACAAATCACTCATGTAACAAATGTCTAGGATTGTGTGTACTTTGTACGAGTGTACTCACTTTATGGTCACTAGACGAATCCGCTTAAATAGAACATTATTTTTATATATTACTTTATTATTATTACTTAGAAAAATATATTGTTTTTCTTTATCTTCTTAATTTTTCTTGATATATTTTTATTACTTTTTTGGGGGGGGGGGGGAAGCGATTGAGCATTTTGCTTTTGTTGTCTAAACTGAATGGCTTAAAAAAAATGGCGGAACAACATTAAGAGTTGACACGCCATTATAAATTTTAAAAAAATAATAATAATCCGCTTTTTAAAAAAAGAATTACCGTAAAATTCGTGCTACGAAATTCGAAGCCCTTAAGGTTTTAAGGCAAAAGACTTCTGGTTTCATTTTTTATAGGTTTTAGGTTTGTAGAAGTAAATGGAAGAATTTTAGAGGTTCTGATAGAATTTTGGGTTTTGAGAGCTCCAAACGTCGGAAGCAAATAGATATTTTCCCAATTGTACTGCATCTGTGCAAATAAAGTTATATCACTGGCTTTAATGACCACAACCAAATGGCCTTAAATCCAACCAAAAAAAAAATATATCAATGAAATATTCGTATATTTTGTAAAATGTCTGAAAACTGATTAGAAATCGTTGTACATATGTGAAAATTTATTAAACGATAGACTTTATATAGGACCACTTATCGAAAGATTTGATTTCGTTCCATTGAAATATTTGGAGTTTCCTGTCTTTTCCAAATCACACCTAGGATAATTTTGAAAGACAGTCGCCACAATATTTCTTTGGACGAGAACTTTGTGAGTGTGTTTTAGCAGCTTTGCCGTTAGGGATGGAAGGAGGGGACGAGCTGCTACTACCTGATGGCAGAAGCAAACAGCCTGGAAACGTGAGGAAGCAGTCAACTTTCCACTTAGACCCTACTTCAGAATCTTCTGCACAATTAGCTCCTTTGTGAATAGCCTTTCAGGTGTTGAGGTGGATCTGAATGAACAGTTTGCTGACTTTGACTAAGTACAGGATACGAATGAATATTTGTTTTGCGCTGGGCTGTCTATAGGTTCTCACCCTTGATGCAGTAGGGAATTTCTTTAAAGGGCCCTGAAATAAACTACCTCATAAGCGGGTTTCTTCCCTATGGGGGGAGGAGCCGCGGTAAAAACACAACTTGCGGCAGGTGGGACTCGAACCCACATCCATGGAAATGCAAGGCGTTAGCCAAAGTACCTCCAGGATGCCCGGGGGGAGGAGATATTTCTAAATTTCTTTCAAAACAGGAAAACTATTTTTTAACTATAGCCCGTTCAGGTAGATGGAAACGTTCAATTCTGCATGCGTGAACGCCTGAGGGAAATATTTGTTTTTCCTTTCTCTTCGTTTCGACCAATTGAAAAGCCGTTTGATGAACTACACTTTACGTGAAACACTTTAAAAACTGAATTTGTCTCGATTAGAACCGGCGAAGGTTTTGAAATGTCAGGCAAGGAAGATAGTAATTAATACTTATCAATATATAGCCAAAGCTAACGCCTAAAACCGCTTTAAACCTCCTAGTAATAAGGTTATAACAGGGGAAAGCGGGATGGTTCCGCCATTTGCAAATTCCAACAAACAAGACGCTACGTAAAACTCAATAAAAACTGATTATGTCTCGTTTAGGGCAAGGAAAGGCTTTGAGAGTTCATGCAAGGTGTTTAATGTTTATCAATACATAGCCAAAGCTAAGGCTAAAAACAATGTAACCTATACATGGGCGTATATAGAAAATAATTTCGGATGGGGCTGGGAAGATTTCGGGGGGGGGGGGGCTGAGACCATTTCCGGTGTATGGAATACTAACATTTTAGATCTTTGAAGAGTTTTAGCCAACTTAAACGCTATTACACCCAAAATATAATATGTTTTATGAACTAAATGATCTTATTTAATTTTTTTTAAGGGTTTTATGAAATTTTTACCGATCAAATCAAAATTTCGGGGGGGGGGGCTGCAGCCCCCTCTTATATTCGCCCATGAACCTATAATATTACCGGTTGAAGTAGTTTGCGCTGTTGGAAGAAAAAGGGCGTGGCCTATATACCCGATGCAGTAAAATTCGCGGGAAAATCCCTCGGGTATAACCTTGGCAATGTATTGACAACCATTAAATTCTAACTCTCTTGTCTATTAAGCCTTCCCTGTGCCTAAACGAGGCGAATTCAGTTTTTATAGTGTTTCACATAGTGCTTAGTACTTTAAATGGATTTGCAAATGGCCAAACGGAAGGAAAAGTAAAAGGGAATATTTCCCTGCGAGGTTCGAGCATGCGAGATTGAACTTTTCCATCTAATGAAACGGGTCCTCTCCACCATGGCCCTGAAGAAGGCTTGAAAGACAACCCGAAAAGTCGGTAAAATATTATTTTTTGGAAAATGTAATTTTATTTACCATACGACATCGACTATCTACCTCCATCTTCTCGTTCTATAATAATGATTGTTGTTGAAGAAATGGCACGACCATGAAGAGAAACGAACTATAAATCGCTAAAGCTACATGCAAATGAGCTTAGATTGTGTAATAGCTTAGAAAGATGTTCACCTTGGATGGCTAACGTCACCTCCTTAACTATTTATGAACCCTTTACAAAAAATATTTATAAAAAAAAATATACATATCCTCCGAAAGAAAATAAACCCCGCAGAATTATTGGCCTGAGGGTATGAGTCTTTATTCTACCCCATTTCTTTAAGCTCTCCACTTGGCCGCCCTTTTCATCTGGAACCACATCAAAAGGTAGTCCCTTCTTATCAAAGTGTTAAAAGGGTGGAAAACCTTTTCAAAGCCATCTCAACTTCTTTTATATTCATACACTCTTCAGCAATCTCTCTACAAAACAGCATTTCACAATTGTATCTATTTCTCATTTGTATTACATATCTCTTAAGGTTCTCTTTAATATTGTTTATTAAAATAATACCAAGCAACATTTGCCACAAAACCTAACTGTAGCTGCTATATGTTGGATATTATGTGGGACTATCATAATAGTAGTACTATCCTAACTAGAGCCCGGATGTTAGGCAAAATGCCTTTTTTATCTGAATGGATATATTGAAGAATCAGATAGAAATAAATATGTTTCCGTGCATTTAGGAAGTGTAGAGACAATTTTTATTTTGCCTTTTTTGCCTATTTTGGCTTCCGTGGCCTATTTTTGCCTTTTTTGCTTGTTATGCAATTTTTTTCTGCGATTTAAACATTTCAAAAAGCACATATTGAATTTCCGTTCATCGAAGACAAAAAAGGTTGCACAAATTAAATTACAAATTGCCGTCACAAATATCTATTCGAAAGCTTATTTTCCCAAGCCATGGATTTAACCTCTGTAAATAACAGAGCCTTCCTTGGTAGAAGGCATGCACAGGCATAATGAATAGCAGGAAAGAGAGAGGATGACAGCCTTTTCCTTCCTCACAACCCTTTTGCTGTGACAATGGTGTAATTACCTGGTATTCCGGATTTCGAAATTATAAGATAATGCAGAGGAAGTTTTGCCATGATGAAAAACATTTTTTCTGAGAAGGTCTATAACAGTTGATACTTTCAAATAGCATCTTGTTGTTACTTTTAACAAGGGAAGTAATTCCCTTGAGAGTAAGTACACTAATTTTGTGATAAATCTATTTATATATATAAAAATCACGTGTCTGACTGTTTTTCCGTTTGTTCCTTATACAAATCCACACTTTTTGACCAAACTTGGAATACTGGTAGGTCTTGATCCGGGAAGTCTCGTAGGCTAAGTCAAAAACGTCTACCAGCTGTCTGTCTGTATGTTTGTTCCTTATACAAATCCACACCGTTTGACCGATTTTGACCACACGTGGCACACAGGTAGGTCTTGGTACGGTGAATGTCATAGGCTAGGTCAAAAACGTCTACCTGCTGCCTGTCTGTATGTTTGTTCCTTATACAAAGCCACACATTTTGACCGTTTTTGATCAAACTTGGCACACATGTAGGTCTTGATTCGGGCTATGTTAAAATCGTTTATGACTCACTGTTCGGAGGCCACGGGTTCGAAACAATGAATGGGGTTCCTAATTTATTTTTGATTTTATAGAAGCAGAAAGTAGGCGTAGCATGGCACGCCGGGTAACAGCTAGTTGGTACTAAAGAAATGAATGATTATTTAAAATACATATTTTCATCATTAATGAGTAAGGTTCCTCTTTGCCTTCACTCCTAATAAATGCCTGTAATAAATAATTACAGTACAGCCTATTTTCAGTATTTTAAGTATCTTTTTGCCTGCCTATTTCACCCAAAAATAAATGCCTAACTTCCGGGCTCTAATCATAAACTAGTTCTACATAATATACAACATATAGGAGCTACAGGTAAGTTGCCCCGGCCCTTCAGTTTACCGAGTTCCTTGGAGATGGACGTTTTTATAATTCATTAAGTTCGACATTACGGAAACTGCATTCTCTTTATTTATAGGGAATGTTGGATTTCCTGAGTATTCTCTTCCTTGGTATTCATTCTTACATCTTTAGAGATCTTAATTAGATTGCTGGGCTGAATAAATAGCTGTGTGACGTAAATGGCTCTCCGGTGGCTGGACTCTAGGAGGAAGATCTATCAAGAGATTTGGCTACCTTCCATGAACCCTGGGATATTTTAGTACTTGTGTATATGTCGTTATTGTAATCCGTTTCTTCTTCAAAAATAGCGCCGCTCTTAAAAAAAGCCCATCCTATTAAAGGATTTGAAACCGGCATTTCCTCCGACGAAAAGATCTTTTGTTCCGGTAGACAAGCACAGCATTAATTACCAGGAGTGTTCCTGTTTTAGGTTTTCTCCTTGTGTCGCGGAAAAACCGTGTCATCTTCGCCGCTAATGAGACCTCATGTTTCCGGGGAACAATGGTCTCCTGATGACCTTCTTTGTCTTTCTAATTACTGCTACTTAGTGAATGTGTCATCAAGTAATCTAGTTCGGCGTGAAATTTATGTGGGGGGATTGGAAATGCCAAGTCTTTCTAACTATTCATCATCTATAGTTCCCTTATATGTCAAACATAAACACAGTTTTACAAATAAATTTTGCTTTGTCCGTTTATTTTAGCATGAAAATTCTTATTTGAGTTCAAACTTTTCTTGTACTTTTGAAATTCAGGCATTCTAAAATTTATAAGTTTTTTTTTTGTATGTTTGTATTTGTAGTATTTTTGTTTTATGTAAGTGTTGGAGCGTACGTTAAAGGTAATTTGTCGAGCCAAAACTGGAAGTTTATACGGCTTCAAGAATTATATAAATACAAGGTTTTTTAATATTCAGGGTAATATCGTTCCTACCATGTCCAACTATTAAAAATGCAAAACCTCGTTTTTCAGATTCAAGACATTGCTTTTAGATTGTGGACGATACGGCTTGTCGTAAATTGTCGCATCATTAACCTCCTTTAGAACAATTTAATTCCTTAAATAAAGTATCGAATAAGACTATTTTTCAATATATTATTTCGTCAATGGATAGAATATGTTCGTTCCCTAGTTCGCTCCGATTTGCATATTCGATATGATGATTTGCATGGTAGGGACGATATGAAAATTCATAGTAATTTATTCAGAGAAGCTATAGAGCTGATTCTAGTATTGTTTACCTCAAAAAGATGTTCTATGTAGCTTCTGTAGGCTACCTTCAAACATACGCCAATGGACTATTAAAAGCCTTGCACGCTGAGTCGATTTTGTAGTTTATTTGGTCTCGCTTGATGACTTAGATGCCCTCTGACAATTTCTTATCTTCACCCGAGGACCATGTTTCTACAAAATAGTTATGCCACTTCTAAATTGTATTTCTAATACTAGGACCTTAAAAGTAATTGTTTGTCAAATTCTGTCTCCCGCATGAAAGTTCAAAGCGGAACCCACTGGTCCACGGAGAGGGCCTACGGTGAACTGCTGTCGGCGATTTGTTTCTTTTAACAAAAACACGCAGCAACTGTGCAGTGAAGGAAATAAGAAACGAATATTTAGTCTGAAATATAGGACAAACACAAAAATTAAAATTCTATAAAACATATATGAAATATATATTGATAAAAACATGCCATAAATAAGAGTGTGTTTTTTTTTTTTTTATAGAACTTCGGTTCTCGGGTCTCCCCGGTGACTAGTGGCTAACGCCTTAGATTCTTCTGAGGGAGACGGGGGATCGAGTCCCTCCGGCGGCAGGAATTTTTCTCATCTGAGGGTCAGGGCCCGTTGAGAACGTTCCTTGCCGCACCATGGAGGTCGGCGCTAATGGCCCAGTTGTAGCCGTAAAAAAGAAAAAACTTCGGTTATTCGCATTGTGTTATCGGGTCGACGTCATTAGCGGGTTTCCTTCCCTTCAGAGAGGGAGCAAAAACGCTAAAACAAATATAATATTAACAAGAATATTACTTTGAATTATTAACTTTTACCAATTATAAATACTTCCCCTTGTAGCTATTAGTTGTACACCTGTATAGCGCGGAGTGACTACGAGGTTTGATGCCGACAGTGCCTAGGTACTTGTGCAATGTCATTATCTCTAATGGTTCAATCATCTTTTGTACTTGTCGTAGTAACCTTCCTTTTACTTACTCCTTTAGTAATTTTTTTTTCCCAAGCTCCTAATGACGTATAATTATTCTTCGCGACACTCCAAATGATCCCGAGTTGGTTTTTATAAGTGGACTTGGCAATTCAATTATATTCGTGGCGTCAGTTAAAGTGAAGTTTTAGTATGACCAAGTCATGATTATTTTTACACTTTTTCTATTCCCTCCAAAAAAATAAATAAATAAAAATAAAAATAAAAAAATGATAAATCAAATAGTACGTCTCTCAGGAGCTGTGTAAACTGAGCACATTCCTCGGCAATGAATAAACACATATTATTAAAATAGATACTCACTACACATACTTGGAGTTGTGGTATAACAAATATTAAGGCCGCTATGGGAAAATTTGTTGATTGGCCAATTTTCGAGTCGAAAAAAAAAACAACCAAGGACTGTAGCCGCTATCGTGTTATCAGGTAGACATACAGGGTGCGTTGCGAAAATAATGCAATGGAATTTCCCATGCCGCTCCTAGACGCCGGAGTGGGATCCTTGCACTTGAGGTAGGTGTTGGCGACGCTATCCTTAGCTGTAAACTTGTCTCAGTACTCTCCAAGCTCAATATGCTGCAGGACGACGGTTATTGTAACCTCTGCGCGCCAACTGTGTAACGGTAAAAATGGGTCGAGCAACTTTACACGATTAAGTTTTATGCTAAACTGAGAACATTTCTTGAGGGTACTAAAGAAATAATTGGTGAGGCTTGCGGTGTCTCTGCTCTGTCCTACTTACAAGTTTCGAGGTGCTTAATGGCCTTTGAGGACGGCTGGGAAGAGGTTCACGACAAACAACGCTCTGGGCGGCCCGCAAAGTGGTCCATAAAGAGTTTGTTCCTCGAGAACAGGCAGTTACCGCTGCCTACTACGTGGATTTGCGGGGGAAAAAAACAGCTCCGCTAACTCGCAACTCTCTCACGATAATGTGTCTTGCCAAAACGCGCGATGAACCCGCGACTTCCTGGCCAAACACCAGGTGCCAACGCTGCCACAACCCTGTATAGGCCTGACCTCGCCCCAGCAGACTTCTTCCTCGGATTAAGGCAGCCCTGAACCCTGTTTTTGTCCATAAAAGAGATCCAATCAGTCAAGACCTAGCGAGAAATTCCCTAAGACGCCTCTTGGGGCGGGTATCAGTGTTGGCAAAGTCGGTGAAAAAAATGTATAGTGGCCCAAGGATGGTACTTTAAAAAGTTTTAAGTTTTTGTACAAATATGTTCTATAAATGACTTTTAACGAAATAATTGCATTACTTTAGGAACGTCCCCTATATTAATAGATAGATAGGCATTTTGACGGTGGTCATTTTTGATATCCAGTAGGTAGGAAGTATAAAGCTTTCAAGAATTTTTTCGAATATTCATTCATGGGTACAACCTCAACAGGAACATTCCTTCAGAAAGTTCTAAAAGTGAACTATGTGTGTAAGCCTAATTTCCAAACTTTCGCTATAATATAATTTCATTTGTTAATGTGTTATCTGAAAGAGAGCCTTTGCTGTGCCTTATTGGCAAGGTTTCCAAAGGCCTTAGAACGTAATCAATTTGCGCCTCTATAACCTTTCTGCCGAACCTCCATAAGGTTTCCCATAATTTGATCTTCCCTCTCTGATAGAATTCCCTCTCCAGAGAAAATAGGCTCTTTCATCGGGAGCATCATGTCTGCCGGGGAATAGCACCACCTTCTCCTTGTGGTTTCTTCTTCTGATAGCCATTGCACCTGCATTAGTTTTTGTACACTTTTATTTTCTTCATTTTTATACCGGCTTAATATATTTTTGACGGGGATTGTTTCCAGAAATTGTACGATTTGAGAGAAGACTCAGTGCAGGTGTTCTTAGAAACTCATGTATTACCAATGAAACACCGTCACGCGGGAGGTGTTTACACGTGGTATATTACTCAAAAAGGCAACCACTACATTTTCCTTTTTTAAATCGAATTCATTCTCTTATATTTTTGGAGTTTGATCTCCCACCTCAGCGGCCTCTTTATTCCTTCTATGCGTTATATTTCTTGTTTCATATCCTTTTGTCTGTCTTCAAATCTTCTAATTGTTTGGCCAACAGATGAACAGAAGATGCTAGGGAGACGTCCATACAAACATAACGTGCTCATTAGTGGACTGTGTAATAAATAAATGCTAAAATTTCAACCGGAAGCTCACACGCTTCATAAAATACTCACTAGAGACAAAACAGGTCTGTTCACAAGAAGGGCAGCCTAGACAGTATACCATCCTTAACTTATGAGAGCGGAATATGTCCAGGTAGTTGAACGGATCTGCAAAGAGATAGAGTAAGACGAACCGAATCATATTACTGAACATATTCCGCCAACCGAATTTCGCATCGAAATGAACAATAACGATTAGAACAATGCCGCTTGGGAGAGAAGCCGAACTTCCTAAACTAGATATATGAACAAGGGTCATTTTGGGTGGTATTATATTTGAACATTTTAAGAAAATATTTTCATGACTGTAACCTCATTATCTGAATTTCTTTGAAATATGGTAAGAAAAGCATGTTTTGAGAAGAAATATGCTCGTGTAAAAGATACAGAGGAGATTTTCCTGAAAAGCCGACTTAATCATATTTAAATAACGTAATGACATGATAACCTTTTGTTGAACTTCTTTATAAGCAAGTCAATCGCTTACATTTATAGGATAACTTCGTTTTTAGTTGATTAATTGTGGGGTGCATGGCGCTGGAGCGCTGGTGACATTTCTTCTTGTCCAACACAGTCCAGGTCCAACAGGCCTGGTTCAGAGTCTGTTGAACGCGAACTCATTTCGTGCTATAGCTTAAAGTATACCGTACAACACTATAGCTGTAGCAGTTTGGCGCTTGGCACTATCCTCGGTTAAATTGAAGTCATATTTATTTTTACAGACTGGAAGAGAGATTCTGTTATCAGTGAATTACTAGGAATTGCTCCTTATCAGCCCTACTCCTGTCAGAAATAACATTAAGATTAAATTAATACTCCTTCTCCTGATAAGGAAGCGAAGGCACTGATAACATCAGCTGTTGTAATTATTGGAGCTTCCTTCTAGATCGACCAGTCATTATCTCCTCCTCATTGCTTACTTAAGCCCCTTTTACTCCGGCTGTTAGGTAGTATTTAATTTATAGGCATGTCATAAATCTATTTTAAAATATGGCTAGTTTCATATTTACCTGCTGTAAATTATATATTTGAAAGTGGGGCAACTGGTATTAATGACCTCAACGGTGGACCCGCTTTAACCTCAACCAACAAAAAAAAAGGATATGGGTAATTACTGCTAGAATTTTGACGTGTCCCTTAAATTAGTTCAGTCTGTATTTTAGGACAAAAATATTACTTTTTGTCATGGAGTGTTGAACTGTGGTTGATATTTTTCTCGTTTTAAGGGAAATGATTCGAAAATCCTTCACTGTTTTTTTGCTTTTAAAAAAACTTCAGTCCTGAACCGAGAAGCGTAAAGAGAACTCTCCCAGCATAAATAAAGCTTTGATTAATGACCTTGTTGATGTCACCAGCTGAAGGGCCTTCTAGAATATCCTCTCAGTAGCTCTCGAGACCTGGACCTCTGCGGCAAACAAGAATGTAACCGCCAAGAAGGTAATCGGTTTCAGCTATAAAGCTGGCCATTCACGTTTCGATTTGCAGTACAACTTAGTAGGACTACTTGTTGGATAGTAGTCTCACGCTCCGACTTGCTATCCAACTATCGATTCAACTTTAGTCCTAGTCTGTATATACGACTGTGTAGGTTGGTCACGGGCCGAAAAATGTATCGAGTGCAGACCGAAGAGTCCCAAAGCACAGGCACTGACTGAGCTAAGTTGGACGACTTTGATCAGACTCCCCTACTCATGCGCCAACTCCGTCGCCAGTCGGATGTCCGACTAGACTTCCAAAATGCCCATTCACGTCCTGCCTTGTGGTCCAATTTCGGCAGTTGGACCACAGGTCGTACTGGAAGTAGGAACGTAAATGATCTGCTTTATATATTTACCATTAATTTCCTCGTCATGAAAATGAGCGATAGACATTGAAAATGCTATAAACATTGACGGACATAAGACCTTCGCCGTCAGCTGTAATCCAAGCAACGGCGTACAATCTATGTAATAAGCTAGCAATTACACAATCCAACAAGCCCATTAACGATCCGACTTGTGGTTCAAGTGCGGAAGTTGGACCAAAAATCGTACTACGAATCGGAACGTGAATGGCCTGCTTTATTTAAAGTCAGTAATAATAAGAGGCTTATGGGAGGAATCTCCTCTAAGATGTTCTCCTCTCGCAGCTTACAGTAGTCTTGTCAAATGCTGAAGAAGCATAAACTTCTGTTGATCCCATCAAACTGTAAGGATGATGGTGAAGTCACAAGGCGTGATCACAAGAACTGCCTAAATTATGATCCATACAAATTATATTATAACTCGCGACCTATATGTATATACTGGGACATAACAGGCCTATTTTATATTTCTATAAGGCGTGTGTTGCTAGGTAGGTGCGGATAGAGGGTTGATTACCTTAGCTTTCTGATAATTGTGGTTAGTTACCTAAAAGAGGAGTTAGTAGCCGATGATGGAAGAGTACAGCATAATGATTGCTAAGCTGTATTAATAGCCCCTCCCTTGTGGTGGCCGTCTTATCGTGGTTTCTACCTCCCATCATCACCATTGGCTATTGATGGATTCTTGATGTGATAATAGTTGTCTACTAATACAAGTACTCTCTGCCAAGTACTCGTATGAGCGTTTTTTTTTTTTTTTGCGGAATATTCTAGGGACCTCTGGTGATTATTAGCGTGATGTCGATGGATACTACGAGCCCTTTTTGATATGAAGGATGGACATTCTGACACAATTCCATATGAAGGTGGTTGATAAAATGAACCCGGTCGTCTCTGCTTGAAGGCGAATAGATTGGGACGTAAGCTAGACGAGAAAGCGATTGGATAATAACCACAGATATTGTTCGTCCTTGGTTTAAAAGGATTTGCATCCACAAGGACGTTTTACGCAACCTCAAATTTGCAATCTTTCTTCGGGCTTTCGTCTCTCTCTGACGAAATAGGCAACCGATAGTATGCAATGGAAATTCGCCTTTAGTAACATAATTTTTTATATTATCAAGAACTTATCGAACAATACTCGAGGAGGTTAAACTAGACAAAAAAATGCAGTTCAACACCACCGACCGCACATTTCTGTCTCTCTTTTTTCCAGATACACGCTGTTCTAAAAGTTCTTTAAAAACATAGGCGGCTCTAGACAAAGATTTTTGGAGGGGCTAATTTAGTATGGGCTTATGTGGACAAGAAGTGTCATAGAACCTTGACCTAGTTATGACGAAGAAGCTCCCACCCGTTAGGGAAAGTGTAGTTTTATAGAGAACAATAAGGGGATTGTGTAGTTACCTGGCGGGACCCCAGAAATACCTTGGTCACATGCCCTAGTCAAGGTAAGGATATTCCCGAACCGGTGATGCCGTCAGCCTTTAAGGAATTCCTACATCTGATTAATGGTAGTAATGTCTGGATCTCATCATTTATATTCGCTGTCTTCGTATAAACTGGTTCTGCAAGGAAGAAACTATTGACATTTTGTTTTTATATGACATCACCGTCTAAATATAATAACAGTAATGAGAAAATAACCATTTACAATTTACGCGCTAAACAAATAATACACTCTGCCAAACCCTCCGTTGTGTTTTTTTATTTTTTTTTTTTTTTACTATTAGTGCAAAAAAAATGTATACAAGCAGAGTAAATTGGAGTTGTTCTACGAAAAACAGGGTTTTTTTTTTTTTTTCTAAAGGACCTTTTAAGGCCTTATTTCTGGAACGGAGTGAGATATTTGGTTGATGGTGTTGAACTACATCCTGTACAGATTTGAGATTTTTTGAGAATTACTTCTAAATTTATAATTTGAATCAAAGAAATGATTTGTTTTATAGTTCATAATATTTATAATTTTGTTGTCATATTTTTAATGTTTATATAGTCTTATTGTTTATATTAGTGATATTGAGTTGTTTTTTGTTGTTGTTTTGTATATATTCCATATTTTATTTTTATGTATGTAATTAATTAAGATATAAATGAATAAATATCCAAAAATATTTCATAAGTTTAGTGTAACAGAGCAAAATTCAGAAGCTTTGAGTGTTTAATCGTTGAAAACACCCAATTGTAGAATTATTTATTCTCTCTTAATTTTTCTTTACCGTTATTGTAGTCTAGGTGGGTTTTAATAGGCGAATAAAAATACATTTTTTTATTCGGAAGTGGCCCTGCGTGCAAAGGTTCTCTAAGATTAAGGCTGTAATACATTATTTTAATTGATACTGAAGAGCCGTCAAGGGGACGTAAAACATGCAGAAAAAATAAATGATTATTAAAGAATGGCGTGTTATTAATGAGGTTTGTCCTTTTAAAAATACTTAGTGGTAATTAGGGTTCCCATCATATAATATCTGTACTCTGAAGGTAAAGGACAGCCTGTCACATGTTCGTAATTGTTCAGGAGATCAAATTTTCCATAACTTTGAACTATTAAAGTATGTTTTTTTGTTACTTATAGATAGGTATAGTTAAAAAGAAATGTTCTACTTTGTTTTTGACATTGATATTCAATTGAAAGTATTGATCATAGACAAACAAATTCACAAGTCTATATAGAGTATTGATCATAGACAAACAAAATCAGAAGTCTATATAGAGTATTGATCATAGACAAACAAAATCAGAAGTCTATATAGATTGTTTTACCTCAAATGAAAACGGACATGATTTTATTTTACACTGTCTTATCTTCTTTATTTAAGGGAACAGGACATTGTGCCCTATAGATAGAAAAATCCACAATAAGAACATGTTGTTTAATAAAAAAAACACCATATTAAAAGTAAATTTAATAAAAAAAATGGACATGTCGTTGATGCAAAAGCAAAGTATCGAATGTGAAAATCACCACTTTCAAGAGTGAAAATACTTTTATTTATTACTTTGCTTTTAGACAGTCAAATAGTCGGCAGATTAGACCTACTGACAGTGGTTACATCCTCCTTTCATTGTGTGAACTTAGATTCAAGAGTTTGCCGTCCAACAGCAATCAGTAAAGATTTAAAATGAAACATGCGTTTTTTTCACATTCGATACTTTGCATTTGTATCGACGATGTGTCCTTTACCTCCGGGGTACAGATGTACATTCTATTATTTGAAGAAGTCAAGGAATGGATCGGCTGAGAGAAAATATAAGATTTTCAGAAAAATCAGTATTTAAGAACGTTCCGGTATCCTTCTTCAGCAACAAATGCCTCACTAAACCTAAATGCATTACTTACATGGCGGACTTTTATTTCGGCGCATCGACATCTATAGTCCGCGCGCGAACAAAAGAACCAGAAGGGGCGTGGCTGGAGGGGAGCTAGGCCTTCCAGGACACATGGGCTGGGTGTAGCGCGTGCGCACTACTTGATTCCTTTGTTTGCGGGCGGACTATAGGGCATTAGAACCGGGCTATCTATAGGTTGCCATCCTTCCTATACATCCACGGTACTGCAGGAAACATGTTATATTTTGAGGGATCCTCAATCTTCCCTAAGTATACCATTTATTACAATATTTTCGTAGTATTTTATAAAATAATCTCTCTGAGATTATCTAGTTGTCGACTGGGTATAAAGAGAAAATAGATTGTTAAATGTTGACACCTTTTAAATTTGGAGGCCAACTACCCGGTCTCTCTTGGCAAGCCGCCTCGATATCTCTTTCAAGCTAGGGAACATTTCGGATTCCGTTAATATCTCTCTAGAAAACGTGTATCCAGTTCTATTCGGAGGATTATAGGGAAAGATATCCCTATAATAGAGAGAGTAGCTTGAGGCAATAATGAGTACTTTTTTTTTACTATTAGCTTCAAAAATATCACAAAACATAGAACAAAAATGGCGTCTGGATTGAATTATTATGGCTGACAACAAATTGAAACAATCAAACACATAATTACTGACTGGACAATATTTAATTTATTTTGCAGTAATTTACGTGGTCACTTAGCAGAACAGCATTTATTAGCCAAAAATTACTGATTCAATGATATTTACACCTGAAAGTAAAGCATTTTAAAATGTTAAAATAGAAAAATAAAAAATAAAATTATCTTCCGTCTTTTAACATCTGTGTATCATAATCTCATATTTTCTCTGGGTGAGATGGAATCGCGGCGTAACTTTGTACAATTAATCATATGTAGTGCTAATAAGCTTAGCAGTGTATGCACCGAGGAAAATATTAAAAAAAAATTACCCTAAGGTTGGCTGAAGAAAGAAACCTACAAAAAATATAAAGACCCATAAAACGAAAAAAAAAAAAAACAATCAAACAATATTTCGGCTTAAGTCAAGTATGACTTGATCATATTTGCCTGTTTTGAAATATTTTTTTATAAAATTGAATGAGGAGCAAAGAAATTAGATGAATAATTTACAAAGCGATAATTTTTAGACTTTAATATTGATAAGTGTTCGATGATTTTAAATTATTTTTTCCAGATAGTTCCTGATGATGGCATTCAGCCAAAATATTGTTTTTGAATGAATGAATGAAAATGAATGAATGAATGAATGAATGAAAAAAAAACTTTATTCTGGGACTTCGTCCCATAAGAATAAAAATAAGTACAAAATAAACAATAAACAAATTTAACCTAAAAATATAAATATGAATAAAGAAAAACAAAAGTATAAAAGAACAAAACAAAAAAAGCAACTAATACAAATATTATATGTGAAGCCTTAAATAATAAAATGAAATATAAGTAAATATGTACATTCATTGGAATGGGGCAATGATGATACAATGATCAGAGGGGGATGGGAATAAAATTAAAGAGTTTAAATAAACAAATAAATATTAAAAAGTTGAATAAATATTAAAGGAATGGGGGCTATAAAAAGATATAAACTAGGAAAATGCATAAACACGAGAAAAAAACAGCAATATAATTTACAAAGGTAATCAGGTCTTCCTGGTGGTGAAATTTTAAGAAGCGTCTTCCTGGGAGGATAGGAGAAAAGCAAAGAGGCGGGATTTAAAGACAGGTAAGGAAGGAGAGTGTCGAATGGAAAGAGGGATTGAGTTCCAGAAGGAGGAGGCTCGGGAGATGAAGGAACGGTCGAAGAAGGCTGTTTTATGAGTGGGAGGATAGAGATCGGAGGGACGGGAGCGGGTACCACGGGAATGGACAGCCGATTTAAACTGCAGGAGGTTATAAATATAGGAAGGAGATTTGGAAGAAATGGTTTGGTAAAGGAAGGAACCTAGAAAATATTGTCGTCGAATTGATGGAAATAGCCACTTCAACTCGGAATACCGGTGTGAAATATGGGCATCCCTGGGGGTATCGAGGATAAATCTGTTTTTAATTAAGAAAATATAAATTTTTGAAACTGGTAGACCTGATTGGCCTCTTGATGACTTAAAGGATGTCTAAAAAAAAGTGGTAGCACTTATCAACTCAATATAAAGGCCCAGCTGTAAGCATCTTATCCCTGATCCTAATCGAGACATAAAACGTCTTTGCAAGTGGGGAGGTTGGAAGGGAAATTCCCCCTGACGTTCGAACATGCGCAGTTGAACTTTTCCATCTATATGAACGGGCTGTACCTAATAGGAAAACTGTCAGCAAAATTGTATAAGAATTTAAGACATCTTTGAATAAGATTTTGACCTCTGAAGGCATAGCCAAAAAAATACTTATGATGATTGAATATTTTTACTAAAAGAATCTGGTTGTTTCTCTTCTTCTTACTTGAATGAAAGTAAATTATATGTAATTAAGTAGTTATTATCTTGAAATAAGTATTTAAATTACTCTTTTCCGTTACCATTTTTGTCTTTAATCGTTTTTTTAAAACGAGAGTTTCAGAGTTTTTTTTTTGTAAATCCAAAAATAAAAAATAAAAGACGAGTCATTAATCACTTATAACAATTGACTCCATTTAATGTTGAGACTGCGTGCCGCTCGTCCACTGATGGCGTGAGAGGCTGGAGAATCTATGTCAAGGCAGTGTCTATAGGATGGTGTGTAATTGCTAGCTTATTATATAGATGGTATGCCGTTGCTCGGGTTACAGCTGACGGCGAAGGTCTTAGCAACGTCAACGTTTATAGCATTGTTCTATCGCTCACTTTCTTGGTGGGGAAACTAATAGTAAAGATATAAAGCAGGTCAGTCACCTTCCAATTTGCAACCTAAGTTCCTAAGTTGGACCACAAGTCGGATCATGAATGGGCTTGTTGGAAGTCTAGTTGAACAAGTCGGAAAATTTTGAGGGACGACTCGAAGGTCCGAAATCCGACTGGTGACGGAGTAAGTCCGTGAGGGGGGAGTTGGATCAAAGTCGTCGAACTTACTTTCCTCAGTCAGTGCTTGACCTTCGGGCATATTCGGTCTGCTGTCGATACATTTTTCAGCTCGTTAGCGACGTACACAGGCCTGAAAAAAAACTAGGACGAAAGTTGGATAGTAAGTCGTCCAACATCAGTCAGGGCTTCTGGCAACTTCGTTCTGATATCGATACATTTTTCGGCTCGTGAGCGACGTACACAGGCCTGAAAACAGGATAGGACAAAAGTTGGATCGCTAGTTGGATAGTAAGTCGTCCAACTTCAGTCAGGGCTTCTGGCAACTTCGTTCTGATATCAATACATTTTTCGGCTCGTGAGCGACGTACACAGTCCTGAAAACAGACTAGGACTAAAGTTGGATCGCTAGTTGGATAGCAAGTCGTCCAACTTCAGTCAGAGATTCTGGCAACTTCGTTCTGATATCGATATATTTTTCGGCTAAAGTTGGATAGCAAGTCGGAGCGTGAGTGGAGTCTACTATCCAACTAGAAGTCCTACCAAGTCGTACTGCAAATCGGAACGTGAATGGCCTGCTTTAGGCTGTACATTATGGTAAATTAATTTATCCTATTTCTTTTCATATTAACGAAAGTTTCGACTGCTCCAAAATTTTGGATCGAGACAAAAATTCATCTGCGCGTTCGGGAGTCATCCCAACTATAACAGTTACATTTTGGTTACGTTTAGACAAGACGAAGTGTTTTCCAAGGATCTTATTTTCTCACGCATATTGAAAAGATAATGATACGCAATCGGATAAGTAAAGGAATAGTTTGGGTTCGGCCAAGATAAACGATAAACAGCCAGATTCAGGTTTGTAAAAAATATCCATATTTTGGGCGTTTTGTCAGCCTTCTTCAGCTTAAAAAAGCATTCCACAAGCTCTCCTAACCATCATCGGCTTTCCCAGGTTCTTCACGACTGTGTAACCCCTTTTTTCTGTCCCGAGAATTAACAGGAAGAATAATCTAAATAGTAAACAGCATATTAGATCATGGAATTATGTTATACAACTTTTTTAGCACTTTCCCCAAGCAAAGTAGCTATTGAGGTTGCACTCATGATGGAATTTAGTAGTTGCTACTGACGTGGGAACTAATATTATTCGCTTGCAATTCATATGGATGTAGTGAGTGAGAATAGGAAGCGCGTGGGAGGAGTTACGATGGTGAGGTCATCCTTGTTCCCGTCGGCGGTCTCCTGGCTAGTCGCCATAACCCCATTCAGTCACTACTTGGGGAGTTCATGTCTTTTATTTACCCATTTAATATAAGCTAACAGATATTTTAATAACTCTTTATTTAAACGGAAAATAAAACTATAATGATATGCAAATAGTTAGCCGTCGAGTTGATAAGAAGTCTTGGAATAGTCGAGTTTCGGCTAAGAAAAACTGGATGTTTCAGCATGCTTTTAAACTACATATTATAGACCTCTACTTAACCTTGGAGAAGGTCCATCTGAGGGAAGAGGTGAAGAGGTTGTCTTGACAAGAATAAGAATAAGCCACACGAACCTGACTCATATCTAAGTAAATAACAAAGGAGCCACTTTGAATGCACCGGTTCCCGCTGATCGCCGAAGTTAAGCAACGTCGGGCGTGGCCAGAATCTGAATGGGTGGCCAATCACTTGCTGTTGGCATTAAACAAGAGTGGCAACCTTATGAAAGCCCGGTATTAATAACCCAATTGTTGATACGCCGTTAAACACAAATAATAATCATAATATTAACAAAGGACCCTCATTCAATGTGCGAATCCTGCCGGGTCCCTCCCACTATCTGCCACATTTTGGAGGATTGGTCAAAGTTCAACAGATACTTCAGAGCTAAGATATAGGAACGGAAACGGCCTAAGATGACGTAGTTTCTGCAGGGGCGTTTCAAGGGAATAATTTAGGAGGGGGGGACTTGTAAACATTTTGGGGGTATATAATAACAACAATCTAGAACATGGAACAGGTTGCCAACTAAAACGCTATTACATCCAAAAATCCCCAAAGTAATCTTAATTAATTTATTCTTAAGGTTTTTATGACACTTTTTTTTCGATTACATCAAAATCACCCCCCAAATTATTCTTGCAGTCTGCGCCAATAGCTGCATCCCAAGTTCTCGCTGTTAATAGGACAAGAGTCCAAGTGCTGTATCCTAGACTGTGCTGGTTAACATCAACAGCGGTGCTCGGGGGTCTATGGTTTCCGCTGGCAGGTCCTGCTTCCCGTCTACAATGGAATCCCATCCTGTCCAGTACTTCCATTCACTAATTTCATACATCATTAGATCGTGTCCTTCGTGAACTAATGAATATACTAAAACCTGCTTTTGGCCTTCTTTCGACCTTTTCTCACCTCCCTTTTCAAATATTTACTATTCAATCTTTTTGAATTTCTAAGTAAACAACTTAATTCTTATTTGCGAATACATATATATTTTACACTTACTAGCAGCTTTTGAGGTTTCAATTATCAAAAAATGTTTCACAAATATCTTCAAACCTTCATCCTCAATATGAAATATCTTCAAACGTACGAACATCCTCGGCGACAGCCCAGTCCGGGCTTCTGCTTGACGCTTCCTATCGCGCCGCATCCCTGCCAACCTCATCAAACCATCTTGTCTTTGATCATTCTTTCTTTTTTCTTTTCCTCCTCCAAAATTTATTTCATCATATTTTTTGGGATGCTGACTTCCCTCATCCTTTGCACATGACTTTCCCATCGAAGCCTGCTAATCTTTTTGAAGTTTATGGAACAACTCCATATTTTAGCTCTCGGTTGTATATTATCCTCCAGGTGCCTTTTTCAGTTATAGGCCCATAAATCCTTCTCAGTATATTCCTTTCGAAGACAACGATCTTCTGCTCATCCGGTTTCTTCATGTAGGCTTGAAGAGGGTTTTCTAGAGGTACCGAAAATGACTTCCGTTAAAATCTCTATCTCTCTCTCTCTCTCTCTCTCTCTCTCTATATATATATATATATATATATATATATATATATATATATATATATATATACACATATAGAGATTTCTCACTTCCACAGGCCACAGTTCTTGATTTTTTTTTTGCCCTGAAAGTTGGTATGTAGCCTTCCCAATAACAAACGGTTGTACGAGCTCGTTAACAGCAAAATCCGTCTATATTATGAGGGGCATTACTTCGAACCTAAATAACAAATTTGCCCTTAGCGGATATAATTTTTTTTATATATATATTTCGACGAAACTCGAAAGACGCCATGGGTATCTTAAAGAGAAAAATTTATTTTAAAAATAAACCTAGTCCTTTTGGAGTTTCCCAGAATCAAATTATGAATTTGCCCGTAACGGCCGTTATTTTCACTTCTTACCTTCTTA
This sequence comes from Gonocerus acuteangulatus, assembly GCA_946811695.1. NCBI lineage: Eukaryota > Metazoa > Arthropoda > Insecta > Hemiptera > Coreidae > Gonocerus > Gonocerus acuteangulatus. The sequence goes on from OX328131.1 coordinate 12,809,221, forward strand.
ACTTGGTAAGTATTATTCCCAACAAATGAGGAACATGTGTTGCAAAAAAACGAAATCGATAAATTAGATATTGGGGTTACTCCGGAACAAAATAAAATAAAAATTAATAGCGGAGATGGAGATAGTTAGCCGTTGCAGTGATACGAAGACAGGGGACGGTTGGGATTCGGTTACGCTCATTTCTGACTGTTTTTTTACTTATAAGTTGTATATATTTTTTAGCTGAAGAAGGCTGCCAACGTGCAGCCGAAACGTCCAATGCAGATTTCTTCCTGAAGGTCTGACGTTTTTTCCTCCTCCCGGCCATCCCTTGTCTTCATTAAAATTAATAATTGATTCAGCTGTTCATAATGAAATACCAAAACATGTTTATTTTATATTTATACAGGTTATTTCAAGAAAGTTATTCAGGAATGCAGCGTACGCAACCACTTTCTGAGGAATGTAAATGAATGAATTCAATTTATTCTGGGACATTTTAGTCCCTTAACAATTACAGTTAAATTTAAATAATTTAATTCAATTTAACTTCAAATATTTTCCCCAAATTCTCTAAAAGATATGATATTTTTCTCATGATGTGTTGATATTTAATATTTTACTATCTTCTATAGTATTTTAATGTTTGCTTAACAAGAAGCGGAATAAAAAATTGCTGTATTGTTGATAGAATATTGAAGTGGCTTCTGTGCTGTAGAGTTGAGTGTTGAATTGATGTGATAAGAGTGAAATAAACACGATAAGCCCCTCGGTTCTCGATGAATATGGAACAGTATTTAAATTTCCCTCAACAGACATGTCCATTCTACCGTGAAGTTCTCTCGACAGAATATCGCCAAGCTGAATAAACGTGGATTGTTTGAAATAGCTTAGTTAGGTTAGTGTCCTTTTTGCAGTCAGTCACCTTTTAGCGAGTTTCCGCCGTCTAGTGGAAACCCGCTTATGGAGTCGACTCGCTTATGCCGAGAAAAGTACCCTTTTCCGGACAATATTGCAGATTAAAGAGGAGCATCACCGCTGGGAGAGAAGCTGTATCCCAAACCGAACTTTATATATATATATATATATATATATATATATATATATATATATATACATACAGGTATATATATATATATATATATATATATATATATATATATACATATGGCCACATCCAAGGACACAGTTTCTCTTAGCCGACTCCCGACCATTCGTTGATTCCTATAACTTTAACAGCTAAATATCTTCATATCATTATAAATACATATTAGTTATCTACAGACATGCGTGCGCGCACCAGAAAGGGGAAACGGAGAGAAAACGGACATAACAAGTCCTCAACAGAACCCCCTCTTATAACACACAATCTACCTAACGCTCATCGAGATGATATAAATGATAGAATATTTAGAATAGAAAATATATTTCAGATTGGCTGGCTGGGGCTCACGTGACCGCCAGCACTGGTAAGCAGCGCTAAAAAGTTAAAACATGTTCAACTTCTGACTTTGGCTGGTAATCACCCGCCGCTGGTTCCGGGTCAGACTAGGCTGCTTCCTGGCAATTCACCAGCTGCTGGCTAGTAGCGGCTGGTAGGCAGCCTAGTCTGACCGCGGCTTAACGCCCATCGAGATGAGGGCATCCCCGTCAGACCCCTTCTCGCGAGACTCTCGTCAAGAGGTTCTACTACTCACTGCTCCCGCCCAGAGGTAGAGTGCTACGAGTCTCGATATTTGTTCAGAATGCCTCCTGATTCTAGTCACTCTACTGCAGTGCATTAAGACCACTACGCTGCATAAGGCGGCCACAACGTGGTTCCTGCAACCAAAACCAACCGTAGTACCATTTTGGGACCCACAGTTCAAACTCCATGAGCCCCTAAGCATCAGAATGGTTACTGGCCCGGAGTTCAAAACACACCAAGAACCTAATCATCATGAAAAAAACATATCGTCTTAAATTCTTTAAATTCTTAGAATGAAAAAGTAAATAGGTACAATAATTGATTTTAATAGTAATTAGTAACGTTAATTGATTTTACAAAGAAATAAGAAACTACATACCAATGACAAATATAGTAGCTAATAGTAACATTAATTAATTTTACAAAGAAATAAGATACTACATACCAATAGAAATGCCGAGCGGCAGAGGAAGACCAAGGTTGGCAATTAAGTAACCATTGCAGAGTGTCTAAGGAGAAAAGGAATCTACTGGGGTATAAGTAAGTCAGTGTAGTTTCTTATTTCTTTGTAAAATCAATTAACGTTACTAATTACTATTAAAATCAATTATTGTACCTATTTACTTTTTCATTCTAAGAATTTAAGACGATATGTTCTTTTATAAGTTAATTGTATCTATAGCTCTGTTACCTATCACAATCATAATTTTTTTTTGTTTTTGTATTAATTTCTTTTTTTTTGTCACTTTAGCTGACGAAGGCTACCAATGAGTAGCCGAAACGTCCGAAATATGGATTTTTTAAAACAAAATCATATTGAGGTTTATTTAGCCGAATCCCAACCATTCCATCTTTACTTATCACCTCGACGGCTAACTATCTAATCATCATGATTAATTGTTTAGCAATCCAAATAAGCATTGTATTAAAATACGTTATAGGCGCAGAGTAAAAAAAAAAAAAAACACTATACGGTTTCATTGCCATTATTTCTTCCCTTCAGGTTCACCTTTAGGCTCCTCCCAAAAGGCAATGTGTTATAAATATGAAAATCTTTCATCCTCAACTTGGGGAGAAGAACCTTCCACTTGCAGAGCCAGGAGAGTTTGAACTCGGAAAGAAGTGTTTGGACTGAATAGTTTTGAGCAGACCTTGAATTGCCCAGCCGAGAGCTATTATCACAACGACTTACTAATTGTGGTTTTGTATTTTTACAACTTCCTCTCGACTCATTCCCACTGCCACATGGTTGAATAGGCAAACCAATGCTCTTCTCGCTCCTATACAGAACCTTATCCAAGACAAAACTGTTTAAAATTGGTAGCTTTATCACAAAAGTCGATCGCAATGCCCCACGATCAAGCCGACACCTATTTCATTCCATAATATCTTTTCATTACCCATTTGATTTGGGTTTTCATTTTTGGGGTATTTCACTTTTGGGATTAGAGGAAGTTTAAAAAAAAAAATTACTGACAAACGAAGAGTTTCGGACTTTTCGGATATTTTTTTTTTTAAATAACCCGAAAACTGTTCCGAAATGTGGTAAGTGGAATGTCTCCTCCGGAATCCTAATATATTTAGAAGCACCACAATCGAAGAAAACATGGCTTGCAATTTTCTGCATCGTTCTATTCAATACAAATGCTAGGATTTCCTTTTCTGTTTTACAAATCGAACCACCTTTAGGTTATAGAATGGTAAGATTACGCATTGGAATTTTGGACTGTTGGCAGCACTGCAGGGAAATTAAATTTTTGCGTTTTAGCTCTTCTACTACACTAGGGGCCACGTTGCCATCGGCTGATCTCAATTTCCCCTGGATTTTATGAGGTAAAACATACCTTTAGTACTTTTTTGTATGTAATTTATAACTTCAAGCGTAAAAGTTTTAATACGCAATAAGCTACAAATTGCTTATGAAGGCACAGGGCCTTTTTTTTTGCGAAAACTGCTAGGACGCCCTCTTTAAACACCCATGTGCGTACTCTTAACCTCCAAGTAGGCCAAGTGTACGCAGATGACTTTTTTGGCTGAAAGAATTCTCATTGGCCTGGGTGCTCATAAAAAACCACCAAACCTTATATAATTAGTTCTGAACTTAATAAATAAGATTAGGTCAAAGTTTGAGATACCTATGTATCTTTTATAAATCCTAAGAAATAACCCGAAATCCAGTAGGTGTATACTCTTCCCCTCTCTTCCCCTATGTATTATATATAAATGCACTAAGATAAAGCAATTGCTGCAAAATCAGAGAGGAGTCACGCTAAAAATGAAAATTTTTTATTTTCCCGCTTTGAAATATACCGACATAAACACTGCAACTTCTTGCATCTCCTTGACCTAATTCTGAATATCTCTCACTCGTGGATAGCTCTCAGACACCTGTAATACACCACTCTCCTGCTGTCTTAATTATAATATAGACATTAATTAATGCCAAGTTTAATGGCATGCATCTCGCGGTCTTAGTATGTAGTAGCAATACTAAAGTCCTCACCACGTTGGAATGTTGATTAAAAATAAATTATTATTAAATATTTTTTAGGTGAGATTGGTTCAGTGGTGGTGCACTTGACACATGTTCTGGGGGACCTCAGCTCAAAACGCTGGTGCGCACTAAATATTTTATAGTGTAATCTTTCGGGCGTCGAGTCGGGGTCCCAGACCTTCTCTGGAAAGGGAAAAATCAGGCGGCCGGAGCTTAGTACTGACCAAACAAGGTCTCTAGTGTGCCGATTGGCCCTTGTGGCCGGTTATGGAACTGATTTTGATTTTGATCCTCCGTATTTCCGGCGAATGTTATCGGATTACTCTATAGTCTTTTACTCCTTCACAAAGAGATATTTATTCCAATATACCAGTAATAACGCACATAAATGAGATAAAAAATAAAGAAACGAATAGGGAGAAACATCCCAAAATAATCCAAAGAAAACAAAACAAATATTAAAAAAAAAAAAAAAAAAAAAAAAAAAAAAAAAAAAAAAAAAAAAAAAAAGGCTATTTAAACATGTTTCTTCCCTGGGTATAGGAAGGAAACCCCTTACGGACATGATCTTACGAGAAATGTCGACGCTTCGTAGCCCATAAAGGTCACGAAAAACCATCATTTCAATTTACATATTCTGGCATGTAGAAAAATGGTCCAATTTTAATGAAATTTGATAATAACTCAGATTTTCTAAAATAAAAGGTCAAATGCGTTAACAAACAAAATTCGTTCCAAGAAACCACTGGTTGGATTTGGCGTAGAACAACAAGCAGAATTTTGGAAAAATCAATATTTTGAACATAAACATGTAAGTTGAAGTTGAGGGTGGGGAAGGATCAATGGATTCTTCAAGTATACTGGCAGAAGTTGCTCCCCAAAATTGTTTAAAACATTAACTTATATTCGGGACGCTTTGAACGTGTCTAGGTTCATCATAAGTTGCCTGATGATGGACCTGAACTGGTTCGAAACGTGGCAAATACAAGTTAATGCTTTGAACAATTTTGTGGAGCAACTCTTGCTAGTTACTTCAAGAATATTTTGAACGTTCCGGCACGCTCTTTGGCAGCGTTCTTCAGCGATGAATGCCTACGTGGTGGAGGAAGACCGAATTCAAAATTTGGACGATAAACTTCATATAGAAGCAGCTTCGGGTTAATTATAAACCAGACCTGACGTCTGCAGTTTGGACGCACTATAGAAACGAGGTTTCCAAATGCTGCCGAGAAGGAGAAAGGCAGGCTTGTGGAGAGGTCGTGCTGATTGTTTCTTCGGACAATAGATTCTAGAAAGTGTGGGTGTTTTGGGTCCGGCGCTATTTGCACATGAGATCAAAGGAAGCCGGTGGAGGTGCTGTGGGAAGTTCTCCCGTCAAGATCATGAGCTAGTTCGTGCTCCTTCGGGAATCACTCAATGCGGGAATTAACTCGCTAATTTATTGAAAGGTGTCAGGCTTTTGATTGCACTCAACCCGAGTTTGGAGGATGCATTCTTATTCTGGACCAGGGCAATGCTCAGGAGATTTTCTACATAGTACATTAACTCATTCGAAAAAGAAATGTTACCTCTTTGGCATTATAGTGTTTTAGTTTCAAATATCACTTGTAAGTCAGGGCTATTTTATTGGGTTGGTGCAAAAAAAGGCAGATTATGAATATTCATTTTGTTTACGCAAGAACTGGTCAAGTAAACAAATATAATCTAAAGTCTGGCTAATGGATTATAAACAATGGTTATTAATGTTGTTCTTCCTCATAGATTAGTTTATTTTGTGTTACATTCTCGGTGGGTTCTCCACAGGGTCTAAACAATATTTTCGTCATGGAACAAGTGCGGCTCATACGGTTAGTCAGATCAATGTTGTTTGGGGGCGAATGACGCATCAGTAGATGTACAGTGCAGAAATGGTTCCAAAGTTTTTGTCTTCGGGAAATTGATTTCGAAGACAATGAAGGTTGCGTTATGCCTTCTGTTGTTGATCACGACTGAGTGCTTGGTAGAAGAAAACCCTCGCAAAACTACTCGGGACATTGTGAGAGAAGTTGGTGTTGACCACTCAACAGTTGTTCGCCACTTGGAACGAATTGATCATATCGTCCCTACCACATCAAACTATGACATATGGAAATCGTAGCAAAGTAGAGAATAAACATATTCTATCCATTCGCGAAGTAATATATTGTGAAATGGTCTTATTTGATACTTTATTTGAAGCCTTAATGGCTATTGTAAAGGAGTTAGAGTTGTGACAATTTGCGACAAGCCGAATCGTCCACAATCCAAGAAAAAAGACTCGAATCTGAAAAACGAGATTTTGCATATTCGATAGTTTGACATGGTAGGTACGATTTAAAACCCTGTATTATTTTTGCACTAAGCCAATACAATCTCAAAACACAAAACCGTAAAGTTTTAAGTATCATTAGCCTTGTTAATCCAAATTATTTAATTTGATCGTCCATTTATATGTCTTACTGATTTTTTGGACACCTTTCTTCGAGAGGTCTACAATTGCACGTTTTGGTTTGCTCTTTGGCAGCATGCTTCATCAATAAATGCCTGAGAATAAAGAAAGACACATATCTACCTTATTAATATTGAACTTGTACCTTCGGAGTGTTCTTGGCGTTTATTGCTGAAGAAGGCCTCTCAAGCCAAGAGCTTGACGAAACGTCCAAAAATCAATTTTCCGAAATTCTGCTTGATTTCTCAGCCGAAACCCAACTATGCCTTCGTTTTATCACCGACGCATAACTACTTACATCGCATTATTATAAAATCTTTACTGCGCGCCCGAGTTTTGGACTCAGGTTCTCCTCGACGTGAGTGCTCCACCCGTGACAATCTCGTCCCCACCTCCTAGACGGAGATTAGATTTGTCGACAAGTCTAATATTAGAATATAAGTCATTGGGGAACTGCATATGTGTAATATAAGTCTAAGCACGTGATGACTCCGAGAATAGATGTAGGGGAGGAGGAGAAATAAATAAATGTGGTTTCCATCTAGGAATTGGCATAATCTCTATCCACACCAAGAATCCAGATTTATAAAACGTTTCAAGACTTTTAGGGATGTTAGGAAATCCTTGGATGAAGAATCCAGATTTATAAAACGTTTCAAGACTTTTAGGGATGTTAGGAAATCCTTGGATGAAGCATCCAGATTTATAAAACGTTTCAAGACTTTTAGGGATGTTAGGAAATCCTTGGATGAAGAATCCAGATTTATAAAACGTTTCAAGACTTTTAGGGATGTTAGGAAATCCTTGGATGAAGAATCCAGATTTATAAAACGTTTCAAGACTTTTAGGGATGTTAGGAAATCCTTGGATGAAAAATCCAGATTTATAAAACGTTTCAAGACTTTTAGGGATGTTAGGAAATCCTTGGATGAAGCATCCAGATTTATAAAACGTTTCAAGACTTTTAGGGATGTTAGGAAATCCTTGGATGAAGCATCCAGATTTATAAAACGTTTCAAGACTTTTGGGGATGTTAGGAAATCCTTGGATGAAGAATTCAGATTTATAAAACGTTTCAAGACTTTTAGGGATGTTAGGAAATCCTTGGATGAAGCATCCAGATTTATAAAACGTTTCAAGACTTTTAGGGATGTTAGGAAATCCTTGGATGAAGCATCCAGATTTATAAAACGTTTCAAGACTTTTAGGGATGTTAGGAAATCCTTGGATGAAGCATCCAGATTTATAAAACGTTTCAAGACTTTTAGGGATGTTAGGAAATCCTTGGATGAAGAATCCAGATTTATAAAACGTTTCAAGACTTTTAGGGATGTTAGGAAATCCTTGGATGAAGAATCCAGATTTATAAAACGTTTCAAGACTTTTAGGGATGTTAGGAAATCCTTGGATGAAAAATCCAGATTTATAAAACGTTTCAAGACTTTTAGGGATGTTAGGAAATCCTTGGATGAAGCATCCAGATTTATAAAACGTTTCAAGACTTTTAGGGATGTTAGGAAATCCTTGGATGAAGCATCCAGATTTATAAAACGTTTCAAGACTTTTAGGGATGTTAGGAAATCCTTGGATGAAGCATCCAGATTTATAAAACGTTTCAAGACTTTTAGGGATGTTAGGAAATCCTTGGATGAAGCATCCAGATTTATAAAACGTTTCAAGACTTTTAGGGATGTTAGGAAATCCTTGGATGAAGCATCCAGATTTATAAAACGTTTCAAGACTTTTAGGGATGTTAGGAAATCCTTGGATGAAGCATCCAGATTTATAAAACGTTTCAAGACTTTTAGGGATGTTAGGAAATCCTTGGACGAAGAATCCAGATTTATAAAACGTTTCAAGACTTTTAGGGATGTTAGGAAATCCTTGGATGAAGAATCCAGATTTATAAAACGTTTCAAGACTTTTAGGGATGTTAGGAAATCCTTGGATGAAGCATCCAGATTTATAAAACGTTTCAAGACTTTTAGGGATGTTAGGAAATCCTTGGATGAAGCATCCAGATTTATAAAACGTTTCAAGACTTTTAGGGATGTTAGGAAATCCTTGGATGAAGAATCCAGATTTATAAAACGTTTCTAGACTTTTAGGGATGTTAGGAAATCCTTGGATGAAGAATCCAGATTTATAAAACGTTTCAAGACTTTTAGGGATGTTAGGAAATCCTTGGATGAAGCATCCAGATTTATAAAACGTTTCAAGACTTTTAGGGATGTTAGGAAATCCTTGGATGAAGCATCCAGATTTATAAAACGTTTCAAGACTTTTAGGGATGTTAGGAAATCCTTGGATGAAGCATCCAGATTTATAAAACGTTTCAAGACTTTTAGGGATGTTAGGAAATCCTTGGATGAAGCATCCAGATTTATAAAACGTTTCAAGACTTTTAGGGATGTTAGGAAATCCTTGGATGAAGCATCCAGATTTATAAAACGTTTCAAGACTTTTAGGGGTGTTAGGAAATCCTTGGATGAAGCATCCAGATTTATAAAACGTTTCAAGACTTTTAGGGGTGTTAGGAAATCCTTGGATGAAGCATCCAGATTTATAAAACGTTTCAAGACTTTTAGGGATGTTAGGAAATCCTTGGATGAAGCACCCAGATTTATAAAACGTTTCAAGACTTTTAGGGATGTTAGGAAATCCTTGGATGAAGCACCCAGATTTATAAAACGTTTCAAGACTTTTAGGGATGTTAGGAAATCCTTGGATGAAGCATTATTACTTCGGCGAGTATGAAAGAATGAAGCAATTCTCATACTTGTGTTCGCATTTTATTTAAATCACCCTACATGTTTCATGGATTTTGAGCGCTTTTGCTTCCTTTCTCCGTAGGGACTTCCTTTTAACGTTGACCAGATGACGGAGTCCAGAGGTGGCTGTGAAGAATGTCCACGTTTCAAACCCCGAAGATCACAAAAATACCGGTGGTTCAAATTTGTATGTATACACAATATGTATGCATATGTACGCATTATTTAAGGTCATATCTATAATGTTTTCCGAGAAAAGTGTAAAAAACTAGATTTTTCTGATATTTTCTTAAACATCTCGAAACCTGTTTTATTGAAATACAAAGCATTATTTTTTAGTTTATTTTATATATAAATGTTTGTCTTTTCTACATTTTTGTGTTTTTATGTGCCCATCCCTCATATGTTGCCACAAAACTATTCTGTGAAAAATATACAATTCAGCAACATATTCCACACGGCTGTTCGAAGGATGTTCTTTTTTTTCAGACCTGAGTTACCCGCTGTGATAATAGTCGGGGTTAGGATTCAAAATTTTTGAATAAAAACTCAATCTAGGGGATATTGCTAATAGCGAAATTGCATAGTTTTCATGTAGGAAAATATAAATGGGAACCATCACTACTTTAAAAAAAGTTTATTTCACAAAGCGCTTTCGAGACTAGGTCTCGTCGTCAATGCCTCGCGTGGCTTTGCAGCAAAACCACACTGGTGCACGGGACGCAGTCTACAGACATTAATGAGACATGGTCTCGAAAGCGCTTTGTGAAATAATTTTTTTTAATTAGTTGAGGTTGGCTTTTTCAATTTACTGCATGTCGAAATCTCCTTTTTTCTTAGACACTTCCACAATGGTTACTTAACTGTCAACTTTGGTCTTCCTCTGCCTCCCGGCATTTTCGCTGCTGACGAAGGCTACCAATGAGTAGCCGAAATGTCCTAAATATAGATTTTTTAAACAAAAATCGTATTGAGGTTTCTTTAGCCGAATCCCAACTATTCCATCTTTACTTGTAATCTAATTTAATCTAACAAGTCCTGTCCGGGAACTGTGGCAAACCCCAGGAATATTACTCTTCTTGTTACAGAAGATGTGTTGTAGATTCTCCTTGTTATGGGAGCTGCTTTTCATGTACAATACCCTCTTTCATGTCCAGTAATAAGCCTAACAGGTTCTTGAATGGAAATTAGTTGATGAAGAAAATTGGAAGAGCTAGGCGTGGAAGGGCTGGCGTAATGTGATTAACAAGGACCCTCTCTTTTAAGAAGAGGGTTGTAACTCACTCCCCTAGCCTTGTAGTCTCCGTAGGCTCTCTACATTGAAGGAGGATTCTAAAATTGAAGGGGCAATGTCAATCGGAGAAATAAGTGCTTAAAACTTTAAAAGTGTTTGATTTGTTGTTTTGAAAATGTTTTTGTCATGACTTATTGTTTGTGGGTCGTGGGATTCAATTGAAATATTTTCTACATGTTTAAAATTCATCTAAACTAAGATGTTTAACTTTTGGTTACATTTGGAGGGTCTTTTTTCGAAGACCACATCCAGTTACTTTTGAAGTAGCAGTAGTGATTTTAACAGTGATTCAGCGCATGCGCATAACTCCTTTGCAGTTCTATTGGAGGATTCCTATGAGCAATTCTATTGGTTCTTGCTGGGAATAAAATAACCTTGAACAGTGAATTAGCGTTTGTTTATGAAAAAGCTCTGTTTATGTTAGTGACAATTAGTTCGCGATGTTCCTGACAAAGAAAAAGCGATTGGTTTCTTACTCGCAAAATATAATATAATAATATTAATTTTAGCGAGTTGGATTGACGAGAGTTCCTAAAATTAATAGAATTCTATTAATTTTAGCGAGTTGGATTGACTAGAATTTTGATATCTTTTTGAGCGAGCGTAGCAATCGGAAACGCATAGCAGGTATGCCCACAATGCTAAATAAATGTGAAATATGGGTCATTCCATATCAAGTGATCCACAGTTTTTCCCCTCATATTTTTTTTTTTTTTTTTTTTTTTTTTTTTTTTTTTTTTTTTTTTTTTTTTTAAATTTGGCTCATCAATAGTACCCCATAAGACAATTAAAAATCCAATTTTTTATAAATTTATCTTTATTAGTTTTCGAGTTATGAATGTTTAAGTTTTTTAAAAAAAGCACATTTCAGGACCGACACTTGATCATAAAATGTACCATAACTCCCAAACGAAATGAGCTAGAGAGGTGTGGTAAAAAGCATTCGTTAGTGTATTAATTGCTGATTGAAATGATATATGCATGACTTATTTATGAAAATTGAAATTTTACGGTAATTTTTAAAACTTTAAAACTTAAATTTCTCTTAAAACGTATGTTTAAAAATGTTCAAAAAAATTTTAATTTTTCTTCGATATTTTATCTCAGTTTTGAGTAAATTTCAAGTTGGTATCTCAATGGCATCATATTTATTTTAATTAATAACTTAATCAAAGGTAGCTTGGTATCTCGTTGGTACGTCAAAAATTAAAAATTTTCAGAAAATGAAATGAAATCCATCTAATATAGACACAAGACGAAAAAAAAACAAAGAAAAAAAGTCCTTTGGCATACATCTCGTTTAGGCTTAGTGTCCGAGAAAAACGCCAAAAACTAAAAGGAATTATGAAAAATACGTCTATTAAAAGGGATATTAATTTTTTTTTTTAAATTACATGTATCAAACCCACCCCCTCCACTCACCCTTTCACCCCCATCTCCTTTAACCCCCCCCCCCAGATAAAGGAGTGAACATGTCTCTGATTTTTTTGTGTAATAATGAAATATTAGGTCCACATTTTTTTACTCCTCGACTTAACGCAGAGTCTTTCGAGGCATTCCTCTATAATAAACTGTCGTCGTTCTTGGAGGTAGTCCTTTTGTCACAGAGATTGGGAAGCTGGTTCCAAGTCGACGGTTGTCCAGCTCACCTGGCCGGAGTGCCGTCCGAAATTGGTTGGACACTAACTATCCATGGCGTTGGATAGGACCAGGTGGGCCGGCTTCAGACCTCACGCTCTTGGATTTCTTCGCATGGGGACACATTAAAGATTTGGTCTACAGGGAGCCCATTGGCTCAAGGGAGCAACTCATCCATCTCATCAGATGGACCTGGGAACTGATTACAGCAGAGCAATGCAGAAATGCCATCCAATCTGTCACCGTGCGTTGTGATGCCTGTATTGCTGCAAGGGGACAAATCTTTGAACAGTTTGTAAATTAATTATTTAGAATTATTAGAAGAAGAAATTGTTATTTTATAATTATGTATACGTCCCGAGTTAAATTTAAAATGTTTTAAGAATTGAACATTTATTTTTATTAAGAATTTAAAGTTTTTTTTGTTTTGTGTTTCAGCTCTTTCCTCAGAAGGAAAGTAGATATTTTAAATTATGTTGAACTTAATAGTGTCAGTTAATTTTTTCGAGCAAGAATTTTTTTTTTTGGGGGGGGGAGGTGTGTGGGTAGAGGGAGTGGAAGATGAAACGTACTTTTAATGATTTTTATATAGGAAATAGTGCCTTTTCACAATTGTGTTTTAGTTTTTTACGTTTTTCTCGGAAAGGAAGCAAAAACGAGATACATTCCAAAAGAGGGCTCTCCCGTGATCTAGTGGCTAGCGCGATAGATTCAAAAGTGGGAGATGGTGGGTTCGATCCCCACTGGCGACAGGAATTTTCTCATCTCAGGGCTCGCTGAGAAAATTCCTGGCTGCACCCTGGATGCCGGCGCTAATGGCCTAGATTTGTCGATGCGCTGTAAAAAAAAAAAAAAAAAAAAAAAAAAAAAAAAAAAAAAAAAAAAAAAAAAAAAAAAAAAAAAAAAAAAAAAAAAACGTAACTGCATCGATTCCTAAAGTTAGGCCGTTTTTTTGGAGGTCAACCTGTATATGTTAGATGGATTTCATTTCTTTTTCTGAAAATTTCAATTTTTTTAAGTACCAACATAAAGTTAATAATTAAAATAAATTTGATCCCATTGAGATCCCAGCTTGAAATTTATACAAAACTGAGATAAAATATCAAAGAAAAATTACCTTAAAATTTCAATTTTCATAAATAAGTCATGACATATATCATTTCAATCAGCATTTAATACACCAACGAATGTTTTTTACCACACCTCTCTAGCTCATTTCGCTTGGGAGTTATGGTACATTTTATGATCAAGTATCGGTCCTAAAATGTGCTTTAGGAGGGAAATGTTTTCCTTGTTTTTGGATCACTTGATATGGAATGACCCATATCCGAAAAGAGAGAGAAAACAAAGGAATAAAATACGTGTATTTACAAATATCATTGTTTATTCATAACCTGCAAAACAGTTAACTTTAATGCTTAATAACTTTTTTCCTAGTTGATAGCGATTTTTTTGTTCAACGGATTTGTCTTTTATTAATAAATATTGCTTGCCATTATCTAATATGGTTTATAACCGTAGATAACGAGTCAAGTAGTAATAGATAACCAGCAAAGAGCCTGTAAGCTTATCAGCGAGTACGAGTTAACTGTTAAAAATCACTGCTGCTACTTCAAAAGTAACTGGATGTGGTCTTCGCAAAAAGAGCCCATTTGGAGTTAAGGAAGTATTCGAAAAAAAATTTTTATTAGTGGACACGACATGTTTTCGGATCTTAATATATTTTCATAAATATCTCGAAAACGGCTAGGAAATCGTGGTAAGTGGATGGTGACCATTCGAATGCTTAATACATTTTCTACAAAAAAGGTTCTGAAGCAATTTTCGATTAGGCGATGTCAATCGGAGAAATAAGTGCTTCAAACTTCAAATGTGTTTGTTTTCTTCTGTTCATCGGGGATTTGTGTTTGTTTAACTCACTTTTTAATTGGTTATTTTTTGTTTTAAACTGAATTTATGAGTAAAATTAATAATTTAGTAAAAGATGGCAGGAAAATGAGAAACTCATTGGCTAGAGTGGTTTCCTAGAGCGAACGTTAAAATCCCGGGCTTGTCATTTCCGCTTAGGATACTGTCAGTTTCATGTTGTGGCGCCTTAAAGATTTAACTTATATTTTTAACGAAAGGTCAAACGCTACCAATAAATGCTTCTATTCCTTTGCTAATAGCACTTGGGATAAGAACGTAACCGCGCTAAGATGACGCAGTTCCTGCGAGTCTGGTCTTTTTTATAATGCCAACAGCACGTTGACGGTCACCCATTCAGGTACTGGCCAAGCCCGACGTTGCTTAACCTCGGTGATCTACGGGAACCGGTGCATTCAACGGCCGTTGGCAATTAAATATTATTTCAACTATTTGTACTATTAATAATCTAATTTTTTTCCTTACTATATTTCAGAAAGTAAATAAAGACCCCAACAATGCTAGGGTTGAGATTGTCAGAGCTCCAGGTATTGTTGCCTCCCTCTCTTCCTCATCCCCTCCCATATTTTAGTTGTTTATTTAGGGTTTAGTCTAGGATTGCTTGTCAGTTGTGCAGGGTTTAAATAATTATTGGATATCTTCCTTACAGGTCTCTTATTACAGATAATTTTTTTTAATGATAATTAAAATATCAATAGATATGTAAATATTAATTGTTAATTAATTTTGACATATTTGAAAACTTCTTTAATTTTTAATGAATTGAAGAATATTATCTTGAGATTGTCCTGTTGGTGATTGTAAACCTTTACCAGTATTTGCTTTGATTCTTATCTAATACTTGTTGTTGGTGTATTAATAGTACTGCATACATATAAATACGCTCTATGCAGTAGTCGTTTTTTTTTTTTTTTTTTTTTTTTTTTTTTTTTTTTTTTTTTTTTTTTTTTTTTTTTTTACCGGCGTATTACAAATCTTGGCCATTAGCGCCGACGTCCAGGGTGCAGCCAGGAATTTTCTCAGCGAGCCCTGAGATGAGAAAATTCCTGTCGCCGGTGGGGATCAAACCCGCTTATGAATCTTTGCAGCAGTGTTTTGTTTTTCTATTGCCGGTACTACATTTTTTATTTTTTAGTAAAATTCTTGATTACATTAACTACATAATTATTTTATAGAGTTAGTGCAATTTCAACGTAGCATAAGGTTTTTTTATGATAATTCATAACTATCTACTATATATTTGTCAAATACCTCTCACTGACCTATCATCGCCCAGCCCAAACCAATTTTTACAGTTTCGATCATACTAGACGAATCCTCAGGTCGTTAGCTCTTTATTATCGATACTAATCTTTATATACATCTGTACTAAATTTATAAAGTAATAAAATGTTTTTTTTTCTTTTCTTTTTTCAGAAGGCTAAAAAATGACTGAGACAGAACAGGCCCCTACCACCAACGGTCTCCCCGAAGAAAATGAGGATGAGGAGAAAACAAAGTTGAGGCCACCAGATATTGATGCTGTGAGTAAATTTCATTGTTTTTTCAAACTGAAATGATTTAAATGTTTTCATCTTCTTGAATTTTATGCATGTTTAGTGTAGTTATACAACATTAAAATTATTTAAAACTCATCATTTAAATTTATTTTTCCAAATTAATACAAAAACCTTTTTAACCAATTGAAATGGATTTCCGAATGATTGATAAGTATGCTGTGTTTATAGCACCCCAAAACATATGGGCAGCAAACTTTATTTACTTTTAAATAAAGAATTTCTTCTTCTACAGTCAAGGAATGGCCATCCAGTCACCGAGAAAACAGACGTTAAGAAATAGTTCTGGCTCGACTACAGGTTGGACATACTCGACTAACACATGAATACTTAAAGCCGAGGCGTATTAGACTAATATGTGACAAATGTAACTGCAATCTTATTGTCGAACCTTTACTGACAGATATATTATAATATTAATCTCCCAAACAATATATAAGAGCTCTTAGGCAAGACCGTACGAACTTATATGAGGACCATAAGCACAACTCATTTCTTCCACAAAAATCTCAAATCCATTACCTCTAGGACATATACTCAACAAACGACTAACTTGGAAACCACGCATTACTCAGAAGATACAAGAACTTTTACTTGTACCGACGGTACAGACTTTTACTATACTTACTTGACCGACGATCAGACCTTACACTTAATAACGAATGACTCATTCACATGACAATACTCAGACCAATATGTATTTATGTCAAATAACTCTGGGTATCCACAAAGCCCTCCAACTCCTACAAAATTCAATCATTGCAGTCTGAAATCATCCGTAAAATAACCAGTGGTCCATTCTTTATCTCCAATTTGACTCTACGTAATGACCTCAATATTCAATGAAAAAAATTCTATAAAAAATGTCATTCAAAATTACACGTCCATTCTAAATCTTTAATAAACTCCCTATCATATACCTAATCCCAAATAACCCCATTTGCCGACTCAAGTGTAACTCCCTATCATCATACCTAATCCCAAATAACCCCGTTTGCCGACTGAAGCGTAACTTGCCTAGAAACCAGCTCCAGGAGATGTTCATCCAGATTGCCACTAATATAAAGTGGCTATTGCCACTAATATATATGAAACAAGATTCAGGGAGATAAATATACCTCGGAATGCACCAGAGGCTCTTAAAAATTGTCAGCATGCTATTGACAACATAATCAACTTCTTAAAAATCTGCGGTATATATAAACTGCTTTAAACTCTCATAAATAAATAATATTTGTCGACAAATGTAAAACATACGTAAATAAATTCTAGGGAGTAAAAACCTCGCAGTTACTCGCCCAAATAAATTTGCATCCTACATCCTACTAAAATAAAGTGATACTACTGATATAAAGTGGTAGTTTCATTTTCACTCTCAACCCAGTACTTTAACACTTTCATTTCAGTGTTGGGCAAAAATTATTCAGAATGATGAATAATGATTAATGAATAAATGTATTATTTCATTCATGAATGAAGAATAATTACTTTTATTCATTATTCGTTATTCTGTGAATGAAGTTTATGTTTTATTCACAAATTATTCGAATGATCATTCAGACTAAACATTTTTTAGTGAATAATGATAGATTTATTATAATGTTGGCAGCCAGAAATACGTATATATATATGTGTGTGTTTGAGTAGGATTATTCAGTAGACCAACTAGAAATAAATAATAACGAATGATGAATAATGAATGATGAATAACGAATAATGAATAACGAATAATTCTGTGAATAATGAATGATGTACTGTGTGAATAAGATAATTCAGTGAATTATTCATCATTCACTAAAAATTTATTCGAATGATCATTCACTAAAATTTTATTCGAATGATCATTCGAATAATAATTTATTCGAATAATGCCCAACACTGTTACATTTATGCATATAAGATTAACTAAGCTGGTTTCCTAGTCAGACCAAGTTCTGAAGATACTATTCGTTGTTTTATTGCCAAAGAAGCAGAACATTGAATAAATAAATATTCTCTCTCTAAAAAAAAGGCTAAACGTGATTTAGGGCTAGAAAAAATAATTGATCATCCACTGAAACATTTCAGAATGTTTTTTGGTTTAAGAAATGTACATTTCTTTTTTTTTTTTTTTTTTTTTTTTTTTTTAGGACATGAGGGAGATGGAACGACGAAAACGAGTTGAAATGATAATGAGCTCAAGACTGTTCCGCGAAGAACTAGAAAGAATTATTGAGTCGCAGATGAAAGAAGGAGGGGGTCCTGCTGGTCTTCTTCAACAAATTCAAGACATGGTCGGAGGTGCATCTCGTCTCCAAGCCAATATGTTTAGAGGTAATTCTTATTTCATTATAGCCCTCTTTCCATTCTTTATAACATCACAAACTGCAAGCTTATTATATATTCTAATAAATCTAGACTGCTTACTTGAATATAGAAGTCTAAGGATAATGACAAGATTTTATTTTTTTTTTATAATATATTTTCAGGTTCAAATTGTGTACTGCCTATCAATGATATTCGAGGCGTCGAAGCAATGGGCTATGCGAAAGGTGAAAAAGTCCTGCGATGCAAGCTCGCCTCTGTATTCAGGTTGATGGACCTATACGGATGGTCTCACGGCATCCACAATCTTGTAACGGTAAGGCATTCTCTTGTTGAAAAACTAGTGTCCTTAGATATAAATTATTAATTTATAAAAAAAAAATGAATTTGTCAGGCAGGGATTATAATCCAGTACCTTTTCCCCATGCAGATGCTTTAGCCGAATAGCCTATCGAACTTCATGCCATTACCAGGCAAAGTGTTTTTATTCATTTATCCCAAGACAGATGATGTTATTGTCTTATAAGGATCTAAGAATAATATTGTCTGGTTTGAGATAAACATAACGCTCTGTTATCTATCTATTGGCTCTATAAGAAGGCTTAACTTGTTATGCTGTGGTATGAAGCCCTGTAGCTTTTTTGGCTAAAGCACCTGAACAGAAAGCAGAGTGAATCGCTTCAAATTCCTGTATGTAAAGTTAATTTTTCTGAAGTTAAAGATTTGAATATTTAATCACTGTCAGCATAAGCTGTTCTGTGTAAAACACATTGGTTTAACCCTTTAAAAGCTGACATATGTAGTGGCATGTCTTTCATCTTTTGGTTCTGCTTGGGTGTGATGTTAGCTCAGTGATAGAGCACTCGACTAATGAACTAGAGGACCCCGAGTTCAAAACCTGAGCGTGCACTAAAGATTTATATCTTCTAGTGTCGTCGATCGAGCATTGGTCCCTAGGCTCACCCAGCCTTTAATTAATTACTTTTAATTAGGTACCTGCAAAGGGAAAAATCAGGCGGCCGGAGCATAGTACAGACCACACTATCTGCCTAGTGTGTCGTATGGCCAAGAATCAGATACCTTTACAATATCTGCCCTTCTGAGCCTGATACGGTACCGATTTTTTTTTTTTTCTGCTTAGTCTGACTACTAACATTTTCTAAAATATTTGCTATCCTCCTTTTTTGATAAGTACCTTGGGCTGGCGGGGTTAAAAATATATTTTCTTTTTTTATTAGAGTGTGGTATCTTAAAACAGTCCGTTAATATCTTAAAACAGTCCGTTATGCCCAAGGGACATTAAACCTTTTGCTCATGTACCTTGTCTCCTTTCGTACTTTTTTTTGGCATACAATGCATCAGATAATAAGAAAAAAGCCTTATTTCTTGTGAATTGTCGAAGAAGCAAATACCCACAACATCTATTGGTGAGAAGGATAACTTAAAAATACGACTGTCCATATTACAAGAGCAGATCTTACTCTGAATAAGTATATAAGCCAAACTCTTTTGCTAAAATAAAGCTATAATAAGTAAATAAATAAATAAAAATATTCTGAAAGCCAATTAAAAGGCAGGGACGCCAGATAATGACTCATCCAAATATAGGGCATAGCCTGTGGAGCTGGCCCAAATACTCAGGTGTAGCGTTTAAATGCTTAATAAATGATTTATGTTAATTTTGATTTTGACTGGTGTGAATATTTCCACACTAAATGATTTTATTATTTTTTTAATTCATATGAGGCATAGATATAGGCAAGATGGTATATATTTTATACGCAGACAAGGTATAGTTGGGATTCGGCTAGGAGAAAAAAACATCAGACTTTCAGGAAGAAATCTGTATTTGGACATTTCGGCTGCACATTGGCAGCCTTCTTCAGCACTAGAGAATGCCTAGGGGGGAGGGAGGAAGACCTCGAAGACACTTAGGTAACCATGGCTGGATGTATGCAACCATGGTTGGATGTATGCCAATGTGCAGCCGAAACGTCCAAATACAGATTTCTTCCTGAAAGTCTGACGTTTTTTTCTCCTAGTTGAATCCCATCTGTACCTTGTCTGCGTATCTCTGCAATGGCTAACTATCTCCATCTCCACTAGATTTTATATGTTTGTATATAATCTGTGTATTTTATTTGTACTAGTAAACCCTCAAAACAGCTTTTATGCAAGACATTCCTCTAGTCATTCAGTTTTTACTAGTTTGCTTTTGTATAATTGTTGGTATCATATGTACTCGTTATCTTTGCCACAGATTTATTATTTATTTAATTTATTAGAAATTAATATATTGTATTATCACTGTATGCAAAAGTTTGAATTTAATACTGCTTAACGAATATATATTTTCGTATCCATGATGTTCTAGGTCGGTTATTGAAGAAACAGTACAAATGTTCCTCATTTGTTGACATTTATCAAACTCTTTGTTGCTTGACAAAATAATTATGAAAGTTATGACACCTTAAAGTTAGTTCTTTGAAGTTGTACATGGGAGAGTAATGAAAAATCCTTGTGCCTGCCCGAGCATTGAGGATGAGTAGTGAAGTGGAACTGATAACACCGTTTTAGGAGTCCTATTTCACTTATCATTCATATCCAATTACTTCAATGGAGATATCTTTCCTACGTAATGGCTCACCATTTTAAAGCTAGAATAGTTTTTTTATTCACTCTCCACCATTCTTAACACTTTATGACTTCTTGTATTTTGTAACTTTTAACTAATTATTTATTATATTCCATTTAAATTCAAATTTACTTTTTTCCCTCATTGAATATTTTATACCCATATGAATGTATTCACTTCTTTTACAATTAACAAATGTTTATTTCAGAAAGGTCAAAATTAATTGTCGTTTTTCTTTAAGACAAGGAGTTTTTAGTACTTGTTATTTTTTCTATCTCTCAAACTATAGCACGTTCTGTTAGATAGAATAATTCAATTCAGCATGCACAAAATTCTGAGAGAAAAATACCCGATTGTTCCACCATTTACAAATACCTTTTTCTTAAACAACGAGATACCATTTTAAAGCTTATTCTATAAGGGAACTTTTGAGGCGGAGGCAAACCTCTAAGTCTTTAAATAGCTGATTACCAAAATATTAAATAATTTAAGGAAACACTGATAACAATAGGTCACATCTATATGGCTCTATAGCTCTTAATTTATATGATAACATTTCAATAATGGGTGTTTCTTATTGGAAATTTAATGTAGATTTTAAAATGTGGTCGTTATTTACGATAAATTATCCAGAAATCCGGAAGACAGTTTTTTTTATAAAAAAAACAATAGTTTTAAAAATAGACAAAAGCTTGAATAGCTCTGCTACAAGTTGAGATAGGATGCTCATTTCTGCGTCCCTGAACTACAAATTAGGTGCAGAATAAACCCCTAAAGTTATGACATCTCAATGCAGTGTTTTTCTCAAAATATGTTTGTGTTTTTTTTTTTTTCTTTTAGGGCCGATTAGCACAAGAAAACGAAGAGTTTATAGTGAACCCTCACGGTCTTATGTACCATGAAATGACTGCTTCATCATTAGTCAAAGTTGACATGCAGGGAAATGTTGTTGAGCAAGGGACGACCAACTTTGGTGTAAACGCTGTTGCATTCAAGCTACATGCTGCCCTCCATGCCGCTCGACCTGACATCAAATGCGTAGTTCATGTCCGTAACCCACCTGTACTTGCGGTAAGTCAATTTCTCTTATTAATTCGTTTTTCACATTATCATATTATAACTGTTATCCAACCAGAAGGAAGAAGAGCTGAGCGATCTGAAGAATTCTGTTGGAATACAGAAGAAAATTCATCGTAACGCTTCGAACACTGGCGACAGAAGTAGCACAAACATGGATATTAAATAAACCTAGCGAAGAAATTTAAAAAACCATGTTGAAACAAAGGATGTTTAGAATCAATCATCAGTATGTTATAGTTGGTGCTAATGGTCATCAAAGTTAACGTGGTTTTCAGACAAAGAAAAGAATTACTTGCCTTTCTTCTTCTGCCAGCATCCAATGGAAATGTGGAACTCTGCCACAATAGCATGGAACGTAATCTCTTAACCTTTTCGATGCGACGTGGGCTAGCTACCTATTTATTCCCTCCACATGCGGACCTCCCTCTCCTAGAGCGGCCATACACACCCGTATTTTTTTTTTTTTTTTTTTTTTTTTTTTTTTTTTTTTTACTTCATTTTCATTTTTATCTTATGTGAACGACGACGTGTATTACTTGCAACGATTTATTTACTACAATTTAGGTACGCAGCAAACCTACAATAACCATTTAAAACAAAGCTTACTTACTTTTTTTCCCTTTACTTCTCTTTCTACTTCATTCCAAAACCATGTTTTTAGACGTGATTTTTAAATGTAGCAATGAAAATGTTTTTTATTTATCATAATATAATAAGCTACTCCTTTATTATTTACAGTTTCACTAAAAAAATACCCTAAGAACATTTTTACCGTGCACAGACGCATGTTACTTATTACATTCAAAATTTGTATGTTACCAGTTAAGGGCTAAAGCAGAAAATATCCGCCATTTCTGCTAGAGCACTCTGTATATGCTCAAGACTAAAGAGGGGCCGAGAATACTCGGGCATCGCCTCTGAGGAACATCTTTCTCCGGCGAGTATTCTCGGGTGTCGCATCGAATGGGTTAAAGGAGTAAATCAATTAACTTTGAAATAAATTCCACTGAGTTTTTATAACTTTTATTCTGCAGTTTTATCAGAATAGTGTAATATATTTTTTTAAAAAAATGAAATTTGAGAATAATTGATTTAGAAATATTGTTATCTTGCTGTAAATCTGTAACTTGGCTTTTTCATTAAGAAATTACTGAAGTAAGTACCTATATATTGGGATCCATTGATTTTTCTATTACATTAAATTTTTTTTTTTTGTTATCAGATCTCATCTTTAAAATGTGGACTCCTCCCGATCAGCGCAGAAAGTGCTGTTGTTGGTGAAGTTAGCGTTCACCAATATTTAGGAAGTGCGACTGAACCCGAAGAGAGAGAGAAGATAGCTCGAAGTCTCGGTCCAGTTAATAAAGTAAGTTGGAAATCTGTTTTGTGCATCATTTCGTACACTTTTACTGTGAGCTGTATTAAAACAAATTTTATCCTCCTTAAGGAATGATTCCTTCATTTTTGAAATGTTAATAAATTTGTATGACAATTCCAATTAAGAATATATTCATGATTGTTGTAGTTCCAGTAATATTATAGTAATTCTTAAATTAATAATTAACCAAAGTATTATATTTCTTGCTTCTGTTACTTCCGACCTTCCATTGTTACCATTCTTACATCTCCACAAAATAAAGCTGTATCACAAACTATGGCACAAATTACTGTTTGATTGCATGAGTAAATTGTGTGTGTGTGTGTGTGTGTGTGTGTGTGTGTGTATGTATTAGTGAAAATGTAGGCCTTGTTAATTGTAGGGTCACTGGTCTAGAATAATAATCTTTCTAATATTAAAGTTACCTTTAAAGTTATCTTTCTAATATTTTTTGTTGCCTTCGTTAATTTTATAACCAACTGACTATCACTCGACTACCAACTGACTGACTGATTCTGCGGTTCTAATGAGGTCATCGCCTCTGTCGTGAAACTCAGCATAAATAAATAAAATAAACAATATTAAACCATTTGTCATTCAAATTTTATATCCCAGAATCTATCCCAAAGGGAAAAATAGTTAATGCTAGTATTCTCTGCTTTTTTTCTGATTTCTTAACTATTTTTTGTTTTAGATTCTCCTTCTTACTAATCATGGAGCAGTGTGCTGTGGAGAAACAATAGAAGAAGCATTTTTTAATGTTTATAATACAGTCCTTGCCTGTGAAACTCAGGTAATCTGAAATGAAAAGTTTAAATAATAACATACAAAAACATTTATTTAATTGTTCTCAAAATAATTTTGACTTTTCCTTAGGTTAAACTAATGCCTCTGGGTATTGACAATCTTATTACACTTCCGGACGAGGCGAGGAAAGCACTGTATGATTCAGCAAGACGGGCACCTCCGAATGACAAAAAATGGAGAGTTGGTGGTTTAGAGTTCGAAGCTCTCATGAGAATGCTTGACAATGCCGTTAGTACTAAATTACCTGTATTACTCTTTTAAATTTGTAACAATTCATCTTACTTTCTCTTTTTTTTCTAATGGAAATTAATATATTTCTAATCATGCAAAAATTAATAATAGAACACATTGCACTTATATTACTTTTAAGTTGTCTTTTGGAATACAGTTAACTGATAAAACATTTAAAACTATTTTTTAGGGTTTCCGAACTGGTTACATTTATAGAAGTCCATTAGTTAAGAATGAACCGCCCAAACCTAGGAACGATGTGGAAGTTCCCCCAGCCGTTTCATCTCTCGGTTACCTGCTCGAGGAAGAAGAAATGTATAGGCTAGGGTTGGTATTTTTTTCTGCAATTTACTACTTTTGTTGTAGTATGAAGCCTGAAGTAGAAATTGAGGTTATTCTATTTAATGGATTGTTGATTTTTCTGTTCTAATGAAATTGTTAAAACATTTGCATATAACCATGCTATGATTATCTTTATAAGACTTAAAAGGATTGACTAGATAAGATATAAAAATTAATGTATTCAAAATATTAAAACAAATTTCTATGACAAAAATGTCCTCATATCCAGTTAACAGGTCAATAAACAGTAGGAGGTAGTTGAGGTTTAGTTATATTTATAGTTTAAAACACATTTTGAGATTTTGCACATATTACAAACTTCTATCGGGTCAAAGAAGATATCGTCGGTGCAAAAGCAAAGTATCGAATGTGAAAATTACTACTTTCCAGAGTGAAAAAACTTTTATTCGTTACTTTCTTTTTGGACTGTCGGCAGATTCCACATTTTGACAGTGGTTACTCCCCCTTTCACTGAGTGAACTTAGATTCAACAGTTTGCCGTACATCAGTCCAACAGCAATCAGTAAAGATTGAAAATGAAAAATTAGTTTTTTTCACATTTGATACTTTGTATTTGTATCGACGATATGACAAAGTTAAAATGTCTAAGTGATGAAGTATTTTCTGTACAGTTTTTCTTTCTTCTCACCACAGTCAACTATATCCTCTTCATTTAAGAAAACTGTGATTCCTATATCAAAGGTTCATACTGATAACATTATTTGAACTTATTGTTTTCAACAGTATTTCAACAATTTTATAACTGATTCTATTTCTCTGTCAGAGACCCGGTAGCCGAGAGGGTTAAGGCATGAGCTCTTAACACTCCGTGCCAAAGGTCGTGGGTTCGATTCCCACTAGGGGCGGTGGCTTTTCTTTCGAAAAAAGAAAAGGCATAACCCCTATCCTGGCTAGAAAAGGGTGGTAACCTATAGATAACCCGTCCTAAAATTCGTAGTTAATAATAAGTGGACGTTAAAATTTAAATAAATTAAATATTTCTCTGTCTACACTTTTATTTAATAAATTGGTTTTGTTGGTGAAAATTCTCATTGTAGAAAGCTAATTGATCTGTCTTATAATTTCTGAGCAGAAACTGGAAGAAAGGCGGAGTCAATCGAAACGATAGGAGCCGCTGGTTGAATTCTCCAAATGTCTACCAAAAGGTGGAAATACTCGAGACTGGAACAACGGATCCTAAAAAAATTACAAAGGTAGAGGTGTTGACATTCAACAGCTAAGCAGTTTTGTTTCGACGTACTTGCTGTTCTTCAAAAGGCTCATTGTCTTATATGTTATGAAGTTTTATATTATCTAATGCATATGTCTCAGCCATTGATTCAATGTTACCTATTTCCAACATTCCTATTATTTGTGTCATTTGGCCATGTATGTTTTGGAATTCTTGATATTATTTTATCAGTGTGGTTTTATTCAAACCCGAACTTTATTAGATATGGTGGTTGGTCTTTTAAAATTATCTGACCCAAAAACGAATATTAATGTACACATAGTATCTTGTTTTTTAATTCATATTTTCAATTTCATAATTAGTTAGTTTAATTCATAAATTTATTCAAAACATTTTAGTAAAGATGGAATGGTTGGGATTTGGCTAAATAAACCTCAATATGATTTTGTTTTAAAAAAATCTATATTTCGGACGTTTCGGCTACTCATTGGTAGCCTTCGTCAGCTAAAATGACAAAAAAAAGAAATTAATACAAAAACAAAAAAAATTATAATTGTGATAGGTAACAGAACTATAGATACAATTAACTTATAAAGGAACATATCGTCTTAAATTCTTAGAATGAGTAGAATGAAAAAGTAAATAGGTACAATAATTGATTTTTTCATTTACCTATTTACTTTTTCATTCTAAGAATTTAAGACGATATGTTCCTTTATAAGTTAATTGTATCTATAGTTCTGTTACCTATCACAATTATAATTTTTTTTGTTTTTGTATTAATTTCTTTTTTTTTGTCATTTTAGCTGACGAAGGCTACCAATGAGTAGCCGAAACATCCGAAATATAGATTTTTTTAAAACAAAATCATATTGAGGTTTATTTAGCCGAATCCCAACCATTCCATCTTTACTTATCATCTCGACGGCTAACTATCTAATCATCATGATGAAAACATTTTAGGATTCGTAGTTCTACAATTCTGTCTGCTTAAATTATTATGATATTTTCCCTGAAAGTACTATATTAGTCACCAATTTGTAAGTTACGAATAAAATTCACTTATCTTTGATATATTTAATGAATGTGGGACGTAATTGGTCTTAGGTATTACAGAAACAGCGTGGAGATTTATTTGGCTTCAAAGTTAAACGGCCTAATTTCCTCGTATACTTAGACATCGAAACTCGAAGCAATCCACTACTCAATTATTTAATTTTATCTAAGTTGAATTTATTTTTTAATTTTTAACTGCTTTTAACGCTTTGCTTTTAATTTGGTTATAGGGTGCCATCTCTAATGATATAAGTTTTTCCATAATAATATCGTATATTTTCCTTAAGTTTTTGCTTATAATACTTATATTTCACTACTCTAATTAGTTTTTAACTTTTTAATTTCATCCGTAGGCTATTTACTGTGTATTCGTTTTAATGATTTCTTTAGACAATTACAAATTGTCGTGTCAATTAAAATTATAGATGTTAATTTAAAAGACAAGGGATGAAATAGCAATTACCTTAAATTTCTTTTAAAGAATGTTTTAAAAATAAATTATATTTAATTCTATTAGTAGTAAATATTTAAAGTCTATTGTTATAGCTGTTATATTGCACTGGTATATTTAAAATGTGTAATTTTATCTTGAATGAATTTGAAATTGTTACTAGTCTGTGTTGTTACTATCTAAAACATTTTATTATAGATATTGTGTATAGATATTATATTTAAACTTCCAGATATCATAAGTTGTATATTTTCATGTAATTCCTTCTATCTGTGGGCTTTCATTTGAATATCTGAAGAAAAATTAACCAATTCATTGGTAAGACGTGAAAAAGGAGGTTATTAAGCACAACTATATATATCCTGGTGCAATACAGTTTTATTATGATGTTTTAAGACATTCCATTGTGAATCAGAACGATAGTTGTAAGTTTTAGGTTTTTCTCGAATAAGACCATGAATTTCATTAGGGTAATCCTATAAGAATTGCATGCTTTATTTAAGTGCTAAGCATGCTTATGTTAGCTAATATTATCCTGTACTGTTTTCTTTTTTTTGTGTGTGTGTGTGAGCAATAAAATATATACTGAATACGTTTTCATTCATTTATTATATTATTATTTTGTAAGATGGCCAAGTTTTTTCGTTGTACCACTGCTGTGTGTTTACTTTTTACTGTCATCTTGGATATTCCCGCTGTTTGGTATACCCTACCTCGATTAAATGTTTGGTTTACTTCATAAATTAGTCCAAAGCATAACAATTTTTTTTTTTTTTTTTTATCAAATTTATTTATTTTATTTTTAATTCATTCTTTTTTAAAATGCATGGTACATTTTTATTTCATCTCTTGCTGTAAGAGCAATGTTTGTGCATGTAAATCTCCTAGATATTTAGATACACACATTTATTTAGATTTTTATATATATATTTTTTTGTGTACCATGGCACAGTAAAATACAATAATTATTTTATGAATACGCTGGAGCTCATTTTTTGTTTTTTAGTTTGCGTTTTTTTTTTTTATTATGCCATGGTTATAATTTTTATTTTAATTTTTATAGCTTATGTAACATTGTGTTTTTTTTTCTCACTGTTTTAGTGGGTGGACGCTAATAATGCAGAAGAGGTAATTTCACGAACCTAAAAAGAAACATTAAATGCAATTGCTTGCTAAGAAAATTTCAAAAACTCGGTGCTTTGCATGCTTCCTTCAATATCATTAACCGCAAAAACTAATCACCATTAAATCCTTATTACAATTTTTTTTTTGTTTACGTTAATAAGATCGCTTGCTGATATGCATACCTTCTTCCATTACCACGTATAATAATGAGCTATTTGGTATCTTCGGGACATTTTCTAACATCCAAGCATCTGGTTAAAAATAATTTAAAGAAAAACAAATTCTAACATTTATTTATTTTTTACGGGAAGATATAAATTTATTTTTATCTTCTGGGCATAACTATACTTAATACAAACCTATTTTTTATGTAAACAAATTTCTATACTCTTTATTGCTTACATTTTAGTTTCCTAGGTGTATAGATCTGCCTTCCTGCTCATGGTTTTATGGTTTCTGAATTTCTGCTCTTGTTCTCTTTTAGGGGGCACACCATCTTGAAATTTTCCAAAATATATGTATACATAATAATTCTTTTACTAGAGAAATGCCTATACTATTTACAATATTTAAAAAAAAAAAAACGCAGCCGAGGCCATTAGCAAATTTCAAATATACATCCCAATTTTTTTTGTAGTCCTATCATCCTGCTCTCGTGTCTTATGGTTTTTGAATTTCTGCGCTAATGTTCTCTATTAAGGGGCACATCACCTTAAAATTTTCCAAAATTATGTATACATAATAATTTTTTTTACCAGATAAATGTTTGTGCTATTTAGAATATATTTTAAACATTTTTTTCAGTACATCGGCTGCCGAGGCCTATTAGTAAATTTTAAATATTTATCTCAAACATTTTTTTTTTTTTTTTCAAATTGGTGTAAAAGATATCTCAGGTTCTAATCTATAGATTTTGTTAAAATTTCCAACAATTATTGTTTTCAGATTTAAAGAAAAAAACTTATTTTTAACAAAATTTTGAGTTTAGAACATAGCACCCAATAAAATAAAAAAATACATCGCACTTTGAAACTGGTTGTATGAATCTTGAAACTAATAGACAATTTCTACCTTCACATCACCAACAATCAACGATCTTCTTTCAATATAAAAGATCTCTTTCAGTTTCTATATCCAAAAGAGTCTATTTAATGTTCTATGAAATAGGAAATTACATTCTGCATGTTATCAGCCCTCATTTCATTTGCTTATCAGAGGCTAATATATTCTAGTCATGTATGAAATAAATATTAAAATTTAACCCTATGTTAATATTTATTAGTTTACAGCAAAATTTATACATATTTTTTCAAAATATAATAAATTGGCTTAATGTAATAAATAAACCTCTCAGTGACCCGGTCTACACTTGATTGAATTAATTTGTATATATTTTTTTCAAGGGACAATATATTTCTAGTCAAAAAGTATGATTGGCTGACATGCTTCTGCATATTCTTTAATAGTGAAATCTGTCAGAAATAAAACCTTAAGTAAACAAACGTAAGATATAGTTTTAATTTATTTATTTAAAAAGTGCATTTATTTTTCCGTTTTATTATTTGTTGTTCCTTAAAACGTTATATGGTATTTCATTACGGTAGGTTTTTACCTTTTAAAGACACAGCAGGGAAAGGCTCTTGAAAACAGGGTGAGGCTGGCTGCTCTCTAGGTCATCAACTACACAGTATTTGTGACTATCGCCCTCTTAAAAGTTTTTGAATTTTTTTTTTCTATGTTTTCTGTGACTGCTTTATGGTTTGTTTTCATAAAATCCTACTTCTTGTTGCCTTTTTTTTCTCTCTTTCATTAGTAATCATCATAAAATTCTTACCGGCTACAGGTTCTGCTATTTATCAAAAGGTGCCTCTCAGCTGAGCCATTACTGGGGCTTTTCGAAAATAGATATACATCGACAAAAACCACATTAGTGGGGTTCCATCAATTGAATACAGCTACCCCTAAGGCTACGTTCATGGTGAAGATGCTATCTTAGCTGCCTCGATGAGCGCTTCCTCGCGATTTACCTCGATGTATTCTACATAGATGAAGGGTGTTCATGTTGTCTCATCATCGATGTTCCTCTTCAAGTAGGAAGGTGGTTTACTCCAGCCACCTCCCTATGTAAGTAGGGACGTGAAGGACAAAGAATAACATTTTTTGTTAAGATTTTATTCTATATTTTTCACGAAGATTTAAGTTCATTTATACCAATAACTGTTTATATTCCTTTACTAATGGCACTAGGAATATGAAATGAACCGTGCAAAGATGACACAGTTCCTTTGAATCAGACTTTTTGTCTGACGGAATCACAATAAATGCTAAGGAAGTAAAGAGAGGGGGTGGGTAACCTGCGCATGAGCGTAGGGCTGACTGTGATTGGTTCCTTTGTAATTAGGAGCCAATCAGAGTCCAAGCAACATCGCGGCTTCCCTAGTGACTGCGAGGATAAAACAAAATATATGTTCTTCCCCGCGGTCACTGCGAGGGTGTGAGATAGCATCGTAGGTAAGGATCGTCACTATGAACACTTCCACCTTAATACATGTGTTCGTTTTACTTTGGGGCAGCGCTCATCGGAGTAGCTAAGATAGCATCGCTGAATGAATCCTCACCATGAACGTAGCCTAAGATGCAATAGTAGTGTGCTTCAACATTGGAGCCATTATAATGTCTTAGGACATTTAAAAGATTAATGTCTTTATTATCCACAATTTGTATACATGTACATGTATTTTTAATTTCAAGGTTCTCTTGATTTTTTTATTATATTGGATTATACCTAAATTGTGAGGGGCGAGGTAGCTCAGATGCAGAGCCCTGGACTAGCATGCTGGAGGATCGAGTGCATTAAAGATTTTTATCTTCTGGTGCCTTCATTCGTGTTTGGATTCGGACTCCCTAACTGTCCCTAGGCCAACCCAGCCTTTAATAAATTTATTAATGAGGACCTACAAAGGAGAAAATCAGGCAGCCGGAGCATAGTACTGACCACACTATCTCTCTAGTGTGCCGTCTGTTCAAGAATCAGATACCTCTACAGTATTTTATTTTATGCCTAAATTGTTTGCTCAAATTCTTTGTATTGCATTTTCGAACCTTAGCATTTCTAATTAGAACTGTTCTAAATAGATTTAGGACTCCATTGTTGAGAATTTTGACTTTCCTTTTTTAGAATAGTGCTCCTGCTCTTATTTCGTGTACTGTGTGGAGCTTAGGTTTAATTAATGACAGGTGTGTACATCTGGATAGTTGGAAACAGCAAACGGCTGAGCCCAGCACTTTAAATTAGTGAATAATAACTAATACATTATTAAAGTGTCAAAGTAGTCAAATATTTTGTAGTAGTTGCTCAATTTTATTTCTTAGCCCAATTGATCTATTACATTCATGTATTTACGATTATTCTCCATTGTTGTGACTATTATAACCCCTCATCTCCCCTGATATTTACAGAAATGATATTTACGTATTTTCTCCTCTGCGTCCTCAAATTTTGACCCCCCCCCCAAATATAATACGAATAAGTTTACTTGTAAAATAATGGTTTCATCTGGACAGATTTCACTCAATTCTAAGGGTGTTTCATATGCACAGCTTTCATCATTTCATTGCACTATTTTATGCTTGATAATCTGGTTCAAGGGATTAGTTTAGTTTCATTAATTCTAATACATCAATTACTATTAATATACCCGAACACGTTATTGGAATATTATAATTTATGGAATATCCAAGTATGTCAAATGAAAAAACTTGTGCCTGTTTCACCCAATCCCCACGTAGTGTAGTCCACAGGCAAAACCATACCATATGGGACCTCAAACAGGCACATAATATGAAGATTTATAAAAAAAATGACAGTATGATGTCGATTATAAAAGAGCTTGTGGTGGATTGGGTGCATACGAGGCCCGGGTTTTTCATTTGGTTTTGTGTCGGGTCCCTGAGGTGTGGTTTTGTCTGTAGTGGGTAGCCGATGGATCGCCAGCGCACACAAGCACACCGGTCAAGATTGACGCTGCGCTTCAGTTTGTACCGAAAAACACCAACCCGAAAGAATTCAAGAAATTACAGCAACAGGTTAGTCTGAATACAATTATTTCTCTATAATTATTCTTTAAAAATAAGCAGAAATATTTGAAAAAAATAAACCTCTTTTTTCCCAAACTTCATGTTTTTTTGGCTTTCTCATCAAAATGTAATAATATCACATATCGCCAAGAACAGTATAGCAATTCTAAATTCTTATCATTCGGGAAACATTTTAAGATTTAAAGAAGATAATTAGCTACTTATAGACATATTGTCCATTGTTTGTGATGACTACTATAAGCTCTTCTATAGCCCTGTCGCAAACAAATGAACAAGGTAGTGCGCATGCGCTGCATTCAGCCCATGTGTGGGGAGGCCTAGCTCCCCTCCAGCCACGCCCGTTCTGGTTCTTTTGTTTGAGGGCAGACTATAGTTTATTAAGAATCTTAATAAAAGGACTTTCTTGTATCTTAAGTATTTATGTGAAAATTATTCCCTAATAATGAATGTTGGCAAAAATAGAACTTATTTTAGTTCTAAAATATAGTTTTATTCAACATTGACCGAACCCCCATCACATACACCTTCAAAAGTCTTTTCAGAAAGGGAGTTAAGGTACATCTTGCATTTCCAACCTTTCAAATAAAATAGAGCAAGCATAGTATAATTTGTAGTTGAAGACTGAGGGTTCTAACAACTTTTTCCAGCTTAGGGGTCTCCAAATATTATTTTATTTTATTTTTATCTTATTTTTTTTTTTTTCATTGATAAAAAAATGGATAAAATAAGATTTGAAGACCCCAAAGCTGGCAAAAGTTTTAAAACAAGTGTCTAATTTGTTCAATCATTTGAATGACAGGAAATAGTGGAAATGGAGATGTATTTGCTAGATATAGCATGAACATTTAATGGTGTTAACGGTCCAATTAGTCGACACACTTAAAAAATAAATTATTATTATAAGGTATATAATAATAAAAACACCAGTCTTATATGTTGATCTAGTTCACGGAATCTCCATGTTTGCTGTAGAAATTTGCTTCTTTCTCTATTTTTTTTTCTTTATTTATTTTTGAGGTTTGTAGGAAATATTTGCTAGGACCCCACCTCGGCTTGTGTACCTGATGAAGCCGAAGTGGTTCTTATTAAAATGCATACAAGAACTACTGGGCGGTGCTAATGATCCTAGCAATCGATGCACAAAAAAAAAAAATTAAGAAAAGGCATCACCCCTAACCTGGCTAGAAAAGGGTGGTAAGGTTACCACCCTTTTAAAGTAGTTAATAATAAATGGACGTTAAAATTTAAATAAATAAAAATAATAAAAAAAACACTGGGGAAGGAGGCCATACTTCCCACCATCAAAGTGATCTTCTTGCCTAACATGCATTATTAACCCAATCAATCATTAACCATGTCAAATCATATAATAAGTTTAAAACATATTTCTAACTTATAATTAAGCGGAAAAAAAAAATTTAAAAAAGAGAAAAATTGAGCTTTATTATACATAGTAGATTATAATGAGATGAATTGTTCTTGCTGTACAAGTTGATTTCAACAGATTAAAGAAAACAGAAGAGCTGACAAGATTACATCAGGACCACAATCCCATATCTTGGAGGGTGTGACGTGGGAAGAGGCTAAAAAACTTCAGGTAAGTGCATCAGTCACGCTTATATTATCTTTAAATAGATCATTAGATTTTTATGTTTGGGATAGTCTGATTTTTTGAAGCCTTAGGAATATTGATTTTTTTTTATATTGATGATAGTTTTCTTTGTTACCCCTTTCAGTACCAAGAAAGGCGCACAATAAAGTGTTCTTCTGTTAGGGATACTCGCACCCAGCCTTGGGCTCCCTGAACGGGATACTTTAGTCACTCCCGCTCATAGAGCATATACTTTCAGTGATCTCCTCGCCGAATTAATACTCGTCTTTTATAATTCTGATTTTTGTTTTGTTTACTATCATTATTGACTTTTATGTATCTCTAATTAATTTTAAGTCGAATAACTTTTTTTTAAAAGAGTGTTATAAAAAAGTTATATTATATAGGCGTAAAAAAAAAAAAACTATTTCTGTTTAACATTTGTCCTATATGTTATGAATAATAAACAAGTGAAATACATACTCAATAAACATGCTTTTGGGATGGGCAGAGGTATAAGAACATACGGTAGTTAGACAAGACTGAGAGGGTAACGCAGGGTGTCTACTGCACGAAAAAGTCATGAAAATCAAGAAATTAAAAATAGGGCACCAAAAAGTCATGAATTTTGAAACCATGTCACGAAATTTAGGTTTTGCCGGAGTTTAATGACTTGTGCGCATTTGTAATTGTCGCTGTTTTCATACTTCGACACAATTCTATCTGCCTCTCCCACCCCCTTCATCTGTCAGATTACTTTGTTGCAGCATTTATACATCGACATTATTATTTACGTATATGGAAACTTAAATATTGAAAGTCTGTATACTTTAATTTATTAAATTATGTATATTGACAATAAATATTCAGTTAGTAATATTTTTGGAAATTTGTAATTGTCCTACTATTGTTCAATATTTTTGAGGCTGCTAATTCCATGGTCATTCTAAAATTTTTAGTATCATCTTTTCTTCACTTTTAAAATTAATTTAACTATCTTCTTTAACATATGATGTACATTTTATAGTTTTATTAATTGTTTGAAATGTATGTAAAATTTTAAGTTTATAAATATCATCATAATCCATGTAAGGTTAAAAATAATTGTATGCTAATAGTTGAGGCTTTTTCTTTTTAATTGAAATTATTTTCATTTTAATGGGCATGAAATTTGAATTTCAAGTCATGAAATTGGCTTTCACAAAAGTAGACGACACCCTGTAACAAGTTTTACATGTCTGAATAGCTCACACGGTCAAAAACTTGATTCAAATACCCACTAGTGACAGGCAGTAATACTAGAAGTATGCTAAGGTAACACTAAATAGATCTAAAGTCTTACCCTCTAAAATGAGAGGGAAAAGACGATGAGAAATACGAGGACTAGTCAACGGTATGTGGGTCCCGTCTTTCCTCAGACTTGTACACTAGTCAACGGTATTCAGGGCCCAGCAGCACGACTGCTGGAGTAGTCAACGGTATGTGGGCCCCCGTCTTTCCTCCGATTTGTACACTAGTCAGCGGTACACAGGTCCCAGACGCTGTCAACTGCTTGAGCAGTCAATGGTGGGGAAAGGGTCAATTTTAGAGTTATTGTTGTCAGTGATGAGACCCTTATCACGTTATCACAGGTGTATTATTGAATCAATTAATATTGCTAGTAGTGCCCTTCATTTTAATTCTTACAAAGCACTTTTTATTATTTTTCAATACTTTTCCTCTTTATTTTGTAATTCACACTTGTTTGCTTCTAGGACGCCAATATTTCGATGACCGGGGATCAGGTAATTCTTGTCGGTGCTGCTTCGAAGGGTATTATTCAACGTGGATTCCAGCATAATGCTACCGTCTACAAGAGCCCTTATGCTAAGAATCCATTCGACTGTGTTTCCGAACAGGAGCTTGAAGAATACAAGACTGTTGTGACACGGAAGCAGAAAGGAGAATACTGTGAGTAATATTCTTATTTCAAGAATCGTTCCAGAGACTGTTCGTTTGTCCCTTCTCCTATAGCCTGTTAATGTAGACGGAGAAGTTCAATTCCGCATGCGCCAAATTTTGAGGGAAATATTCCCGATGATTCTACCATTGGAAAACTCCCATTTCAAGGAACAACACGGTACGTGACACATTATAAAAACTGATTATGTCTCGTTTAAGACTAGGGAAGGCTTTGAGAGGTCAGACAAAGGAAATAGTGTCTAATATTTATCTATACTTAGCCAAAGCTAAGACTAAAATCGTTTTAGACGTCCTAATGATAACGTTATTACAGAGAGAATTTTTACAGCCAATTTCTTGCACGAGGTATATAGGACACGCCCTTTCCCTCCAACTAAACCATCTATTAGAGCAGTTCAGCCTTAGTTTTGGCTATGTATTGATAATATTAAACATTATATACCTTGCCTGACCTCTCAAAGCTTTCCCTGGTCCTAAATGAGACATAATCAGTTTTTATTGAGTTTTAAGTAGTGTGTGTTGTTCATTGTAATGGAAATGCAAATGGCGGAACCATAAGGAATATTTCACTCAGAATTTCATGCATGCGGGATTAGAACTATACCATCTAACTGAACGGATGTTAGCTCAAGTCAGGTTTCATTATTTTTTTTTCTGATTCATCCAAATAAACAGACTCACTGAATTCTTAACAAAGTCAACACCTGACAAAAAGGAAATCTCTTTTTGTTGAATAAACGATACAACGCTTGCAGAAACATCAATTCATACAACATAATATAATATACACAAATTTCATTCAAAAATACTTAAAGGAAAACAAGTTTGTTAGCAAAGTTTGATAATACAATTAATAAACAATTTTTAATTGAAATATATGTTTTTTCTACTAAATTTTCAAATGAGTTACTTAAAAATATTATCTTACAGATGGTGACGATACAGAACAAAGCGAAAGTGAAGCACTTTCCTCTTCAGCTGCACTTATAAAGTCCGAACAAGAGGATGTTGTAACAGGTAAAGAAGTCGAGGAATACATTTCATACTCCTCACTTCCCTTAAATTTCAAGAATTTATCTTTTTTAACAATTTTTATTTTGGCGAGTCTGGATTGGGTGTTTTTAAAAAATATATTATTATTTTAGCCAAACATATTAATTAACCCTAGATTGCTAATGTATGATACACGATCTTAACATGTAGCCAGCAAAAGCAATGTTTCCTACATCATCATTTATTTAGTTATAGACACCAAACGTCAGGCGGGCGAGGTTAGCTCAGTGGTAGAGCACTCGACTAATATGCTGGAGGACCTGAGTTCAAATCCCGAGCAAGCACTAAAGATTTTTATCTTCTAGTGTCTTCGTTCATGGGTTGAATTCGGCCTCCCTGACCTTCCCTAGGCCAACCCAGCCTTTAATTAATTTATTAATGGGTACCTTGGTGCTAATGACTCGAGCAGTCAAACCAGTAAAGGGGAAAATCAGGTGGCCGGAGCATAGTACTGATCACACTATCTCCCTAGTGTGCCTTATGGTCTTGAATCAGATACCTCTACAGTATCTGCCCCTCATGGCCTGTTACGGGACTGATTTTTTTTTTGATTTTTTTTTTTTTACACCAAATGTCAAATAAGTACAGATGGAATGGTTGGGATTCGGCTAAATAAACCTCAATATGATTTTGTTTTAAAAAAATCTATATTTCGGACGTTTCGGCTACTCATTGGTAGCCTTCGTCAGCTAAAATGACAAAAAAAAGAAATAAATACAGAAACAATCAAGAAAAATTTATAATTGTGATAGGTAACAGAACTATAGATACAGTTTAACTAATAACAGAACATATCGTCTTAAAATTCTTAGAATGAGTAGAATGAAAAAGAAAATAGGTACAGTAATTGATTTTAATAGTAATTAGTAACATTAATTGATTTTACAAAGAAATAAGAGAACTATTAGCTACTATATTTGTCATTGGTATATAGTTCTCTTATTTCTTTGTAAAATCAATTAATGTTACTAATTACTATTAAAATCAATTACTGTACCTATTTTCTTTTTCATTCTACTCATTCTAAGAATTTTAAGACGATATGTTCTGTTATTAGTTAAACTGTATCTATAGTTCTGTTACCTATCACAATTATAAATTTTTCTTGATTGTTTCTGTATTTATTTCTTTTTTTTGTCATTTTAGCTGACGAAGGCTACCAATGAGTAGCCGAAACGTCCGAAATATAGATTTTTTTAAAACAAAATCATATTGAGGTTTATTTAGCCGAATCCCAACCATTCCATCTGTACTTATCACCTCGACGGCTAACTATCTAATCATCATGACAAATGTCAAATGTCACATTCCATATCAGGACCTTGGAAGAGAAATGTAGGCAACACGATGCTTTGCCTTGTTTCTGTGGTTTGCCTTTAGTTCTCTCACAGTTTCAAGTTAAAGTGAATAGCACCGTCATCTATGAAAAATTCAGTGTCTAATTTAGAGGGCGAATCCCAGGTCTGAAACTCCCTTCCTCGCATTTTGTCACCCATAAATGAATCCTAAAAATTATAATTAAAACATTGAATTTCAATGGCATACTTTTCCAATCATATTTATGGTTCGGCATTCCATAGAATAAACATTCACCCTTACTCTTCAAAGGTCCTGATATTTGGCTTCAGCATATATTTTAGTGTGTTTAAAATCGAGATTTTATCTTCTACGTTAATTTTATGTATCCTTGGAAATAATAGGGGTCTGACTCACGTTGGTAATCGAGGTTAAACATTTTTTTTTTATTTTGAACATATTGAATTTTATGAAAATCAAATCAAATAATTACCTTTTATAAATAATTGATTGATATATATTAAATAAGTAGTAAATTTACTATTAAAATGTAATTACAATATAAAAAATATTATAATTACATTTCAATTAATGTAATTAATTAATAAATGTCATCAGTAATTCTCACATGCATCATGTTCGTTAAAACTTGTTGCTGCAAATAAACAGTTCAGTTATTGTTTTTAAATATTTTATTTTTATCTTTAGAAGAACCAAGAGTGTTGCGAATAGAAACGAAAACTGCTCCAGCTCCAAGCCAAGCGGAAGTTGTTCTAAGTGACGGTAAGATTGCTAAGTTTATTGTAGATAGATGTTTTGTTTTTGCTCTTCTTTTTTCTTTTTTTTTGGTTATTGATTTTTGTTTTATATTTTACACTTACTAGACAAAATCGTTAAGAACACATAAAAGTGTATAATGAGGATTTTTTATTGAATAAATTATTTACATTTTATAAGATTCTGCGTGATTTTCATCGCTAGCTGGAGGGAGGCTGTAAGTATTGAAGGAAGCATGGGTTTTTTTCTTTGTCACTATCCCCCATTTCTTCTTTCTTTCTTTCTTTTCTTTTCTTTTTTTTTTTAATTGAACAGCCCCTCTTTTTATAAATGCTGCATTTTCTGTCATAGCTGGAATGTTAAAATTTCTCTTCTCATGAGCATGTCTTTCTATTATTAGATGATTTTCCTGATCCGCATGTTGAGAGAGCCAAATCACAAAGGTATCCAACAGTGAAAGGTAAGATTCTAATTGAAACATTATTATTTTTTGTTATGGATTTAGTAGTTATTTAATTTCTTTATAGAAAATATTTAGATTATATTTTTCTTCTATCGTTTTATTTCTTCTTTATTTGTGTTCTATAATGCATGATTGAAATGGAAGTCTTTCTTTATTTGATAAAATTTTTCTACTTAACCTTAACTGAATGAAAACAACTGAGTATTATTATTTTCTATATTCTTTATTTAATAATTGAGATGAAGATAGTTAGCCATTGAGGTGACAAGAAATCGAGGGATTGTTGGAGTACGGCAAAGGAGAAAATTTCAGATCTTCAAGAAAAATCAGAATGACTGAAAAAAAAAAATTATCCTGGGACTTTGTCCCTTAAGAATTACATATAAATACAAATTTAAACTCTATGCCTAGAGAAGAGACAACAATAAAAAAAGCGCACTTTAATACTATTTACAAAATCTTATACAATACCTTGTAACTTTTTTTTTACAATATTTTTTTTTATGGGCTGAGATGCTTCCTTAACTAATCAGAAATTTTAAAAAATATTTTAATTTGTTTTTACCGGGCAAAACATACGATTTTCCGAGAGTCCATCCCGATGCCGAGTGAACGCGATGCTGATTTGAAAATAATTTTTTGAGCGAGCCTCGATTGGTCCCTTTTTAATTTTTGGTCCTCCTTTAATACATTTCAAAATTAAAACCCATTTTTTTTCTTTATTACAAGAAAGTATGAAAAAAAGTTAAATAGGTAAAAATGAACACTTCAGAACTTTAAACTTAGAAGTCGTTCTTTGGTCGCACAAAGTAGTATTACCCTTTCATAAAAAGAAGAGAGTGAATTCAGAAGAATTTTAGAATACTGGAGCAAGAAAGGAATGAGGGAGGGTGGAGCAATGATGAAACTATATACAGGGGGGATAAGAATATAGAATTTAATAAATAGTTCAATATAAAAAAACGTAAGCACTTAACACCGTTCGAAGGGTTGTGGTTTCGATTCCCACTTGGGGTGGTGGTTTTCATTGGAAAAAAGAAAAGGCATCAGCTCTATCCTGGCTAGAAAAGGGTGGTAACATATAGATAACCTGATACGAAGACAGGTATAGTTGGGATTCGGCTAGGAGAAAAAACGTCAGACTTTCAAAAAGAAATCTGTATTTTGGACGTTTCGACTGCAACAATGGCAGCCTTCTTCAGCACTAGAGAATGCCTAGGGGGGGGGGAGGGAGGAAGACCTCGAGGACAACTTAGGTAACCATGGTAGCATGAGCATACTTCTACCATGGTTACCTAAGTTGTCCTCGAGGTCTTCCTCCCTCCCCCCCCCTAGGCATTCTCTAGTGCTGAAGAAGGCTGCCATTGTTGCAGTCGAAACGTCCAAAATACACATTTCTTTTTGAAAGTCTGACGTTTTTTCTCCTAGCCGAATCCCAACTATACCTGTCTTCGTATCTCTACAGCGGCTAACTATCTCCATCTACACTATAGATAACCTGTTCTAAAATTCTGAGTTAATTATAGTGAACGTTAAAATTTAAACAAATAAATAATAAAAAAGAGGGGGAGAAAAAATGAAAAATAATTAAAAATAAATACATAGAGAAATGAAAAAAATAAATACAATAAAATGTAAAATTAAACAACAAATTAAGTGTGGACTTAATCAAATGGGAAAATCTGGTTGCCATCTTCAGCACTAAAAATGCCTGGGTGCGGGAGAAAGACTACTATAACATTTACAGTGGAATTCAAACCATTCCTTCACTTCTTATTTTTATTCTTGATTCAAGAAGTTGAAAAGTAATTGATTATGTTGGAAAAAGGCTTTCATTTCAATAGAATAATTTGCATGTTATTTTATTTTGGGTGATGCAGTTACAGATGTCAATAATAAAAGAAGTTCTTCAGCTGACCGAGCCATGAAAGGTGAAACATTTTTTTTTATCTCAACTTTTTTTTCCTGATTTAACCATTTTAGATTAACTTAGTTCATAAACTCTTTGTAGGGTAGTGTGCATGTCTTGGTGTTTGTCGCATGTAAACCTAACTCTATGTTGCACTTCAGATGTCGGTGTTGGGGAAGTTGTCATGTGCCGCCTCGTCGATGCTGAAATCTTGACGAAGAGACGTCTTCAATACCACACTGTTGGAACTCAAACAAAGTTAGAAGATGAAGTAATAATTAAAGAAGATTATGAACTTAAAGTAAACGAACAAAGATCCAAAACTCATTCGATTCCCGATATTCTGAAAATAGGGCATCCTCCCGACCGCCACGATATTATGTCACGACTCGTTAAGGAGTTGGCACTGAGATTCGAAAAGAGGGTGGAAGAAGAATCCATTACCTGTCTTCCTTTAAGGAAACCGATAACTGTTACTGGTTCTCCGACTGGTTTTTCTTCCGATGATACAACAGTGTCTTACGAGTTGAGTCCCGATAATATCTCATTAGATATAAATCGTAGTGTAACAAGCCTCGAAGAGCACATAGGTGAAGACTTTGAGGGAGCCTTTGAATCAGATAGCTCAATATGTGGTCCTCCTCTAATTCCACGAAAACTGTTTTATCCTGATATTACAGCATCTAGTTTTCTGAAGCTTTATAATACCAAATCACATTCTGAAAAATTTGATTCTTGCGAATCTTTATTGGCCGAGCAAGATGATGTCTCAGTTCGTACTTACGTCAGTTCTCCAGACATACCACCTTTTGGTTTCGATGATGCTGGATCATTTTTATCGGATTGTACATCCATTGAAGATTTTGAAGAGTTTGACGAAGCTGTCGATTTGTTAGCACATTCTAAGAAGAGCGAAACTAGTGAAAATACTCATTTGAGACTGAGTGGAATGTTGTCTTTAAATTTGAATGAAAGCAAATCTTACGAAAAAGGTGTAAATAAAGTGGTGCTGTCGCTTCATTCCTATAAGACTGACGAGTGCCGAAGAGATGAGAATGATGCAACGTCCGGCCACGAGACTAAAACAGACCATACTTCAGCATCTTCCCCGTCGTCTGGAATCATTGATACTTTCGAATCATGCGAGGAGGGTTCCCTCAATAAATCTCCACTTGATAAATCTATCGACGGACCAGGAAATGGAGTATCGGCATTTTCTTACGATGACATCGGGAGCCTAATCAGCAAGGGCGAATTCCCTCTGAAGAATTCTCTTGAAACAAATTCTGTGGACATAAATAGTAACAAGTTGTCCCTAAAGTTACATAATACTTTTTCTGTGGACAATATTTTTAGTCCTTATCAAACTAATGTTAGCGGTTATGAGGGTGATGCAGAAAAGACTTTGTACGAATCGCTCGATCTTACAGGAATTAATTTTGATATTAGTCCTGTTTCTCCTTCTGGTTATGAGGCTGACAATGACGAGATGCTTACATCATTCAGCCATACTCCCAACGCTTTGTACACTATTTACGAAGAAATTATTCCTGAAGCATAATAAATGCTTTTGTCTTCTTCATAAAACATTATGAAATTATAAAACGTTTAATTCAAAAAGCATTGTCAATTTGTGTGATCTTGTTTTATAAAGTCTTTATTATATTTTATTATAGTTTTACTGATGTTATGTTTTTCTGTTTATTTTATTTTATCTTCATGTAAGCTTTAGTACAGCTTTTTAATTATTTATTTTTGGTACTTACGTATTAGCTACACCACAAGTTAGAGAATTGGTCTCGTTCAGAGATCTGGATCATCAGCCCTTGCAAAGAAGTCAATTGAATTTTTGCTAATATGGCCACGGAAAGACCATTTACGTATCAACGAGTTTGGTTGACTAGAGTTTTGATATAACCATGAGCGAGCAGAAACAAGTAGCACTTATGTTAATGACATAATTGCTATGTGTTTCCGCTCGCTCAAGGTTATATCGCAACTCTAGTCAATCCAACCCGTTTATAATATAGATCACTGGTTTTTCGGTGAAAAATGGGTTGATGTACAATTTAACACTGCTTCAAAACAGTCTCTTCTTTCCTTGCTATAATGTTGTTGCTATATGAACTCAACTAAAGATGCCAGTCTAGCATCTTTTTCTGTTTTAGGGAAATCCCAAAGTAGCATTTTCATAGCAGAAACCAGAACAACACAAACACTAAGAACACAGACACAATCAAGGGAAAGAAATTGCGTTAAAAAACACAAATGAGGCAAAGGGCGAACTCAACATAAAGTTCATACTAATTCCTGGTCAATTGCTATTTAATTTGTTTATTAATTAATAAACAAACAATGAGACGTCCTACAATGAACAAATGTTTTGAATATACTCTGGCGGAGATCGCTCTCATGGAAAAAA
The DNA here is from genome assembly GCA_946811695.1 of Gonocerus acuteangulatus. Lineage (NCBI taxonomy): Eukaryota > Metazoa > Arthropoda > Insecta > Hemiptera > Coreidae > Gonocerus > Gonocerus acuteangulatus. The sequence continues at coordinate 12,853,205 of OX328131.1, forward strand.
TATTCAAACGCATTTTCGTCACACTATTTTTTGTTGAGTTTGCCCTTTGTATCCGCAACACCTCAAATAGATTGTGTTAAAAACAGCAAATAAACAAACATAATGACCAATAGAATTTCGCAAAATGCTGAGTTATGCGTCTGCGCTGATGATCCAGATCTCTGAACAACACCCACATCTCTAACCTGTGGTGTAGCTAATACGTAAGCTCCTTATTTTCTTTTGTTTGATTAACTTCCCTTTATCTTTATAATACATTTTTCTTGACTTGCTTTTTACTATTTTGAATGGAGTTGTGTTCATTCTGACTGGTTTACATATTCTTTAGCATCAGGTATTAGCATTATACAATACTGTTGTAATTACTAGTGAGATTTTGTGATATGGAAACTTAACTTGAAAGTAGTTAATTTTAATTAGTTTAATAACATGACATTGTAGAGTACTTAACATTAGTTTGTTTAATACCTAGGCATTAAGTCAAACAAAACTAATATTATCCTATATAAGACAATTTTTATATATTTTAAAGAAACTATTTGAAACCCCGATTGAGTATATTAAACTGATGCTCTTTTATTGATTTATTTATTTATTTTTTTCTTTCATTCTTGTTGTTTATTTCACCTCTATCCTAATATTTCACTTCTTTGGGATTTAACATGAAATTTCTAATGGAGTTGCTTTGCAGTTTTAATATATATTCACACTTTTTTGCTTTGCTGTTTCATCTTGAAAGCTTTCTGCTTTAATACAAGAAATCCTTGGAGTATCCTATTATCCTATGTTTTAACCAAATCATCAGTTTGAGGTAATTGTTTTAATTTGTTTTTTTTTATTTGAAACGTAGGTGTGAGTAAATTGTGTGTTTTGTGCTATTTAGGTATAGTTTTAAAGTATGCGTTATGTTTTGTCCTTTACAGAAAAATCATTTGTTTCATTGTGTCTTTTAAACTAACAGTCTTATTATTGGCTGCTTGGGGTTTACTAATGATAAAAATATTCATTAATGAAAATTGTATTTAATGACGGAACTCCCATTAAGTTTATGTTATTTTATTTTTTGTTTTGTTTTGTGTTGGGGCATTACTTTTGTTTACTAGTTAATGATACTCTTTACGGAATACTCCCCCAAAGCAGAACCTTTTTAATTTTTCTGCAACGGAACCCAAAAATTTTCTGCAGCCCCATGCGGTTCAAGTTGTGTGTAATATGAACCGTGAGCGAGATAATCTTGAAGAATAATCGGAAATAAATGAGTGCTTGTAATATAGTTAAAGTAAATTTAATAATACAACAGTAATTTAACATTACAAACATGATAGAGTAAGAATAATTCAATAAACAACAATAATATTATCTTTAGCAGTAGCACTTCGCACATCGGCGAATTCGAGTACACATTCTTTCAATGATCGATTTTATGATCGCATATCGATAGTTTTCATCCATTCGTATCGGGTTAAAATATGCCTCCTGTTGTTACAATAATGTATCGCTTTGGTAATTCGGTTATTCTATGGAATGCGTAGTTTCTCACGATTGATACACCGAATATCGACTTAGCAGAGCAGCTTTATTTCCTTTACATAATGCCTGACGTTTGTAGCGATGGTTATAGTTTGTGGAATGGAGAATTTTCTGCAGAAAATAGTTTTTTTGACTTTCTACAGAAAATCTTTCTGCAAAAAATAATTTTATTGACTTTTTCTGCAGCCAATATTAAAAAAAAAAATGGTCGGTCAGGCTGATCTTTCTGCAGCCCTTGTCGTCTTTCTGCGACAATGTCGCACTGTCGCCCATGCTGTCGATAGTTCTGCTATGGGGGGAATACTCTACTTAACAAGTTCGCCGCAGGGATGCATTCTTATCTACTATAGTAAGGAGTTCATTGTTTGTGTATGTTGAGTGCATTTATATAAATTTAATGATCCAACTAGATTCTGAATATGATCCTCCTGATATTAAAATTTACACACACACTCACTGACACACACATATATATAGTCTAGGCCATAGTTTTTATGGCTCATGTGCTTCTAACGTAAAATGGTTCTCACAAAAAAAAAAAAAAAAAAAAAAAAAAAACTTTTTTAATGGCATGGCCGTGACATATATGGAGCTAATAAATAAATCTTATTTCTTAATTGGCATATAACTTTTGCTAGTGAATTTTCCTTAACTCCATTGATTGAATGGAGATCATTTGATTGAATTGAGATTGCAAAGGTTGATATTGTTGGGATTCAGTCGTGAGATTTATAAAACATCAAAAAATGTGTTATATTTTCGATGTTTCACCTTGAGATTTGAACCTTCTCAGCTAAAATACATTGGAAATGCAACAACAAAAAAATTGCAGGGGCACATGGGGTCTGATTACACTTACCAAGCTGGTTTATAGGCAGTTCAGATAAGCCCTGGAGTTCAATTGCGCAAGTGCGAACGTCGGCGGGAATTTCTCCCTGTACTCTCACTTCTGTTCCACCATTTGCAAACAGGCATCTTTTTGAACAGGCAACGTTGTAGTCTAAATTGTTTTCAGCCTTAGCTTTGGCTAAGTATTGATAAACATTAAACTCTAACTCCCTTGCTTGATCTCTCATAGCCTTCCCTAGTCCTAAACAAGACATAATCAGTTTTTATTGAGTTTCACGTAGCATGTTGTTCATTGAAATAGTAATGCAAATGGCGGACCCGTCGGGAATAATTCATGCAGAATTTTGCACATGTGGGATCTGAAATATCCCATCAAACTAAACGGCATTTAGATGCTCAGCATTAACACTGTGCGCCTAGGGCTGTGGATTCGATTTCCACTAGGGGGTGCAAAAAATCTGTTTTTAATAAGGTGGTGTTAAAATAAAAATAAATGTAATAATCTGACAGTCCAGGTTGTTAACTTGGATCAATTTAAATTATTTTTCCTTACTTTTTGGGAGTTCTCAATATTTTTGTATAAAAAGTCTTTTTATTCACACCTGCTAAACTTTTTATTATTGATTCTTTTTAGTTTTAAAAGCAAATTTGTTTTCAATTTTCTTTATTTTTTTTTCCCTCCCTTCAAATTCCTCAGAAAGCATAATCAATATAATTAAAATTGAAATCAAGTGCTATTAATATTTGAAATCCAATTTCTGGATTTTATTCAAATTCATATTCCATATTGCATTAAATATAAACGCTTAATTATTTGTACGCAGGTGAAAATACATACAACGGGGACCATTCAGATGCTCATCAAAGCACTTTCTCTCACAGCAGCAAGGAGGTGAGTTAACGACTTATAAGTTGCTTTAATTATTCATCGTTTTTACAGTTGAACTTGTAATAAGATCATGTAGTTTTTAATTATTGCTGTGCGATATTTGAGAAATAGTTCAGTCATATCCCATTATAAAGAACCGTTAGGCATTTTGAAAAGAAATGCCTACAATTTTGGTTCAAAAATGCATTGAGGTGCACTGTAACGAGGTTTACATAATTAAAAGTTATTTATGCTGAGGTTCATACATTTATTTATTATGTATGTAACAAATTCCGTTGAATTAAACTTCTTTAATTAAGGTACAATTCCTCCCTCTTTACACAATTTATAAAAGAAAATGAGTCAATATTTTTCAATTCTGTATTTCGTACATGTATGTGTAAGTTGTAAAAAAATTTCTTTTCAATTTTTTAAAGAATGTTTGCCAAATTGTATAAGTTTTTTAAGGCCTTCAATATTCTACCAATCAACTTAAAATGTTTAGTGTTGCTATCTAATCTAATTTTCATGTGAAGTACGTTGTTGGGCTTTTAACAAATCTTGATTTTTTTAAAAATTGACGTTGAGCACCATAAAAAAAAAACTTTCTGTTCTGCTTATTGGTTTTATTCAAGGATTACCATATGAGACTGAATATAATATGCAAGTCTCTTTCAGTACCATATTGAAATTATGACTATTAAATTGTATGACAACATAACATTAGATCCTTTATTATTGTGTTCACATTTTATATAATGTACTTTTGATTGTTTAGGATGGGAGTAGTAAAAGTAAATCAAGTGGATCTTGCTTTAGTTTTAGCAAAAAGGTTTGATTATGAAAATTATACGAACTGGTTTTCTATTAAGGATGGATGCTTTGGCATTACTGAGCACAATATTAATGAGATTTGATTAAAAGAAACTAATTATTGCATCTGGATACTTTATTACGTTTAATTTTTTGCATTGTCTTTGTCAGGATGAAAAGTGTGTTTTGCTTAATTTTAAATCAAACTTATTGCATTTTTTTTTAACACTTCAATAAAAATAAAAAATGTGTAAGTAAAAAGAAGTGAAGAAACTAAATCGGAAAACATTTTTGTGGATTACTCATTATATTTGTCGTGTTTCTTAAAAGGTAAACAAGAATTGCTTTTGTTAAATTGAGAACAATTGTTTATATCAGGTCATCCTATAATTAATGCCGGTTCTTAATGTTCTGCCTTTTTATGTTCCCTCCTTTTCAATTTTTACCAAGATTGATTTTTTTTTTAACCAACTCTCGTAATGTTCGTTTTATTATTAGGTTCAATGATTGCACTTTTTGTGCTCTCATTCATTAATGTAAATTTTGTACCGAATTTTCAATAAGGTGTCACATGAGGAGAGATGTATCAGGTCAGCCAATCAGTAATGTCGGTGGACTGTAGAATGTGTTGTTCCAAGATTTTCTACTATCTCTTCGACTGTTACAACAGGGTGTTCTTCTACAGTAGCCTGGAGGAGTTGGTATTCAAGCTCTGTTGGTCGGTCTGTACGAGGCTCGTCTTCAAACTTGCCGTTTCCCACTCGGAATCGTTCAAACCACCGCTACACTTGTCTCTCACTAATGACCTTTTCGCCATATATTTCTGCAAGTTTTCGATAAGTTGAAGCAGAATTTTCTTCTTTATCGAATTCCAAAAGTATAACATGTCATAAGTGGTGTCTCTTGGCTATCGATTTCAAATGAAATATCAGCATAGAATAAATTAGTTTCACCAACCAAAACATGATAAATAGAAGTGTTTTTAATGCTATAATAAACAAAAATAAATTGAAAAGGAGAGAACGTAAACAAACAGAATATTAAAAAGCTACATTACTTTTGGGATGACCAGATATATGAAGAGTCATCCATAACTGAGGGTACAAGATAGTAGTTATACTGAAAGTAAGTACAAGATAGTAGTTATCACATGTACCCGAGGGATTACCAATGATTTCAATACTTTGTTCAATATACATTTTACTATCGGATCCCTAGACATTTAGTTTTTTTGGAATTTTTGAGATCTCATGATTTTTTTTTTTTTTTTTCAAATCTAGAATGGTTATTTGTGGTGAAATGGTTTCCTTTGCACCAATTTATCTTAACTGTATTTTAAATGGAATCCATTGATGAATTTTATTTTTTTGAGATTCTTTGTTTTTATACTGGAAATAAGGAGGATATGAATGATCCTACCCAGTACGTTTCAGCTAATTTATAATATTACATAATATATATTTAATTAATAGCATGGTTAATGTTACTTTTAACTTAAATGCTTTTTATCATAAGTTGCTGATAACTGTTTTATTTACAGAGTTTATAATGAATTTTCCTGAAATGGTATGATTTACTTAACTCTTTTAATTTTTTTTTTAAATAACTGGGACATTTCTAGAATTTTCCCACTGTTGGTGAGATCATTCAAACAGAAGATTGATTACATTTAATCAATTTCAATGACTTAAAGGGTTATACTACCTTGTGCGATCAAAATCCAAGTAATTGTCTTGAATTTATAGAAAAAAAATAAAGGCCAATTCATGCAAGACCGTGTCGGGCTTGTTTTTCTTAGCCGAAACCCAAGTATTTCTTGAAAATATTTTATATAAATATATATTATACATTGCCGAGCTGGGTTACATCTGTTTACAGGTCAGATTTAGGTTGTAGTGTACAGTTTGTGTGGTCAAAACTCTAGTATTGAACATCATTGATTTTGATAACGAGTGTCCGAACCATTTAGCGACATTTGAGCGTTTTCATGAATTCATGTCGAGTTGCTTCTTATCTAATTCTATATTTTTTTTAAGGGTTCTCCGACGAAGGACCTGTCAACCGAAGACTCTCCAAAGAAGGACAAGAAAAAGAAGAAAGGACTGCGAACTCCGTCGTTCCTCAAGAAGAAAAACAAGAAGAAAGCAGTGGAATCTTCGTGAGACGCTTGAATGCCTGCTCTACCTACAACCACTGCCCCCCTCCCCTTCGCTCCATCCTATTCCTAGGTGCTGCTTTAATCCCCCCCCCCCCCCAAACACTGCATCCCATTTGCGCCCAATTCCTTCTTAATAGCATTTTATCAATTATTTACATTTTTTTAATTGCTTATCAATGTACAGGCTATATAGGAAAAAAAAAATTAAAATTAAGAAAAAAATGAGAGATAATATATAAATATATATAATTATATAAATATATATAAATATTTAACTTTATTGTGCAAAACAAATTATAAGATCCCAGTTCCCTGCCTGGAAGGCAGTTCGTACTTTTATTATTAATTATTATTGTTTGTAGGTCGATTATAGATTTTTCATTGCTCCATTTTATTGAAAATGCTTTTCTAATATTTTTATTCATTTGTTTTATTAAATAAAGCCAGGTTATTAATTGACTGGTCTCCGGAAACTTTAGTGATTCCATATGAAATGGTTAGGAATTATTTATAAGTTTTTACCGCCATTTTCTAGTTAAAACAAAAAATATGTGTAGGCACAAGAAATTTATTAGCAAGTAGCCAGCTTTAAAAGAAGCAATATCGGCCAGATTATCTCAAATAAATGTTATTAAATCTTGAGTATGTTTTTATTATTTATAACAGCCTCAAGAAAAAATAATTACCATGAAATGTTTTATGTAAAAAGAATTATTATTGCTGTTAATTTTTGTATAAAAAAAGTATATATAAAAAAAATAAAAAATGAAATAAATCCCGAATCCAGCATATAAGACTCAAGCTCTCTGTGTTTTATCATTGTTGTCTTCTCACAATTGTTCTGGAAGATTTTAATTTTGCTTTTTTTAATTACGCTATGTTTGAAATTTACGTGACACCACAAAATTGTGTATTTATTTTATAAAAACACTTTTTATTGTACTATTACACAAACTGTTAAATACATTTATTTTGATTGCTGATGTTTGTTACATTTTGTTTGCTTATTTTTGTATTACCCTTACTTTTCCCAGACCATAAATATACTCACAGATGAAAAAATGTCCGACTCGCAGTTACTATGTCATCTTAGCGCGTTTCTGTAATTCTTATACGTAGTGCCATCCGGAAAGCTTGGAATATATCTATAGTTAATAATTTGTTAACTGTTGTGGCTGTGTAATACTCGTAGGGCTAGATGGTACGGTGGTGCGGGATAGCTTAGCGCCTGGAGTGACCTGTGTGTTCAATACTTTCGTCACACGATGTTTCGTCGGAAGATAATTCTTTTGTACTTTACATTCCACTTGTTTCTCCAACAGAAGCATTTTGGGATACATTATCAGAACCCTCACCATCATCCAAAGAAAACTCCGCTTCACTTTCGCTCAAACCCGTCAAAATTTCTAACAACTTTTAACAATTTTCTTAGAAATATTTACACACAAAATTTTTCACTTGCACCAAATATACTGCAGAAATATGCAGAGTAAATTCCAGGTAAAGAGAAACAACTGTTTTCGGTAGTAAAAAAAGGGAGGTAGCAGGTATATGTGGGTAGGTTGAGTAGTTAGAAGCTAAAGTGACAAAAGTGAAATCCTATGCCCCTATCAGCTTTAAAGGATACTGCAGCTTCTATAAACAGCCTACAGATGGCAATAGTAGAAGGACTGATATAATAGCTCGTAGCAGCCAAGTACAAAAGAAGCCGGACTGATATATCAGTCCGTAGCACCTGGGTCACTGCTCCCGCAGGACTGATATATCAGTCCGGGGCACAGCTTCCTCCGGACTGATATATCAGTCCATAGCAGCTTAAGGGTTAATAATTAAAACTTGTTGAAAGATTCACATATATGCCTCAAATGGCCCACTCTTGTGATGTTACCCCTTGCTCGTTCATCTGTTGTATGTTTGACTTACAAGCAAATTTTAAGCACATACTAACACTAATTGTAATTCTACATGAAATGTGCCACACAATTAATGGAAAAATCCCTTTACCCTTTACAAAACGGGCCGGGAGGCTGTGTTCCTTGGTCAGAAAGCATATCTAATATTGAATACTTTTAAATTTTGTTTGCTGGCAGTCATGAATTTTGAATCCATGTCGCGAAATTTCAGTTTTACCAGGGTCTTACATAATCTCAGGACTTCTTCGAATTCGTAATTGTCGTCGTTTTCTTATGGTGATTCAATTATATCTGCCTCTCCTCCGTTAGATTCCTTTGGTGTAGCATTTACACATCAATTATCCATTACATTATTTAAATGTATTTTTATTTCTCTTTATTCATATTCAGACTTTAATATTGAAATTATGTACACTTTAATGTACTAAATTATGTACATTGAGAAACAATATTTAGTTAGTAATATGTTTAGAAATTTTGAATTGTCTACTATTTGTTCGAAATTTTTGAGGCTTCTAATTCAATATTCATTCTAAAATTTTTAGTACCATCGTTTCTTCACTTTTATAATTAATTTAACTATCCTCTTTAACATATTATACAGTTTTAAATTGTGATTTTATAGATTTCACTGTTATCCGTGTAAGATTATAATTAATTTTATACTTAAAGTTAAGGCATTTTCTTTTTAAGTGAAATTATTTTCGTTTTAATGGACATGAAATTTGCATTTAAAGTCATGAAATTGGCTTTCACAAAAGTAGTAGGCAACCTGAACAAAAATCCAAAATTTCCAGAGTTGTTATATTTTCTAGCAAAACCTCTTATATGCATTCGTGCCTATCCAACTGATCCTCTCTCCTAGAGTTTAGTAAATAGGCCCGGTTGGATGGGGAACATGAATTTCCATCATCCAGCACTTCCTACGATGAGGGGCAGAAGAATCTTAACATCTCTCCCAGCAATTCAATATTTTACTAATTTTGAATCTGATAACCATTTATTTGCCGAATGGAAATCTGCTCTGTGCCACATTTTATTTATTTTGTGGTAATTTACAATTTGATTGAAACTTGTTAAATTTTATGAAGACAAGGGATGGTTGGGATTTAGCCGAAACCCAACCAATCTTTGTATCACTGCAACGGCTAACTATCTCCATCTCCACTTGTTAAATTTTGTACATACAATAACATTTTTGTACAGCAAATATAGAGAATAAAATACAGAGTTCGATGACGTTTATAGAACAAAAAATGGATAATTATTAACACCTTGATGGCGGCTGTCAAAGGTGTTTGACAGTAGCGCCTCCTACCAAATGGCGGGTGTCGAAGGGTCTTGTACACCCAACAGTGCTCCCTCAATTCAGTCTGTGTTTGTCTCGCTAGACAGAAACAACTCCTTACTTGTTCGTAGCCAATATAAAGGGGTTTCCTTCAAACCTGACCGGCCCACCACTGGAATTTTCTATTTTTCAACGCACCACCGACTTTTTCGTAAAAATCACTATTATTCTGTTACAACAAAAAAAAACAAAACGTTTTTTGCAATTTTCCCATACAGTTCAGATCTTTTTTTTTTTTTTTTTAATTATTACTTGCACACTATTCATTTAAATATTTGAATTAATTGATTTTGGTTGTTCAATTGCATTCTTATTGTTTTCTCAGTGTGAATAGTACAGAACACCAGTTTTAAATAAATAATCCAGGGAAATTTTTATTAAAAAATGTAATAAAGTATTTCTTCTTCAGATAACACATTATTATATGTTTACCTTCAATGGCTAATCTTGTTCATCTAGAAGCTAATCCAGGTAGGTATCTTCGATGTTATTTTTAGTGGCAGTTGTTCATTGCAAGTATTTATAGGAGTTTTTTGAAGCTGGTTTAATCAAATTGAAAGCCATTGAACTTAGGTTAAGGAATTGGAACTGGCCTGCTGTAAAGATTTTTAAGAGTCCCTCTTGGTCGCATGTATCTTTCTTGGGGTAACGAAAGGAATTATTGAAAATCGACCTGAATCTAATATCATAATGCACATCGATTTTAGGGTTCTTTTCATTGTTTTCCCCCATAAGATTTTTCAGGCTAGTAGATGGTAAAGAAATCTCCATTTCTTAAAAAAAATTACATTCATCGTTTTCCCCCCTGGCCCTTCAATTGCTTTCATCAGTAAGCCATGAATTGGCCAGTAAAACTAGGTATTTAGAAACAATTTTCCATTGTTTGTAATAGAGCTTTCCAAGGGGAAGTAGAAGAGATTGAGTGAGTAATTTCCGCTACTGTAAGTTTTCTATGCATAATGGGGCCTAAAATCTCACTTCTCTTTAAGATATAATTGTAGTAGATGTTTTCATTGTTAAAAAAATATTCACTGCAATTATTCCAAGGTTTCCAAATGACACTAGGGATAAGAACGTTATGGAGTTCCTGCTCATAGGCATGAAAAGTTTTTGGAAAAACGGTTAGGAAATCATGGTAAGTGGAAGGTGACCATTCGAATGCTTACTAAATTCTTTATAAATAAGGTTCTGAAGCAATTTTCGATGGGGCGATGTCAATCTGGGAAATAAGTGCATAAAACTTCGAATGTGTTGTTCTTTGAGTGGGTTTTTGTCTTTATTTAACTCACTTTTTAAATGGTTCTTTTGTGTTTAAATTGCATTTATCAGTAAACCTAGTATTTTAGTAAAAGGAGGCAAGAAAATGAGAAACTTGTTGGTAATAGTGTTTTCCTAGAGCGAACATTTTAAATGGCTGGGGAGTTATTTCCGCTTAGGATACTACTGTCAGTTTCCTGCTGTGGCGGAACCGCGCTAAGATGACGCAGTTCCTGAGAGTCGGACTTTTTTTTGCCACAAAACTTGAACATTTGTCGCCTAACTATTCTAATTAAAAAATGTAATTATTCCCATTACAAACGACTAGACGAGTTCCTTAACCAGTAAAATCGGTCCATTTAAAGGAGGGGGGGGGGTAACTACGGATAGAAATTACTAATATGCCCCTAACAGTAGAAATATTTTATATATTGCAAAGAAATTAACAGAACAGAATTAAATTAAAAAATAATAATGGAATCAGCAGTTCATTAGAAGGGCTTGTACAGAAATTAATTTCGGGGGGGGGGCTGAAAGCATTTGGGGGGTACAACCTAGAATTTGGAAACGTTAGCCAACTAAAACGCTATTGCACCCAAAAAAAATTTAGGAATTTAAATGATAGAAAGAATAAATGAACCAATTAAAAGTTTATCTTAAAACGACCAATAATATATTAGTTCGTTTATTATCTTTTGAAACAGGCGTCGTAAGAACTGATTCTATGTTCTTCCTTTAGATCTGCCATAATGAGTGACTAGACATCTTGAACAGTCACTGAAATACTGCTTAAGTCAAGACAGGTTGTATTCTAAGAAGTGCAGTACGTCACTGTTTGGATATAGTGATGGGATAAGTAGGTAGTTGATATATCTAGTGACGAAACCAGTGAAGTCACTCTTCGTCACTGGGACCCGCCTATTGAATACATCACCACGGGTTCAGGGTCTCTTGACTCCGAAGGAAAGTCACAACCGATCCAGGCTGGTCGCTGAGATCAAAGATTATACCAGCTTCAAGTCTCTTTATAATGTATTGTACTTCCGAACATGGGCGTATATAAGGGCATATATGTATATAAGGCCCCTCCGAAATTTTGTTTGATCGGTAAAAATCTGTCATAAAACCCTTAATAATAAGCCATGAAGATTAGATAGTTAGCCGTCGAGGTGATAAGCAAAGATGGAATGGTTGGGATTTGGCTAAAGAAACCTCAATACGATTTTTGTTTAAAAAAATCTATATTTAGGACGTTTCGGCTACTCATTGGTAGCCTTCGTCAGCTAAAATGACAAGAAAACAGAAATTAATACAAAACAAATTTTATAATTGAGATAAGTAACAGAACTATAAATATAATTAACTTATTATAAAAGAACAAATTGGTCTTAAATTCTTAGAATGAGTAAAATGAAAATCAATAGAAACATAACAAAAAAGAAGAAAAAAGGCTATTATATTGAAGTTTATATACGTAAATAGGTGCTAATAATAATATTAATTAATTTTAACAAAGAAATAAGATACTACATACCAGTGAAAATGCCTGGAGGCAGAGGAAGACCAAAGTTGACAGTTAAGTATCCATTGTGGAAGAGTCTAAGAAAAAAGTCCGTCACGCAGGAGCTGCATAACTAAGAACTTTCCTCAGAATTTGGGTAGTGTAGACTGCTTTCCAGAACAATTTGATTAAAATATCCTACATAAATAAAATTTGTAATGAGTAACTGATCAATTATTAATTTGCTTCCAGAGTTATGTTTATACATGATACCTATTACACTACGTAATAAATACAAAAACCTCATATTATCGTATTTTGATCTAACGCAGGAACAGGATACAGTCACTCTAGTGGTAGAAAGCGCTCCTTGCGGCGGCTTTGTGAACCTACGTCTGGCGGGCTTTTCTATTGAAATATATTACAAATTAAACCCCCGCTTTCCGATTGACCGATTCAGCTCATTTTTACAACACTTCTTTCTCATGAGTTACCCACGACGTATACCGCGTTTCGTTACAATACAGCAGAAATTACGACCGGTATGAGTATATTAGGAATTTGGGTCCAGAGTAAACCCCCCTTCTAATAAAACGATTTAGTTTATTTTTACAACACATATTTACCTGTAGATTACCACTATGAATACCGAGTTTCGTCGAAATACACCTAAAATCACGGCTGGTAGTGGCGAATTGGTATTGTCGGTCAGGAGTAAACCCCCCCTCCGTATGAACCGATTTAGTTTATTTTTATATCTCACTTTACTCTCTATATTACCAGTACGAATACCAAGTTTCGTTGAAATATAACAAATATTACGGCTGAAATGGTCAAATTAGTGTTTTGGGTTCGGGGTAAACCCCCCCTTCCGGTGGACCGATTTTGGTGGTTAACGAACTCGTTCAATCGTTTGCTAATTGAATGCTATATACCAAGTTTCGTGACGAAAAAACAAAAACTCTGGCCGCTATCGTGTTAACAGACACACACACACACACATATATATATATATATATATATATATATATATATATATATATATATATATATATATATATAAATTTTAACGGGGGTCATTTTCGGTCATGAGTCCAACCTCAATAGCTACTTTCCTTCGGAGGAAAGTGCTAAAAGGAATCTACTAGGGTATATGAAACTGAAAACAAACCAGGTGGTGGGAGGGGGTCGGTAGGGATCAAAGGCTTGTTTATGACATTTTATGACAGGAAAGGAGAAAAGGTGTTAATGGAAGGATACACAAGGGGCATGGGTAAAATACTAGGTGGGAGGTCGGGAGAATTTTTGACACATATTCGCGTAAATAGGAGAAATGCCTTGTTTGTCAGTTTTGTAGTTTATATTGTTTGTGTTTACATAAACCTAAACACAAACAATATAAACTACAAAACTGACAAACAAGGCATTTCTCCTAATTACGCGTATATTTGTCAAAAACTCTCCTGACCTCCCACCTAGTATTTTTCCCATGCCCCTTGTGTATCCTTCCATTAACACCTTTTCTCCTTCATTATAGGGAACAAACAGCGTTGTAGTGGCCCAGATGTCCGTACGAAAAAAAAATAATAAAAATAAGGTGACAGGAGCAGAAGCTGTGCTTCATACCTTGGGGAGATTTGCTTGATGTCGACTCAAACATACTTTTAGCACTTTCCTCCGAAGGAAAGTAGCTATTGAGGTTGGACTCATGACGGAATTTTTGAAAAATTTCTTCGAATCTTTATCGATCCTACCTAGTAGACACCGAAAATGACCCCCGTTAAAATTTATATATATATATATATATATATATATATATATATATATATATATATATATATATATATATATATGTGTGTCTGTTAACACGATAGCGGCCAGAGTTTTTGTTTTTTCGTCACGAAACTTGGTATATAGCATTCAATTAGCAAACGATTGAACGAGTTCGTTAACCACCAAAATCGGTCCACTGGAAGGGGGGGTTTACCCCGAACCCAAAACAATAATTTGATCATACCAGCCGTAATATTTGTTATATTTCAACGAAACTTGGTATTCGTAGTGGTAATATAGAGAGAAAAGTGAGATATAAAAATGAACTAAATCGGTTCATAAGGAGGGGGGGTTTACTCCGGACCGACAATACCAATTCGCCACTACCAGCCGTGATTTTAGGTAAATTTCGACGAAACTCGGTATTCATAGTGGTAATCTACAGGTAAATATGTGTTGTAAAAATAAACTAAATCGGTTCATTAGGAGGGGGGGTTTACTCCAGACCCACAATACCAATTCGCCACTACCAACCGTGATTTTTGGTATATTTCGACGAAACTCGGTATTCGTAGTGGTAATCTACAGGTAAATATGTGATGTAAAAATAAACTAAATCGGTTCATTAGGAGGGGGGGGGGTTACTCCGGACCCAAATTACTAATATACTCATACTGGTCGTAATTTCTGCTGTATTGTAACGAAACGCGGTATACGTCGTGGGTAACTCATGAGAAAGAAGTGTTATAAAAATGAGCTTAATCGGTCAATCGGAAAGGAGGGTTTACTTTGTAATATATTTCAATAGAAAAGCCAGCCAGACATAGGTCCACAAAGGCGCCGCAAGGAGCGCTAGAGGGACTGTATCCGGTTCCTGCGTTAGATCAAAATACGATAATATGAGGTTTTTTGTATTTATTACGTAGTGCAGTAGGTACCATGTGTAAACATAACTCTGGAAGCAAATTAATAATTTATCAGTTACTCATTACAAAATTAAAAGAGAACTATTCATGTTTTTATTTTATTTATGTAGGATATTTTAAGCAAATTGTTCTGGAAAGCAGTCTACACTACCCAAATTCTGAGGAAAGTGCTTAGTTATGCAGCTCCTGCGTGACGGACTTTTTATGTACTTCTTATTCATGACGAGTCGCCATTCAAACTTAAGCAATATTTAACATGTACATTCCGGTCCGTGCTAGTGGATGGACGATTTTAATTCGAGATGTCAAGAAAAAAATATATAATTATACGAAACAAATTATCCTTTCTTTTTTTTATTCCTTTAAAAATCTAGTTTTGATCAAAGGAGTTTAAGATTGACAAATAAATAATTGAGCCTACAAATAAAAAATCAACTTAAAAAGAAATGGACAGCATGCTGAACGGATGAAAAATATTGGAAAGAACAAAGAATAATGCTGTGGCGGTCCGTCATAAATTAATAACTTATTTTTTTATTAAGATAAGTAAATAATATTAAGATGAGAACACGTTTTTATAACCTCACCCCTAATGACGTCCCATTACACCCAATGAGGTAATAAATACATTTTTTCTTGAAACAAGCTTTCCACAATTTTGATATTTTGACTATTTTTTCAAAATTGAAATTTCCTATAATATTCCATAATCAAAGAAGTCAGTTGTCCAAGCGCACCAATAAATCATCATTATAGCAATATATATATATATATATATATATATATATATATATATATATATATATATATATATATATACTAGCTGTTACCCGGTGTGCCAAGCTACTCCTACTTTCTGCATCTAGAAAAACCCAAATAAATTAGAAACCAAATAAGAAGTATTAAAATCTAATAACACAAATCTGTAACTGTTCGAGTTCACAGTTTCGAACCCGTGACCTCGGAACTATTAGTCCTAGAGGATTTTAACCTAGCCTACGACTCTCCCCGTATCAACACCTACCTCTGTGCCAAGATTTATCAAAATCGGTCAAACTGTGTTGTTGTTATGTATAAGGGACAAACATACAGGCAGACAGCAGGTAGACGTTTTTGACTTAGCCTACGAGACTTCCCGGGACAAGATCTACCTGTGTGCACAGTTTTGTCAAAATCGGTTAAACGGTGTGGAATTGTATATATATAATACATATAAGGAACAAACAGACAAACGGGCAAACAGAAAAACAGATAGATACGTGTTTTATATATATATATATATATATATATATATATATATATATATATATATATATATATATATATACATAAAATAGGAAAACCAAAACACCAGGTCTCCAGCACAAATATAATATTATATTATAAATGTGGGGGGGCGAGGTTAGCTCAGTGGTAGAGCACTGGACTAATAAGCTGGAGGCCTGAGTTCAAATCCCGAGCAAGCACTAAAGATTTTTTCTTCTAGTGTCTTCGTTCACCGGTTGAATTCGGCCTCCCTGACCGTCCCTAGGCCAACCCAGCCTTTAATTAATTTAATAATGAGTAACCTTGGTTGGTGCTAATGACTTTAGCAGTCGAAGCAGCCAAGGGGAAAATCAGGCGGCCGGAGCATAGTACTGACCGCACTATCTCCCTAGTGTGCCGTATGGTCATGAATCAGATACCTCTATAGTATCTGCCCCTCAGGGCCCTCGTGGCCTGTTACGGGACTGATTTTTTTTTTTTTTTTTATAAATGTGGCAGAGGCCTGATGTTTTGGTTTTCCTATTTTATGGAGTACCACGACCGCCCAGCCAAATCAGTGTCAAGTTATATATATATATATATATATATATATATATATATATATATATATATATATATATATATATATACACACATTACGTGGTGAGAGAGCTGTGCTGTGAGTGATCCCTGAATTAGATGTTCTTGAGGTTGATTCATAACTCAAGTCAGCCTGTTGACCTTTATTGTAGCTTGTTATTTAAACATTTTTTAAATTTCTTTCATATTTTTTTTTGTTGTTCTCCTTTTTGTCCTAAGACCGTTATAAATCCATTAAAGAGTAACCGTGTGTAAGGGAATCAACTATCCATCCAGGAACTGTCGCTCATTAGCCGAAGAGTTCCGACCTTTGTCCTTGAGAATGTAATTACCTCCCGTAGATTGTACCCTACGAGGACATCAACAGTCGGGAATTGACCGGGTTATTGTCTCCGGAGGGTGACCGGTATTCCAACCTTGTCGGCATTTTTGACCTCATCCTCCACTACCGACAGCCTGGGGTAAGGGGGAAATTGTTAATTCCGGACTCTATCAACAAGATATTTTTTTGTCCTGAGAAGATTAAGCAGCACTCAAACAAGAAAAATAAAAATATAAACCAGTTTCTGATCGTTAATTCATTGCTATGTCCGCCTGAAATATAAACCAGTTTCTGATCGTTAATTCATTGCTGTCCGCCTGAAATATAAACCAGTTTCTGATCGTTAATTCATTGCTATGTCCGCCTGAAATATAAACCAGTTTCTGATCGTTAATTCATTGCTATGTCCGCCTGAAATATAAACCAGTTTCTGATCGTTAATTCATTGCTATGTCCGCCTGAAATATAAACCAGTTTCTGATCGTTAATTCATTGCTATGTCCGCCTGAAATATAAACCAGTTTCTGATCGTTAATTCATTGCTATGTCCGCCTGAAATTGCGCCTTCTTGGCATATTCATTGCTATGTCCGCCTGAAATTGCGCCTTCTTGGCATATTCATTGCTATGTCCGCCTGAAATTGCGCCTTCTTGGCATATTTCTAAATGAAGCTTATCCCTGACGTGATTTGAAAAGGTCAAAATAGAAACTTATGCCTCAGCCTTGAGGCAGCTGAAGACCAAACGATCCAAGCTATAGTTATTATCAAAAATGATGGAATTGATGAAGAAATATCAAACTGGATTAAAAAAGCTAAGCTATATCCTACCAAATCTGCAATACTTTTGTTAGGAAACGCGAAGTCGAGAAAAATGTGAAACTGTACATTATTAATGCAATTTGTATTCCTATCATTATTTACGGAAGCCAGGGCAGATTTCTTCTAATCAGACATTCAATTCAGAGACACCGCAGGAGAGATAAAGTACCTTACAATAGTAGCAGGACGTACTCTGAAGTATCATGTCAGAAATGTCAGAAGAAGAGAGGAGTTACGGTGAATCCCTTAACCTAGATACTAGAAAAAAAGCAGCTGAAGTGGTTCGTACATGTATACAGAATAACCAAAGATGATGGGGCTCGTTGATTCCTGGAAGGTAGGTCGACTGGGAGAAGACCAAGAGGCAGGAACAAGGATGACATGAGTGGATCGAATAATGCGGATAAGAGAAAAGAAAGGAAGCGGGACAGTTGGTGTGCTCGGTTCGAGGCACATCAAAAATAGCAAGGAACCGGGGCAAGTGGGATGCTTGGGTTGAGGTACCTCCACGCTGTTAAGGAACAGGGCATTTGGGACGCTTGGGTCGAGGCACCTACACGCTTGCAAGGAACCTTGACAGTTGGGAAGCTTGTGTCGAGGCACCTACACGCTGGCAAGGAACCTTGACAGTTGGGACGCTTGGGTCGAGGCACCTACACGCTGGTCAGGAACCTTGACATTTGGGACGCTTGTGTCGAGGCACCTACACGCTGGCAAGGAACCTTGACAGTTGGGACGCTTGGGTCGAGGCACCTACACGCTGGTAAGGAACCTTGACAGTTGGGAAGCTTGGGTCGAGGCACCTACACGCTGGCAAGGAACCTTGACAGTTGGGAAGCTTGTGTCGAGGCACCTACACGCTGGCAAGGAACCTTGACAGTTGGGACGCTTGGGTCGAGGCACCTACACGCTGGTAAGGAACCTTGACAGTTGGGAAGCTTGTGTCGAGGCACCTACACGCTGGCAAGGAACCTTGACAGTTGGGACGCTTGGGTCGAGGCACCTACACGCTGGTAAGGAACCTTGACATTTGGGACGCTTGGGTCGAGGCACCTACACGCACATTTTTTATGAAATATATTAGGTTTTCGAAACTTCTATTTTCGAATTTTAAGCACCGATTTCTTTAAATGGCACCGATCACTCAAAGCGTCCACAAGAATATTTGTTGTATTAAATGTATTAGGCTTTCGAATTGATGACTCCTACTTTTTTCCCAACCGGTGTCGAGACATTTAAGGAAATCTCAAGGAATCCTAGTCTTTGCCACTTTGCAAGATGATATTCTTGCAACGAAGAATTGTCAGATGATGCCTTAAACAGATGTCTCCCTTTTATAAATACAGCTTGCAATTCATCACAATCGGCGAAGGAAGCCAATGAGTTAACCGAGAGCCATTATTGTGAGGGCTTGTTGAATCGGGTTCGACGGGGTAAGAAATGCAGTTTCTTCCAGGAGGATGCACTGAAACAGGTCTGCCATCCATACCGAAGCGAAGAAGTATATTGCATTTTTTGCTCGATGCCAGACAGTAGACTTATTCAGGAAACCGGTATTTGTAGTTCAAAGTGGCAATATTTATAAGGTTTCAGCTTTGTCGGCTATTATATGGTGGGTGATCTGTCCTTCACAGAGTACTTACATCTTACCGCAAAACATGTTTTCATGTGAGAGGTCCAATATGTTCTAACAAAACAAAAAAAAACAGAAAAACATTTGATCCTCGACTTGGCTATCTAGCGTTAGCGTAGTGTAATTTCAGTATTCCTGCCTGTCAATAGAGGGTATTTGAATGACGTTCTTTGTCGTTATGAGCTATTTAGAGCATAATATGCTTTTTTCATATTATGAAAAAAATGAGTTTCTTACTGCGCCGGTGTTATGTCGAAAGCCATGGACAAAAAAGTAGGATGGGGCATTCATCGGGTGTATTTATTGAGTACATATTTCACTTGTTTATTATTCATAACATACAGAACAAATGGAAACAAAAAAAAAAAGTATTTTTTTTAAACACGCATACAAAATAACTTCCTTTTATTCGAAGTTATCCAACTTAAAAATAATTCAAGCTCATAATGAATTCAAGATAAATAAAAATTAATACTGATAGTAAACAACACAAAAATCATAATTAAAAAAGACGAATTTTGATTCGGTGAGGAGACGCTCAAAGTTTAGGCCCTTTGGGCGACAGTGGAAAAGGTACCCCTTACTGGGGGCCCAAGGCTGGGTGCGAGTATCCCGTACAGGAGAACCAGGGCCGCCACATGGGGGGGACAGCCGGTTTCAGTTGTCCCGGGCCCAGGCGCCGTGGGGGCCCGGGCCGGGCCTCGCTAATTGGGAAAAAATGTATAGGTTATGAGCTTGTAAAAAGAATGGGGGTTAGAAAAATAGAGGGACGTATACTATATTTATTTGAATGGGATCTATATTTTTTTTAATGTACATAAACGACAAAACAAGGTCAGTCTCAGAATAGTACCGAAAGTGACCTTTGCTGCACCGATTGTCGGCTTTTATTCTCATTTCGCTCAAAACTCAAGATGTAAATAATTATAAAATCTCCAATGTCCTATAGCAAAGTACTAGAATTGTCAGTCTGGCTCTGAGAAGTAGGGGCCCCGTTCTGAGAAGTGGGGGCCCGTGATCTGATCCCGGGCCCGGTTAAGAGATGTGGCGGCCCTAAGGAGAACCCTTCAACCTTCAAGGCTGGGTGAACTTAGGGATGGTCTGGGACCCTGATTCAGACCCTCAAACAATCAAATTAGGAGATAAAATGAAGTGTCTGTCTGAGTTATGAACTCATGACAAAATTGGGTTTACAAATGAAGGAGTCGGGACAAAAAAGTGCCAAGCAATATTTTTAACAAAACTTAACTGTAGCTGCTACATGTTTATTTATTTATTTTTATTTATCAAATTAAAATAATTAAAGCCTAGGCCAACAAATTGTAGTCATACAAGATTTAAAAAAACAAAAAACAAGTAATTAACAATATTACAAAACAAAAACAACTTCCAGATATAAATAAATATATAAAATATTAAATAAATATATCAAACAGCTATATAATGATTTTAAAAGTCTTAAAATATTTTTTAGAAATTTCTCCATTAAAAAAGTCTTTATTTTTTACCAAGTATTTTATTTGGGTATAATAGAGTTTAGTTGACAAGTTCTAGATTGTTGGTAATCTATACCCCGGAAATGGTACCAGCCCCCCCCCCCCCCCCGAAATTATTTCCTATATACATACGCACATGGTTTATTGGCGAAAACAGGCTAAAATGTCGACGCTGTTCTCTACATAAACCAATGTGTATAAATATTCTTGGCAGTTTCTGCAAAATCCCAATAAAACGTGTAGTTTCCTGTACTCCAATCTGACCTCCGATCTCTACCTGAGCTAGCTCACGATCCAACATTAGCGATGAACTAAACCCAACGGAATCCAGATCCGACAGTATCTCCCACTCATAGCGGCTTCGTTCTCCTATGACGTAGTACTTGTAGGTGAGTAGTTCGTCTCGTATCCTTCATCTCTAGCCTCTTTAGGGGGCACCTACACTGGATCCAATAGCCACCGACTGTCGGAAGAAAAACAAAAACATATATCTCAATGGAGGTGCCTACATTGGTCTCGACCCGATCCGATCCGATCACCACCGGACCGACGAAGCAAAATGGCGCCAAGTCACATATTGCGTTTCAAAAAGGTCTACAGGTTCTAAATCTTAACCGATTTCAATGCATTTTTAAAAATTAAAGGAAAAAACATTTAGAACAACTGTCAATTCAAATTTTTGTTTCCATTGTTTATTAAATTCCATGGAAAGATGTTTATTACCATTCAACGTCTATAACCTTCCAATGCTTATAACCTGCTAATTACCTTTCTTATAAATAATTTTAAAATATGAATACCAATACTTCTCTTACCTCCAACATTCAACCTAATCCAAGCATTTTTTGAAACACGAAATTTCGTTTCGCCCCACTGTGCGTCGAGGTGCTACAAATGGGATAAGTGAGTTTCTAATAAGAAATCAACAAGAATTTCGTAAAAATCTATTATTGGGACATGCTATTTGGCAGCCTTCAACAGCAATAAATACCAAGGGGGTCCAGAAAGACCAAATATACCTTTTAGGTACACAATTACCTCATGGTAGAGATGGGCGATCTTTTAAAAGATTGATATTTTTAACATGATGTCTCGATTTTTCGAATCGATCTTCAAGGGCCGATCTTTTAAAGAATCGATCATCTATTATAAGTAACAAACAGAACTTCGAAAAAACGGGAAATACAACATAAGTTTTAGTAAAAAGAAAACTGAAAAAAGGAAAAAATATATATATGTATATAATCCTAATTGAAACAGAAAACAAAACAAAAATATTAAAAAAGATCAACAAAAGAGTATTTTAATTAAATTTTTTGATAGATACCCGTATTATTTAACTGTTTAAAAATTGTGTCCAAGTAATGTTTAAATTTTAAATTTTAAGGCAATTTTACAATGAATAATAAATAAGGCAGACTTTTTAAGGGGTATTATTCATTGTAAAATTAACTTAATTTTTTACATTAGATTAAAGATTGTTGGCTTCCGAATAAACATTTTTTTTGGGCCATATTTTTTGCACGTTTCTCCTATGCGCTGTACCTGGTGTCCCAACGTAAGCCTGGCCAACATAAACATACCTTCTTATCTACTCAAGAAATGCACTATAGCAAAATTTCAAGATGCATAAAACACTTCATGAAACACGCGTTACCAGCTCTCAGACTATTGAGACTGTTCTACGATCACAAAATAAGCATTTGATTAACAGGAGTTTTGATTAAATGTTTCGAAAACACTTGGTAAATCACAATTGGATAGCTGATACATTTTCTGACGAGACATGGGGATTGGGTGACTTGCTAAACGTGGAATGTAAAACCTTAGTGGTTCACGGAAACCAATCATACGTTGTTAAACAAATTCACAAGTCTTTAATAATATCGAATGTATAACAGGGTAGTGAATGTCGAATTACTAATATCGAATGGCTCCCAAGAATGACTCAGAAATATGACCTTGGAGCCATTCACTCACGAGAGTTCTGGGTTAGTAAGGGTAGGCGCATGTTGAAGAGGTAGAGGTATAGGTAGAGGTTTTGACAGAGGGAGGGTCGCATAGTGAAGAGGGATACCGCGCTGCTTTTCCAGTTTCACATGATTTGAGAGTGAGTCGTCAACTGTGTTGCTAGAAGAGAGGTTGTTAGGATAGTTAATTTTTTTACAATATTAAGTGACAGTAGTGAAGATAGTGATAACATGCCGACAGCGCGTAAATGGTGGATAATTAAGGCACCGCGATAATTAAATCTTCTTTCATTTCACTACCGTTATAGTTATTCACAATCCGAAAATACTAATCTCAAATTGTCTAGAGTGAAAATACTACACAAACTACCACACGTGCAGGAGAGGGTGGAATGGGGTAGTAGAGGACTTGAAAGGACCAATCTCGGAGAAGCCACGTCATAGACCGCTCGAAAAGACAAACGATTTTGTCTTTAAAAGCGGACGTGCGGGACCTCTAGGAGGCCCGCGAGGTACACCTCTACCTCTACCTCTTCACTATGCGAGCCCCCATTATAAACAATGCTATTGTGTTACATAGAGGTACCTCTACCTCTTCACTATGCGCCTAAACTAAGTCATGTGTAGACCGCAAAGACAATGACGTAACGAATGATATATCAAAAAATTATTATCAATGGGATATCTTTGATGCGCGGTCATAAGGGCTTATGTCAAAATGTGAATTTTTCGGGAGAGCAAAAGCATAGTTCCTTAATACCTTTGATCACACATCAAAGATATAATGAAATTAAATACTTCAAGGGGCTGTGTTAAGTACGAACCTAAATTATTCTCGGGGACCTTAAGGCCGTCTGGGGTATGGCGTGATAATTACCCCCCCCCCCCCCCAAAAAAAACTAACGTTGAAAAAAATAAGTCAAGTTCCAGGCCCCTCCCAAAAACAGTTTGCTTATGAAAGTTTTGATATAGTATTGGGCAAAGTTTTAGGCTCATAATACCTTGTCAAGAAACTAATAATATTTCCAACTTGACCAGTTGTTGTTTATTGATGGCCCCTATGACGATCGGATTTAAAATGTCTGGCATTTAAAGATTCAGATCCTTAGGGTAACGATTCTGGGTTATTCTTTTTTTCTTTTTTTTTTTTTAATCTAGGTCATTAGCGCCGACATCCAGGGTGCAGCGAGGAATTTTACCAGCGAGCCGTGGGATGATAAAATTCCTGCCGGAGGTTGGGAATCAAACCCACCATCTCCCGCTTATGAATCCAAGGTGCTAGCCATTAGACCACGGGAGACCCCGATTCTGGGTTATTATAAACTCTCTGATGACTTGAAACGATCGGGTTTTTATGAACTCTATGTAAGTTAACACGGTCATAACTTAATCAAAACCGGTCAAGTTGGAAATGTACAAAAAAGTGAGAGGGTATTATTAGATTCTTAACCAGGTATTAAGGGCCTTAGACCTGGACCAAAACTATGATATCATAACTTATATTCTTGCCAAGGTATTAAGGAGAAAACGACCAAAGTTCACTTTTGTTTACTCCAAACGTCATGGGCGTATATAAGGAGGGGGGGCTGAGGGGGCTGCAGCCCCCCCCCCGAAATTTTCATTTGATGGTAAAAATGTGTCATAAAACCCTTAAAAATAAATTAAATGACATCACATACTTCATAAAAAATAGTTTATTTTAGGTGTAATAGCGTTTTAGTTGCCTAAAACTATTCCAAGTTCTAAATTGTTATTATTCTATACTCCGGAAATGGTCTCAGCCCCCCCCCCCCCCCGAAATTTTCCCAGCCCCTCCCGAAATTATTTCCTATATACGCCCATGCCAAACGTCAGACCCTCTCACTGTAACATGTATGTCACGCTAGGCACTAAAGGGCGAAGACAACGAAAAGTACTTGATTTAATAACTTGTTTGAAAAGAGAACAAAGCATGTTTTACTTGACAGTTGCTGCCACCTAGCTTGTTTTCTCTTGAGTATGGTCACTTTTGTAATATTAAGTCCAGAAGGAAATTAAGGGGTCTATGTGCGGATTCTCCATGTTTTTTACATATTAATCAAAAACCGGACGATGTATCTATTATGTATCAGCTAAGGACCTGAGAGTTCGTCGATTTTTACAATTCCGGTCTACTAGGTGTCTTGAGGACTTTAAAACTCACCATTTTACACTAAAATATTTAAAATTTACCCTACAGCCCAAATACCTAGGTGTTCCCAGCCCCTCCGAAATTATTTTCTATATACGCCAGTGGTTAGTCGGCATTCCTGACAAATCCATCTGCAGACACCCCCATACGATCATCCCTTCTGATAGATACGAGGGGTGTATGACTCACCCAGCTTCGGAGAGAGAGAGAGGGGAGACCCTGCCTTGTTGAAGGCACCTCCTGTAGTGAGTCAGTATACACCCGGCTCTCCAGCAGTGACTAGCATCGCGTATCTCATTCAACATCGTCACTTATACAACTAGTTAGCACTATTTCATGAACTAAAAGTGAGTACATTAATAACTATTTCTTTTATTACACGAATCAAGCCTAAGGAAGACATTTTATAGTGAATTCCTTGTCGAAGTAAGTTCGACAAAATGGTCTGGTAAAAATGCATTTTGTTCGCTACAAGTAATGAAATAATATGAGAAATTATTGCACATCCTTAAGGCGTAGCTCTCCTTCTTCTCGTCCCTTTGACAAAGGCTTGAATTTCATGCTGAAAACTCGGTAAAATTTAAACACATTTTCTTACAAAAAGGTTTAGTTTTATTAAGATACCACACGAGAGGTAGTTACGGTCAATGATCTCTCAAAAAAGAAATAAATGTTTACAAAATTATGTCAAAAAGAATAGTTAATTATTTTTATTTTTTGAGATATTTAACTCTAATGGAAACTAGTATATAAATTAGTATAATACTAAGGTGCTGGGCACTAGGGAGATAGTGTGGTCAGTACTATGCTCCGGCCATCTGATTTCTACACCTTTTAGAAACCCAGTAATAAATTAAAGGTTTTGTGGGCCTAGGGATTGCCTGGAGCCCCGATTCCAACCCTCGAACGGCGGCCCTAGAAGATACAATCTTTAGTGCACGCGCGAGTTTTGATCTCAGATGATGACTGAGCTAAAATCGCCACCATAAAAAGAAATAATGTTATAAATTTAGTCTTTATTTGTTTCGAAATATTAATTCACCTTTATGGGATTTGCTGACAGTTATGTTGCCAATCACAATAGCTAGCTTCATATCACAGAAGGCATATCAGACTGCTATTGTCATATAAGGCTCTGCATACGTACCTCTATACCGACAAATGATACTCATCAATGGAAATATTGAGTTACTGCAAAAATAATGAAGGTTTTTATATGGCCAATTCGTTCCAGACGGCAAACAACTGTTGAGTGGTCAACACCAACTTCTCTCGCATTATCCCGAGTAGTTTGCGAGGGTTTTCTTCTACCAAAGTCCTCAGTTGGTCCTGTTCAACAACAGAAGACCTACCGCGACCTTCCTTGTCTCGAGCTCAAAGACTACAAGACGAAATTTTTGTAACCATCGCTGCACTGAGCATTCACTGATGATTCCTCCTCCCCAAACAACACTAATACGCAGGGTGAATTTCCTTACCCCTTACTCATGTCCTTACTCATAGAGAATGTAACACCAACTAAACTAATACGCAGGGTGAATTTCCTTACCCCTTACTCATGTCCTTACTCATAGAGAATGTAACACCAACTAAACTAATACGCAGGGTGAATTTCCTTACTCCTTACTCATGTCCTCACTCATAGAGAATGTAACACCAACTAAACTAATACGCAGGGTGAATTTCCTTACCCCTTACTCATGTCCTCACTCATAGAGAATGTAACACCAAATAAACTAATACGCAGGGTGAATTTCCTTACCCCTTACTCATGTCCTTACTCATAGAGAATGTAATACCAACTAAACTAATACGCAGGGTGAATTTCCTTACTCCTTACTCATGTCCTCACTCATAGAGAATGTAACACCAACTAAACTAATACGCAGGGTGAATTTCCTTACCCCTTACTCATGTCCTCACTCATAGAGAATGTAACACCAACTAAACTAATACGCAGGGTGAATTTCCTTACTCCTTACTCATGTCCTCACTCATAGAGAATGTAACACCAACTAAACTAATACGCAGGGTGAATTTCCTTACCCCTTACTCATGTCCTCACTCATAGAGAATGTAACACCAAATAAACTAATACGCAGGGTGAATTTCCTTACCCCTTACTCATGTCCTTACTCATAGAGAATGTAATACCAACTAAACTAATACGCAGGGTGAATTTCCTTACTCCTTACTCATGTCCTCACTCATAGAGAATGTAACACCAACTAAACTAATACGCAGGGTGAATTTCCTTACCCCTTACTCATGTCCTCACTCATAGAGAATGTAACACCAAATAAACTAATACGCAGGGTGAATTTCCTTACCCCTTACTCATGTCCTTACTCATAGAGAATGTAACACCAACTAAACTAATACGCAGGGTG
This sequence comes from Gonocerus acuteangulatus, assembly GCA_946811695.1. Taxonomy (NCBI): domain Eukaryota; kingdom Metazoa; phylum Arthropoda; class Insecta; order Hemiptera; family Coreidae; genus Gonocerus; species Gonocerus acuteangulatus. The sequence goes on from OX328131.1 coordinate 12,880,787, forward strand.
AATTTCCTTACTCCTTACTCATGTCCTCACTCATAGAGAATGTAACACCAACTAAACTAATACGCAGGGTGAATTTCCTTACCCCTTACTCATGTCCTCACTCATAGAGAATGTAACACCAAATAAACTAATACGCAGGGTGAATTTCCTTACCCCTTACTCATGTCCTTACTCATAGAGAATGTAACACCAACTAAACTAATACGCAGGGTGAATTTCCTTACTCCTTACTCATGTCCTCACTCATAGAGAATGTAACACCAACTAAACTAATACGCAGGGTGAATTTCCTTACCCCTTACTCATGTCCTCACTCATAGAGAATGTAACACCAAATAAACTAATACGCAGGGTGAATTTCCTTACCCCTTACTCATGTCCTTACTCATAGAGAATGTAACACCAACTAAACTAATACGCAGGGTGAATTTCCTTACCCCTTACTCATGTCCTTACTCATAGAGAATGTAACACCAACTAAACTAATACGCAGGGTGAATTTCCTTACTCCTTACTCATGTCCTTACTCATAGAGTATGTAACACCAACTAAACTAATACGCAGGGTGAATTTCCTTACTCCTTACTCATGTCCTTACTCATAGAGAAAGTAACACCAACTAAACTCATGCTTGAGGAAAAACAACATTAATAACCATTGTTTATAATCCGTTAATTAGAATCCGCATTATTTTTGCACCAAAATTATATAATAATTTTAATTCAACAGTGCTTAAGGTCATGAGAGAAGATTATATAGTCCTATGTTCTTGAGATAGGTCAGTATAGTGTTTATATACTGGCTATCATTGCCTTAGTTTCCTAACATATCATTAGGAGGATTAAAGTTGCATGCTCTCTGGCTATTTGACAGTAGGGCTTCCACTATTATTTCTGCACTATATAACTGCAATATACGATTATTTTGTCTTGCGATAATTTTTACAAATATTTTCATTATATACTTAGTTTTATTTTATTTTTTTTTTAATAGTATATTGTTTGATCGATTTGCATGTTCTTTTATATGTTTAATTCTTTGATATGCCTACTGGTTGATAAGTACGTTGTGTGGAAAGCAACCCTTTGGCAACTAAACTTTCTTTTTTCAAAAATAATGTTTTTCTCTCTCTAGTCCAATCAGAGGACACTCCATTACTCTGTTGGAATCATATTAAACCAATGCACACACACACACATATACACATATATATATATATATATATGTATATATATATATATATATATATATATATATATATATATATATTTATCTTGACATTGATTTGGCTGGACGGTGGTGGTACTGCATCATAATAGGAAAACCAACAAACTCCAAGGTCTCCACCACAAATGATTTATTTTATTCACTCAAAGCAAGCTTTCGGAGTCTACAGCTCCATCCTCAGTGCTTCTACAGCATAGAAAAACAAAACATATATAATCTTTAACACCAGAGAACAAGCTTATCAAATAAATTTGAATTGTCAGGAACCATTTAAAACCATCAATGCAATCATAAAAACAATTAAATCCTAAAACAAAAAACACGTAATCAACCACACAAGCATTCATACTCAAATATAATATAGCTGTTTTTAATGTATATTTGAGTATGAATGCTTGTGTGGTTGATTACGTGTTTTGTGTTTTAGGATTTAATTGTTTTTATGATTGCATTGATGGTTTTAAATGGTTCCTGACAATTCAAATTTATTTGATAAGCTTGTTCTCTGGTGTTAAAGATTATATATGTTTTGTTTTTCTATGCTGTAGAAGCACTGAGGATGGAGCTGTAGACTCCGAAAGCTTGCTTTGAGTGAATAAAATAAATCATTTGTGGTGGAGACCTTGGAGTTTGTTGGTTTTCCTATTATGATATATATATATATATATATATATATATATATATATATATTTATATATATATTTATATATATAAATATATATATTTAGATGGAATAGCATTTTTCTCCAGAGGAGGAGTACCACCGCTGGAAAAAAATGCCGTTCCATCTAAAAATATCATCCCAGCGACGAAAAATAAACATCAAGCATATATATATATATATATATACAGGGTGTCCCGATTTTAAATGGCAAAACTGTCTATGGCACTGGGAGCGCGTAGGAGACTAAAAAACTAAGACATTTCCTTTAGAGATTTTCTCGTTTTTGGTTCGTTTTGAAGAAAACCGCAAAACAAGAAATGAAGCAAGTTTTAATTTTTGTATTAACTTATTTAAATTTTTAATGGAAAACATTTTTCAAGAGAAACCAATTACTAAAATTCAACCTCTTGATGCTGATATTGTTTTCGTGTACTGTTTCTGCAACGGGAATGCTTTAGAAGAGCATGCGCGCCGATTCACAAGTAGAAGAGTACTTAATAGACGAGTCTTTTTGTTAACAACTAGAGACTAAATCTAATTAGAGGACGCTAGGGAATCTGCATGGCTAAAGTAGCTATACATAAAAGTGTGACTAAAAGTATAGTTTAAAAGTGTAAACTATTTTAGGTGAAGAGTTCACCAATAAATTGTACTCACAAGGAAACTACTGACCAAATCCAAGCAGGCATGAATCTACTGTAGAGTATACAGTAAGTTTGGTTTTGAAAAACAAAACGAAACAAAAAAAAAAAAACACTTCGCAAAATAGAGGGTATTTTCAAAGTTCAAGAGTCTATATTCCAAGTGTTCCTAATGATACTAGGGGTCAAAACGGGATTGCGCTAAGATATCGCAGTTCCTGTGCGTCGGGTTTTTTTTGTCAGTTTTTTTTTCTCATTTTTCATCTTTCTTTTTCCCTGAAATTGTAATTATTTTCTACGTGTCGTAATTATCTATTAAAATATATTTATTCCTTTTGTTTAAAGCTGACTTTTTCATAAAAATCTAGCAATTAGCAAACCGCGTTCGTTACGGTCAGCAACAAAAACATAAATACCTAAATAAATAAAATACCTAAATAAAATAAATACCTTAATAAATAATAAAAGGGGGGGAAAATCACTTTCCTACCCTAGGTCTAAAGACTGGAAATTCCAGAAAACCAAGTCAAAGAAATAAGGGTTTTCCAATTTTTTTTAGATGATTCTAAAAAAGGTCTAACTAGGTAATAATGTAAATAGAATTATTAAGCACCGATGGAATACCAAAAAGAAAAATATCGTAAAAGGCAAGACAGAGAGAGTAAAAGTTATTAATGAATTCATGGTTGTAGGAAAGCCATTTATTATGCTAATACTCTAAGCTGATCTGAATCAACATGTTTTTCATACATATGAGTCATTCTACAAGGTCCTAATAAGATATATAAATAAACAGGTTTCTTTTTTTTTAAATATTATTTGTGATCTAATCAGAAAAACCTTTATATGATCTGTTTGTAGGAACCATTGGAATCACAATAAGTTCTATGTTCATAGGAGCTGAATAAACCAAACGATTTACCTAACAAAGAAACGGTTATAACAATTTTTTTATATTATGTTTGTTATTTTAAAATAATAAATAAAAACAGAAATTGAGCAAAGAATTTAGAATATAAATTAAATTTTTACAAACGTTTCTCAGATAGTTTTATATGGTTTTCAGAATACATCTTTCCCATTCCTATTAAATATTATGTAGCAAGTTCTATATTAAGAAATTACTTGCAACGGAACTTACTATCAAATTTTGACCCCAGTATTTCTGATTGGAATTAAAAACATGTGTACATGGTGGATTGCGGACAGCATACAGATTTATTAAATCTAAATATATTATTTTTCAGGTAAATACATACTTTCAAAGGATCTAACCCTTTCCACGATTAACCGATTTTAACGATTAAAAATGGTGTTGCGGAGGTCGGATTCTGCTGGTTAACGAAGCTAACCTTCGTCTTAAAGAAAGTATTTTGTACAGCCAAAGTATGTATATATGTATATGTGTGTGTGTGTGTATATATATATATATATATATATATATATATATATATATGTATATATAAATAAAAGGGACAGGCCACAAGGACCCAGAAGAGCATATACTACCTATCGAAATATCAGATTTTTGACCATACGGCACACCAGGGAGATACTGTGGTCAGTACTATGACCGGCTCCCTGATTTTCCTCTTTTCAGGCACCCATTAATAAATGAAATAATGGCTGAGTGGACCTATGGGTGGTCTGGGACCCCGAATCCAACTCACGAACGATGACACATGCGCGAAGTCAGGTCCTCCAGCAATTATGGAACGCCTAAGTTTTTCATTTATTCAGTTTCTTTTATAAAGTGCTTGGGATATTTGGCCGTGTTCACCGAAGTTTTTCATCTGTGTTTGTAGATTCCATCGTCGAGTCTACATTCTAAGCAAGTATCCTCCCTGTACACGCTAAATATTTAAATTGTGTAATATGTAAATGTATTTCAATTGTTTTATATATTGTATTAGAAGAAAAAAAGTCTGTCACGCATGAGCTGCATAACTAAGCACTTTCCTCAGAATTGGGTAGGGTCAAGTGCATTCGTGAATAATTTGCATAAAATAACCTATACAGATAAATAAAATAAAAACATAAATAACACCTGTTTCAATTCAATTCAAACATAGTTCAAAGTAAACCCCCCCCCCCCTTCCGATAGACCGATTTAGTTCATTTTTACAACACTTTTTCCTTATTAGATACCCAGGACGTATACTGCGTTTCGTTACAATACAGCAGAAATTACAACCGGTATGAGCAAATTAGTAATTTGGATCCGGAGTAAACCCTCCCTCCTAATGAACTGATTTAGTTTATTTTTACAACACATTTTCCTCTTTAGTTGACCAGAACGTATACCGAGTTTCGTTGAAATACAACACAAATTATGGCTGGTATTGGCAAATACCAGCTCCAGGGCTCCGGAGTAAACCCCATCTCCAGATGAACCGATTTTGTTGGTTAACGAACTTGTTCAATCGTTTATTGGGGAATACTACATACCAAGTTTCGTGGGGAAGAAACCAAAACTCTGGCCGGTATCGTGTTAACGGACACATATATAACTATATATATATATATATATATATATATATATATATATATATATATATAAATTTTAACTGGGGCCATTTTCTGATGGTGTCTATTAGGTAGGATCGATAAAGATTCGAAGAAATTTTTCAAAAATTCCGTCATGAGTCCAACCTCAATAGCTACTTTCCTTCAGAGGAAAGTGCTAAAAAAGAGTAACCCCTCCGAGATATAGCAGAACTGGAAAAGCAACAATCAGTGTTAATCCAAATAGTTTAAGGTGAGCTTGAACATGTTAATTTCTTGAAGAAAACAAATGCTGAAAATATCCTCTATAAATAGTAAATAGTCCAATCAACAAATATCCCGGAACTCTCTGTTTATTTTGCCGCTGGATCAATATTTATTTTGTATCAATGTGTTTTAGAGAATATATGCATTCTATAGGAAGCAGATAAGAAAATAAACAAAGCAGAGGTCGGATCTTGCCCTGACCATGGATAAAGATAGGCTTATCTCTTAGTTTACTGATATCTAGAGATAACATTGTTTATATTAATGAACAACATTCCAATTGACTGACTCATTCAAAACAATTTTGGTTTATTCGATTCACATTCGCGGATCTTTTTGCGAAGACCACATCCAGTTACTTTTGAAGTAGCAGTAGTGATTTATAACAGTTACTCGCACTCGCTGATAAGCTTACTGATTAGCTTACAGGTTCTTTGCTGGTTATCTATTACTACTTGACTCGTTATCTACGGTTATAATTCATAGCAAAATGGCAATCAATATTTATTAAGAAAAAGGTTAATATGATCAAAATCAATTCTCTCAACTACTAAAAAAGTTATTAAACGTTAAAGTTAACTGTTTTGCAGGCTATGAAGGATAACATAAACAATGATATTTGTAAACACACATATTTTATTCCTTTCCTCTTTCTCTCTCTCTCTTTTAGGATATTTTACATTTATTAAGCATTATGGGCATACTTGCTATGCGTTTCAACTCGCTACGCTCGCTCAAGAAGATATCAAAACTCTAGTCAATCCAACTCGCTAAAATTAATAGAATTCTATTAATTTTTCCGAGTAAGAAACCAATCGCTTTTTCTTTGTTAGGAACATCGCGAACTAATTGTGAAAGACCCATTTTTTCTCACTAACATAAGCAGAGCTTTTTCATAAACATAAGCTAATTCACTGTTGAAGGTTACTTTACTCCCAGCAAGAACCAATACAATTGGTCATCGGAATCCTCCAATAGGAAGGCAAAGGAGTAATGCGCATGCGCTGAATCACTGATACAATCACTACTGCTACTTCAAAAGTAACTGGATGTGGTCTTCGCAAAAAGACCCACATTCGCTATTTTCAAATGTAACACATTCATAAAGACTGTACCTATTGTTTATCAAAATATGTCTTCAAATCTTCATAAATACCGATCATGACCTCTGTTAAAATGTATATGCATATTATCTGAAGTAAAAGCGGTCCATCCGAGCAACACCGGTGGACGTTATGTTATATTTCAACCAGCCTATAACAAAAGAACCAGAAGGGGCGTGGCTGCAGGGGAGCTAGTCTTTCCCGCACATGGACTGGGTGCAGCGCGTGCGCACTACCTGGTTCTCTTGTTTGCGGGCGGACTACAGTTACACATCGTGGCTAACTAAGTAGAATTATGCGTTAAACATTATTTTTTTTTAATAATTGAGTTTTATAATAAAAAAAAAAACGAGAAAGATCAAAACTAATTATGCTCATGAGCGCGTTTTCTCCATATGGAGGAAACCCGCTTATGAAGTTTCAGAACCCATAGATCACGAAAATAACTGTAACTCAAATATTTGTGTAAACATACTTTGTATGATTTAAATGATCAAGTTCTTTAACCACCAGAATTCGTCCACCGGAAGTTTTTTTTTGCGACACTGGCGCGAAAAAAATCGTAACGCTTACTTTTTTCCGTCACTAGGCTTCAAGGAACACGTTTTATAATCTAATGAAACCATTTCCAAGGATATATATGTATGTATATAACCATTGTTGCGGAAAATAGAAAAACAAAAACAGTTGGCAGCTACTTATATTAGGGAAGTTTTTTAAAAGTAATTCAAAATCCGTCAACCAGAACGCTGTTTTTTTTCGCTGAAGTTCGGGCTAAAATATTTTTAGCGCTTACGGTTCTTGGTTCACTTTTTAGCGCATGCCCTTCCTCTCTCCATAACTGGCTCAAAAATGAACCGACTTTAATAAACTTTGATAAAAAAACGTTCCGTAAACAGCAGACTCCGTACACCGGAACACGCTTTCTGGACAAACTTCTCGCGAAACAGAATTGTAACGTCTACGTTTTTGCGTTTCTGAGCTTCCAGATTCACGTTCTAAAAATAATCAGACATAGGTAATCTAATGAAACCATTTTCAACACCAAATCTATAAATATTGTCGGGAAAATGGGGAAAAAAAGATCTTCCATCAGCTGAGGAGCTTATAGATAGTTATATTTATATTTTATAGTGACCCAATCTTCTTCAATCCAATATTTTTCAGGCGGAATGTCAATAAAAGAGAATTAAAAAAGTCGGTAAATGTGAAGGAGCGCGGTCTCCACACCGATCCTTTTGAAATGTTGCACAATAACGTATTTTTATGCACTAAACACGAATCCGTTTAAAAAAAAAAAGCTCGCTTTTCACTAGGAAAGAAGTTATTAAGCACTAAAGTTCACTGTTATGGAGGTTATAAAAGACGGGGTAACAGCGTATTTGTTAACACGCGCATGCGCAATAGTCCTTAATGACAAAGTGTAATTGAAATTTAGACTCACCTTGTGGTAGCTGACTTGGTCGTAAATTGTCGCTTTTGGGCATACGTGCTATGCGTTTCCGCTCGCTCCGCTCGCTCAAGAAAATATCAAAACCCCTAGCCAACTCGCTAAAATTAATAGAATTCTATTAATTTTAGCGAGTTGGATTGACTAGAGTTTTGATATCTTCTTAAAATTTAAAAAAAAAAATTAAAGACTGGTTTATTATTTAAAAAAAATATTTTTGAATAACTAAGTGGAGATAAATTGATAAATAATTGATGGTACATTTCAATTAGACATCCTTATTACGAACTTTTCCATACCCGCGCATGTTGACAAACATAGTAGGTTACATTACCTTTCAGAACCCGCACAACAGTGAACTTTAGTGTTTCATAACTTCTTTCCTAGTGAAAAGCGAGCTTTTTTTTTAAAGGATTCGTGTTTAGTGCATCAAAATACGTTATAGTGCAACATTTCAAAAGGATCGGTGTGGAGACCGCGCTCCTTCACATTTACCAAAAAGTCAATTCATGTATTCTTGCTCTACATGTTTCACACCTCAGGTGCCTCTTCAGGAGCCAAAAAACTCAATAACCTAAAAACATACAGCCTAATTGTATTAAGGCGAACCTTTCTGTACAATGGCCACGTCCAAAATGAATTGACTTTGTTAATTCTCTTTTATTGACCTTCCCTAATAAATATCCCTTCGCCTAAAAAATATTGGATCTTCTAAATAGGTTTGATGTACACAACCAGATGTACATTAGCCCACCGACAGCGCACCCGTCCAGCGGTGAACCAAACGCATTTCGGCTTCCTAGATACCTTGGTTGACTTTATTCATAAATTTTATATAATTTTAATAGTTTTTGCTTTATATGTTTTCTCATATATTATAGACAGATTGTACGTTTTCATGAAATTTGCCTCCATTTGGATACGAGATAAGAAGGCTTGAAAAGAGGCATTGTGGTGTCAATAAAGGGATGGCTTTGGGATCTGTGAGGTGATTATTGATCCATGGTTATCCATTGTCGAACCCTAGATACAATGAGATAACCCGAATCCACCCCTACCCCTATTTGTCACTGGGTCATCACACCCTCCGCTTTATATCCAGTTCTACGGGAGAACTCCATCTGAGAGGGTATGAAGCCGAAAATTGGCTAAAAAAAGGAGAAAATATGGTTTTAAATTTATGAAATTTATTTTTGGCGCACTTTCGTTTACTTTAAAATCATAAGAAACTTGAAAGACTTCAGTTCATGTTCATCTTACTGTTTATTCGCCTAGCAGGTTGGTGGAGTTAAAATTTTTTTTTTGATTATTAGATGAGTTGCTTACATTTTTAAACTATTTTAGTGCTTTTCGTTCCTCACTTTAGGGAGGAAAACCCCTTTTGGGCTCTACTTAATGACCCAAACGATAGATTGAGTCGAAATTTTTTTCACACAATTGATATTTATTGTACGAATTGCTGGATGGTGCAAATTGAAGTTCACTGTGGTGAATAAGAGCCACATTTTCCACTGTTCTTATAGTTTTTGGAAACCGTTTTCAGAGACTTAGCCCAATTTTCAAGGCCTTGCAATGTTCCTTGCTCAGCGGAGCCAAGGTTTACCAATTTTCGTTGTGTTTGGAATAAATACCAAAAAAAACATGAACAGTTATGGAGTTTTCCTATATTTTCTTACATATTTTGAACGAAATGTTAATATACTACGAAATAGGGTCTCCCCATGGTCTTGTGGCTAACGTCTTGGAATGTCGGGGGTTCGAGTCCTACCTGCAGCAGGAATTATCTCATCTCACGGCTCGTTGAAAATAATCCCCACTGCACCATGGGTGACGGCGCTAATGGCCCAGACGTTGCGCCGTAAAAAAGGAAGAAAAAAAGCCAAAATAGTATTTTGTGAAATCTCGCACTGGACTTTCCCAATTAAAGAAATCGTTCCAGAAAATTTCAGACGAGTTGGTTTCCTTTCTTAAATAGATTATCGACGTAACCAGGCGGAACAAGAAGCTCTTTTTGATTTTGAGCACATTTCGCACTAGTATTTCTAAAGTGACTACTCAAAAAAAAAAAAAAAATAAAATAAAAAAAAACAAATAAAAAAAAAAACAAATAAAAAAAATAAAAAAAATAAAAAACAACTGGAAATGTGTCACTCTCGCCTATGTAGGGGGAATAGCATTAAGACAGGAAGGGTGACACAAGTTCGCTCTGGTGAACAAGCTCTGAAGCTGCATACAGTTTTGGTGATTGATAAAGAGATATCTACCAATGTCTTTCATAGTCACAACAGAAACACAGATTTTTGAATTGTGTCACTTTACAAATATTAATGCGATTTGTATAAAGTCGGTAAAGCACACTAGATCCATTGCAGTGTCAAACGTTTCTTTTTTTCTTGAAGATGTTATTCCAGGAGGGATTTTTTTTTACAGAACAACCATTTTATAAAAAACGCGCTATAATGACATAGTCCTGCGATTTGGACATTTTTTAAATTCTTGGAATAATATTTCATTGTAAAATAAACTAAATGCTATTATGAGTCTTGTTTATAAAATAATATCTAGTATTTCTCTGGACTCTATTTTGAGATTAACATCAAAGTGCGGCTGAAGGACACACTTCAAGAGGATGTTTGTGCAATTATTCTGGACACTTTTATGGGTTTTATAAACGGAAATAACTAGTTTTTATTGCGGAGAGCACCACCGTCATAGTTTACAAAACGCCGATATTGGATTTAACGCAAGCGGCTTTAAAGGTAATAACCATACAAGTCCGACTGGCCGGAACTGCAATATCTTAGCGGGATCCCGTGCATTCCTTATCCTTTGTTTGATTTGGAAACTCTACAAAAGAAACTCAATTTTTGGAACGACTTTCTTGTAATAAAATGAAAAATAATTTGTTCGAAATAATCAAACATAATTTATACCAGGTAAAAAGATGTTTATACTACGCGAAGTACCATGATCATGTCATTAGTCTTAATCATTGGTCCAGTTTTGACAAAACAATAAGGAGAGTCTGGCAAAATTTGGATCTATCAGTATAAATTGGGCTTATCGCCGATGTGGACTTTTCTTTTGTAACCGAAACTAAGTTCTCAATTTATCTGCAGATTTGAGTTCTTTAAAGTTGAAGGGTTTGCTGTAAAAATTAGGTGTCTCCCAATTTTCTTTATTTAGGAAAACTGTAAAAAAACTCACTAACTAATGCTTGATGCTAAAACGTTCTTGAACAAAACGAAGGTTTTATTTTCGACAATAAATATTCCTTGTAAGACAAACTTCCCTTGGAAGAATTTGATTACTGCGATTTATAATGTTTAAAAACCAACCGCTGGAATAGATCAAATATATTGTTTATATTACTGTGTCTACAGAAAATGTCCGAGATTGTGATGAAATTGGATTCAAAAATTCTTCCGGATTGCATTTTCAAGTCATGTTTTTTCCTTTGATTAAAAAAAAAAACTATGCATTGATATCAGTTAAGATTTAGAACCTGTAGACCTTGAAACAGAATATGTGGGTTGGCGCCATTTTGCTTCGTCGGTCCGAAATCGGTCTAGAAACAAACATGTTTGAATGGCCAAGAAACGGTGGCAGTTGGATTGCATCGGGTCGGGACCAATGTAGGCACCTCCATTGAAATGCATGTGTTAGTTTTTCTTCCGACAGTCGGTGGCTACTGGATCGGATCGGAATGGGTCCAGTGTAGGTGCACCCTAAGTCGAGAGCTTCAATGAGGCAGCCAAAAAAAAAAAAAATACACACTCCAGTATGTAAAATGTTCTGCGCCCGAGTTATCTTTTTCATGGGAAAATCGATACATACCCTACATATGGTATGTATATCAAGTGTGGGCGTTAAACGGTTAAAAGCACTCTGTATTCCTAAGAGGGCTCCTACATTGGTCCCGATTCGATCCAATCCGATAGCCACGACTGCCGGAAGAAAAGCGAACACATACATCTCAATGGAGGTGTCTACATTGGTCCCGACCCGACCCGACCCGATCAGATCAGATCCGACTACGACCGATACTCGGCCGTCCGAAATTGTTTGTTTCTAGACCGATTTCCGATGAATGATCCAAAATAGCGCCAAATGACATATTTTGTTTTAAAACATTCGTGTTTTTTGTTTCCTTTGTTTGTTAAATTACCTGGAAAGATGTTTATTACCATCCAATGTTTACAACAATATTTTTTTCGGGACTGATATACTTCCGGAAAATTGATTGGCCTCTCAACTCCTCCTTCATACCTCCAACAAGGCAATCGAAAGTTTCTATTAGATGGCATTTCTTAAATTAATCACTAATTTTCAATTCACTAAAAGTTCATTACTGACGACCTGTGTCTAGATCGGATCGGATCGGGTCGTGAGAAATACGGGTCCAATATAGGTGCAGCCTTAAGATAATACTAATCGGGGAAATGCAGTCTTTGGATTTCTATAGCAAACCAATGAAAGCAGAGGAATAGGCCTATAATTCTCCAAAGGACAAGGTAGCTCCATCAGACCTCAACCGCTCACCTTGAATCCCTCACTTTTTTTGTATCTTTCTTATTCCTTTTTCTCTCCCCTTGTCCCGGTTTGTTGTTGGCTCGGCCCTTAACGACCCTTCCTCACGAGCGTCCCTATAAAAAGACCGGGACGTGTTTGGGTTACACGGCCGAGGTATCTTCCTCTTCCTTTATGCATTAGAGATATTCATTAACTTATACTCTGATAAATATCTTCTTAAGCTTAGCCTTTTCCTTCACATAAATCACATTTAACAAACCTCACATGGAAATATATTTAGGGTTTATTTTTTAAATTGATACTTGTTATGATTTAAGGCTTTTGTTTACAAGGCATTATCTTATTAACGAACAACCAATATGGTGTTATATATTATTTTTTTTTTATCTCCGTGGCCTTAAAATTCCTGCTCCAGCCGTTCCTGGCCAAAATCTTTAACACCACTTCTTCGAAAACAAATGCTTCCACGTACTTCACGTATTCGAGGAATAGCTATGTTTCGGGGTAATATTTCGTCCAGCCCGTCAAGTTGTCCAAGAAGTCATAGTTAACGTCTATTCTGTCCCTTTACGTCTTTGCGAAGATTAGGATCATTCACCAACGGTGGCCATGAATGCACCGGTGCCCGCTGACCACCGAAGTTAAGCAACGTCGGGCGTGGCCAGTAACTGAATGGGTGACCGACCACGTGATGTTGACATTTTAAAAGGGTGGCAACCTATAGATAGCCCGACGTTAATAGCGTCGATAGTGTTGATACGCCGTTAAACACACATACACAAAAAAACGTACATTCCGAAAGTGTTGTAGATTAAAATCGCGCTTTGGCTGATCCTGAAAATCAGGACCCTGCAAGTCAGGAGAAAGATGCATTTTCCTCTCGTTTAGGGTTCACCACCAAGAGTACCCTTTTTGTAAAAAAAGTTTAAAAGAAAAACGGGTTTGATCTCAAAAAATAGATGCTTATGCTTGTAGAATGAAATGGAGAAATCTTCTATTAATGAATATTTTCCATAAAAACAGCAACATTTTTTAAAAATTTTGTTGGCTGCTCAGACTGCAAGGGTCGTTAGAACCTATTTCATTAATGTTCTTCGTTTGGTTTTGCATCGAACAGTGGCGTCAGGCGTTATTTGAAAGTTTTTTTTTAAGAATAAATATGCTTTAGCGGTGACTAAAAAGGAAAAAAAACTTTTCAAAAAAGTGTCCGCTGGCGTTCGCGCTTGCGCAGTGGTGTTCGCGAATGCGCAGTGGTGTTCGCGAATGCGCAGTGGTGTTCGCGAATGCGCAGTGGCCATGTACGAAAAAGAAGACTGTATGTGTCACAAAAAAGTGTTCGCTGTCGTTCGCGCAGTGGTGATTGCACATGAGTAGTGGCGTTTTAGCGCGGTTCCTCGCTCCCCCATAGGGAGGAACCCCGCTTATAAGGTTGATACAATGAAACAATCCGGAAGTGCCGACAAGAAAATTTCGCGTTTCAGAACCCCTAGAGACCGAAAATAACGATGGTTCAAATTTTTATATATATATATATATATATATATATATATATATATATGTATATATATATATATATATATATATATATATATATATATATATTTGTCTGTTCGCTCATTTCTGGCTTCCCTGATGGTCCGATTTTGATGAAATTTGGTACAAAAATCTGTCATCCAATTTGAAAGGTCAAGTTCGTTAACCAGCAAAATCCGCCCCCTGGAAGATGGCGTTTGGGGCGAAATTCGCGCAAAAAAAATCGTAACCTTGTAAGTACTCTTTTTATAGGCTTCTTGGGCTAGGAAAACGAATGGAACCATTTTCAAGGCGATAGCTGTAACCGTTTTCGAGAAAACTGAAAAAATAATTTTTGAATGCCGTTTTTGGTTTGGGTACTTAGAGTCATGGGATTCAGTTGAAACATTTACTGCATGTTCTACTTTCATTAAAACTAATATGTTGAAATTTTGGTTGCGTTTGGAGTTAAGGAAGGGTTAGAATAAAATATTTTATTAACAGACATAAAAAAGTTTTGGTAACTTTGTATACTTTCCTTAATATATCGAAAAAGGTTGAGAATTTGGAAGAATACCATTAGAAAGCTTACTAAATGCTCTACAAAAAAGGTTCTAATGAAAGTTTTGATTAGGCGATGTCAATCGGAGAAATAAGTGCTTAAAACTTTAAAGTAATTGATTTCGCTTATTTGAACTGATCTTTTTGTCTTTGATTTTGATACTTAAAATTATGGGATTCAGTTGAAACATTTTCTGCATGTTTGAATTTCATCAACACTAATATGTTAAAATTTTGGTTACGTTTGGAGCTAAGGAAGGATTAGAATAAAATATTTTATTAACAGACATGAAATGTTTTGGGAACTTCGTATACATTCCCTATTATCTCGAAGACGGTTAGGAATATTGGTAAACGGAGGGTTACCATGCGAAAGCTTACTAAATATTCTACAAAAAAGATTTTGAAACAATTTTTGATTAGGCTTTGACAATCGGAAAATAAGTGCTTAAACTTTGAAGTAATTGATTTCGTTTATTCGAACGGTTCTTTTTGTTTGTTTTTATTCCTTGTTATTTTTTAATTGCTTAAAGTTGTATAATGTATTTGACAATAAAACAGATTAATTAAAATAAGAAAAACAATTCATTGTTAAAAATATATCAGGCTGTACCGTATGAAATGTCAGTTTTGGATTTGTCGATTTCCTTCAAATGTCTTGAAACTGTCGAGGCTCCTACTCCGAGTTCTTTGGCATATTCCCAAGTGTTTTTAATTGCTTATAGTAGTCAAATGTATTTGTCAATAAAACAGGATACGTATAATTAGAATCAATATTTTGTTTGTTAGAATTCGAAGATGCCGTCTGAATATCTAGATTACAGTACTGGTGTTGATTTCGTTCTTTAGAATTATTCTTGGTATTCCCTATTTTCATCTGTTACCCATAGTTTTTTATTGTTAGTAGGTTTTTCTTATTGATTATAGAATATAAATCTATTTGGCTATAAAAAAGGATACGTAAAATTAGTGACAATATTTCGGAGATTTCTGAGCGAAATACTTTTAAGATTTTCTACCACCACGAACGGCTTTTTTCCTCTATTTTTATCCACTAGATAGGCTTTATTTTGCATATTATTCTATATAAGTTTTATTCAGCAGGGGATTCTGATGAAATGTCGTGTTTTTGCTGTGGATTTTAAATACGATGTATCTAAGATTGGATAACATTAGCGAGTCTACATAGTTAAGAACCGACGACGGAGGATTACTTCTTGCTATGATTTAGTCTACATATGTATATATACGTAAAATAAAATATGTTTTATGAACTAAGTGATCTTATTTAATTTATTTTTAAGGGTTTTACGAGAAGTTTTTATCATCAATTCAAAATTTCGGGAGGGGCTGCAGCCCCCTCAGCCCCCCCCCCCTCATATATGCCCATGCGTCTGTATCCTCTAGAAAGGCTTTATTAGGCATATTTTGTATTGATTTATAGAGCTTTGCTTTAGAATGAGAGCCAGATTCTGTAATTTCCGCTTCTGTGTAAAAGTTAGCTACTGTCGGTGTCCCTGACGCCTTAATATCACTTTTATTCGAGATGTTCGAGAGGATTTTGACAATTTTCACGAGATATATAAAAAAAATAAGTTTATTTCTTTTCTAAGCTTATCAAATGGCACTAGGGACATGAACGGAACCGCGCTAAGATGCTGCAGTTTCTGCGAGTCGGACTTTTTTCATTGATCTTTTAAATACATCTTGTACTTTTTAAACAAGAATTTTAATTAAATTGTATCAATTTCTTTTCTCTCATCATTCATGGCCTTTTAGATCCGTTATTCCCTCTTTCAAACCTCTTTCATGTTGAAAATAAATTTTCCTCCCTTTGAGAAAACCTTATTTATGATCAACTGTGTTCCGAGCGTCCCAAAATATTTGTGCAGCGAATTTTATTTTTTGAAAAAATGTTTTCTCTTTCTCTTTTTTATTTTTTTATTCTATTATGTTTTATATTTTTTTCTAAACTTTGTACTACATTTGTATGTCCATATGAACGTGCATATACATTATTACATTATTATATATGCTGCTCTAATTTGTAATATACGTTTATTTTATTATGATGTAAAACAAATTTATGTCTATATTGTAGCACCAAAATAATTAATGTTATGTATCAGTTCATCGGATAAGTAATGACGGCTTATGTCGGTGGAATGTAGAATGTGGTGGATCCAAGTTTTTCTGCTAGCTCTTCTACTCTTACAACAGGATTTTCTTCTACAGTAGCCTGGAGGAGTTGGTCGTCAAGCTCTGTTGCTAGACCTGTTCGAGGCTCGTCTTAAAGCTTGCGGTTTCCCGCTCGAAATCGTTCAAACCACCGCTACACTTGTCCCTCGCTAATGACATTTTCACCATATATTTCTAAAAGCTTTCGATAAGTTGAAGCAGCATTTTCTTCTTTGTCGAAGCCGCAAAGCATAACAAGGCGTGGTGTCTGAGAGATGCATTTCAAATGAAATTTCACCAGAGAATAAATAAGATTCACCAACCAAACATGATAAATAAAACAAAAAATGTAAACAAAAATAAATTGAAAAGGAGGGAACATAAACAAACAGAATATTAAAAACCGATATTAAAAAATTTCTTTTTATGAAAAACGAACCATTTTTTTTCACCATGGTGCTCGAATCCAAAATAAATTAAATAACAAAAACTCAACTGTACACCTTGTATGACTCCAGGTATTTTGTACCGACCCCTTACAAGGACTCGGTAATTACCCATAGCACTTACATTTCTTATTCATGTTACATATCCAGGCACGAAGAGCTATTCTCGGCTTCCTCGGACCTCACGGAACCAAACAAAAAATTATAATTGGTGAAGGTTCGATTGGTCTCACCCTCCCTAGATAGATTCTTCATCAGAGGCGTCGCCATCTTTAACTTCCATTTGGAAAGGTTGTTTTATTATTATTATTATTATTGCTTCTAAATTAAAATGTATACTTTTTTTGGTTTGATATATTTTTATTTATTTAGCCCCCGCAACATTGACGATTAAAAAATTATCCTAGTAATTGATTAAAAGGTTGAAATGATATTGCTATTGGGGTATAAATACAGAGTATGAATAGTAATAATAATGATAAACATATCACGATATAAATAAATTGATAAAATAAATAAATGCAAGTTATGATACATGATAGATTAAAAATAAAAACCTATGTACAAAATCAAAACAATAAAAAAACAGTCTATTATTTATTTATCCATTAATTTCTTTAAATAATTAGTTCTAGGCAGTTATTTATTTAAATGTTACCATCCATTTATAAATAACATAGATTTTAAGAACTTTTGGTCTCCATGACCACCATTTCTTGCTAAGATTTGTTTAAAGAAGAAAGCACACACGGCCATAGAAATGAACAGTTCATCCAACGTTATCATTAATAATATTAAAAAAAAAAGTCATTAGTTTTTTTACATGAAGAATTTTCTACGGTTATTTTTCTACGTAGACATTGATATAAGGTCCTTATACAATATGCTATACATTGTACAATCCCGGACGAAAAAGTAATATTCGTAAATTCGTTTAAAAATAAAATAAGTTTAACTATGTAACTAAACAAAAATAAGAGAAAGAGGTCTCTTCGGCAAAAATTGGAGAAGCAATAGAATTCCTTAACGTTACAAATATTGCTTTTCGGGGACATTTCAAGCCAGAATAAAGAGAAGAAATATTTTATAATAAAGCAGGAATGTATTATTTATTACTTATTTCTTACACGGAAACGGGATTTACTTATTTGAATTTGATGTAATTATAAAATACAACAATCAGTGTAGATCGAAAATGAAAAATGCATTTTTTCACATTCGATATTTTGCATTTGTATCGACGAAATGAGATCTTTTTGCTTTGTATCTGTGTTAAAAAAAAAACCAACTGCCATGAACCGTAAGGCAATAAACAGCCTTATCTTTTATTTTGCCAATTCAGTATTACAAATTTCACATAATCTCTTGTCTTGTCATTAGGTACTGGTGTGTACGCCAATCCTTAATCGAGCCAAAAGAACATCTTTCGTTCCATTTTCTTGAAAAGTAGATGGCCAATCTTTATCCGAATCTTGTTGTGAGAGAGAAAAATTTCAAGTTTCTTTTTCTAATCTTTCTATATATCTCCAGAAATTCTCTTGATTTAGACATGCTTTACGCAGTTCCTGCGAGTTGGGCATTTTTATTACTCCATACCAAGCGTTACATTTCTGTATAACCTAGTGTTCTAAGTTGTATGGACGCAATTCTTCAGTATCTCTTGTGTGCTAATTGCTGTATCCTGTGAGTGAATATTCTGAAACATCCTTAAAGCCCATAACCAGCCGGACTCACTGTTCGTGACTCGAAAGGCTAAACAGAATCTAGATAGGAACTAAAGATTGTTTCGGCAATGACCTTTAGTGTTGCTAGAGAACCAGTCATCTATGACTAGATGCTGTGGGTGTGGGAGGGCTGGTTCAGCTTTGGCATCATCGCTCAAAAAGATGCTTTTAGAATTTCTCTGTAACATTCCTCTTTTAGAAGTCTTCGCTGCATAATTTCATCTCGTCCTACTTATGAGCATATAAGACCAGCGAACAGTGGCCCAGAATCGCCAAAAAGCACTTACAACTGAGTATATCCAGGAGTTGTTGAACTAGAAACCTAATAATTGGCACTTTTACGAGTCATACTACTAGGCTGCTCCAGTCAACTCTGGTCGGAAATTAAAGAATAAAAAAATGCGAGTACCTGGTGATTTGGGGGGTATGGAATACGCTATTGCACCCAAAAACCGAACAAATTATAATTTCGGCCCACCTTAAATACACCCATGGCTTCGAGGGTAAGTTTTCACAAAGAACAGCACTATGTTTTGACCACACGACTTTCTATCGCAATGGGTCGGACCTTCATAAACTCCACGAACCAAAAAACTTCTTAATAACTTTAACTGTGCCTCTTTAATAGGAGAAATCTCTCTCAAATTTCCGTTTTTTCAGGTTGTGCTTTCTTCTTTACGTTCTACGGAGGAAATAACCGTTCTTACCGAAAGGTCGTTACTTAACGACTAGACCAAAGTTGATTGCCACTTTATTAATTGCATAACTGTATAGAGAATCAAATCTCGAATAGAAATCGCACTGTCTGACGTACGATTTGTAAAAAAATAACTTTACGAAGCTTTCGCTATGTTCTTGTCACGAAGTTCGGGTTGCTTGCTATCACGATCTGTTGCAGTAGTTCCTTTCAACATCTCGACAGTCGTGTTTCTATTTATAGTTCGCCAACAACTGGAGGTTAATTTCAAAAGAAATTCCTATACCGAGAATATGTATCATATTGGCTGCCAAGAACGAGATAACTGCAAAATATTTTGCAATTTATTTCGGGACATTTGAGACAAATTTTAAAAATAATGTGGGCTCTCAAAATGAGAGAATATAATTTATAGAGAGGACAGATATAGTCTCTGAAAGGGCTAATTATACTAGGACCATATCTTATTTTCGATTTGAAAAAACAGCCTCTTGTTTATTTAGATGTTACAAGTATTCATAAAAGTGAAAGGTGAAATATGAAGGACAACTTTAAATTCTAATTTAACAAATACGGTGCGGATCCTACTACTACTGGGTGACTGTCAACTCACCATACGCACCAGTAGGTCTACTGTATGGTTGTCTACTCACAATACGGAACCGGTAGATCTACTGAGTGCCACGCCCTTTATTCTCCAGCAACATCATCTATTTGAACAACCTATAGTAGTTTGTGGCATCGATAAGGACGCCAACATTCAGTGATTGCGCTCTAATCCAGAATACGACAAAAATCGTTGTTTGCTGCTTTATTTCATAGGACCGAGGCGACATTAGCTCATACTAATATGTTACGCCTGCGATTTTTTTTTTAATTTTCTAGTGTCGTCATTCGAGGGTTGGAGCTGGTGTCCCAGAATGTCCCTAGGCCCACCGAGCTTAATTAATTTATAAAGAGGTTAATTTGCAAAGGGGAAAATCATGCGGCCGGAGCATAGTACTCAACCCACTATTTTCCTGGTGTGACTTATGACCAATAATCCGGTACCTACACCTCTGGTCTTAGATTCCTGTTATGAGACTTTTTTTTTAATTATATAGGACGCCAATTCGTGCGCTCGACTCTGACGACCAACTCATTCAATATCGTAATCCTGAAGAAACTTACGTACTTCACGAACGAAGTGGGACTTTTTGTGAGCAGACAATATGATGTAACTATGGTGGGTTCCAACATCTGAAACTGGCTGGATGTGGAAGAAGGAGGCGAAATTGAACCTAGCTGGATTAAAAACGACTCGTAGGAACTGCGTAATTCCGTTCTGATCACTAAAGTCATTTGAAAAGCTTGGAAAGGAGCAGTTTGATTTTTTTTTTTTTTTGGTCCCTAGAGAAAAATGTAAACACCTACTTCAATGAAACGTCAAAGAATATTTCAGGCGCCAGAATACATATTATCAGAAGCAGAAAATTGTCACACGGGATTCTCAATTTTTGCTCTAGGCAAACACTATAACAAACACCCTTTCCCATTTATTTACCTTCTTTTTGTGAAATATCTATTTCACTGTTAACTACAATTAATAAAGACAACCAATTAAAAATTCTTCATTGTGAGTGCAAAAGTGATGAGGTTGTCGACCTCAATTTCGCTCCAGGAAACGGATTGAGTCGACAATGTCACTGATTCCTGTAAGTGAAGTCACATGGCGTGGAAGTTATGTGGCTTCACTTTCTAAGTGTATGTTCTGGGTTCGAATGCCTGCATGGAACACTCCGTAGCTTCGAAAAAGCATGCCCCGTGGCCTGATAGGCACTTTCGTGACAAGGGCGAATTTCTTCGCTTCGGGACTGAATGCCACAGCTGTGACAGCTCTAGCCACTTTAGTTTCTGCTAGAGTCCATAAAAATAGTATGCTGTGTTGTAGCAACTCGTTGCCAATAGACAGCACGACAATAATAAAAAACAAAGGTTCTTCCGTATTAGCTTCAACGCAGGTTATAGAACCGGCTCTCTGGATCATCACCGGGTCAGAGATCTGGATCATCTTCCCAGGTGTCAATTGAATTTTTGCCAACATGTCGACGGAATTATCAACGATTTGGGTTGACTAGAGTTTCGATGCAACCTTGATGAAACGCGTTATACTTATTTTAATGGCATAATTGCTATGCGTTTCTGCTCACTTCGCTCGCTCAAGGTTATATCGAAACTCTACTCAATCCAACTCGTTGATAATATAGATCACTGTTTTATTGGTGGAAAATGGGCCGAAATGTTATTTAGCATCTTTTTCAGCTGCAGGTAAATCCCAAAGACGGATTTTCGTCGCGGAAACAAGAACAGCACAAAGGGCACAAACAACAGTAAGAACTCAAACAACAAACAATGAAAAGAAATCGCGTAAAAAAAACATAAATATACTAGTGAATTGCAGAGAAGACGGTTACTACAACGGCCAATAGAATTGCCTATAGGAATAGGCCAATAGAAATCCAAATGAGTTATGCGCCTGTGCTGATGATCCAGATCTCTGAACGAGACTCACATCTCTAACCTGCGTTGATTCTAATACATATGTACCAAATCAAATCTTTGTTCACGTTAGGCCATAAAACAACAGGAGAAAGTTTCCTATTCCTTCCTGTGACCAACGAAGCGCAGATAATTTCCTTCTGCAGTAGCAGCGCTGACGGTCTGTGCAGTAACTAATTGAGGAAGTGCCAAGGAGGTATAAATCCGTGTATTCTCTATCTATATACCGATCTTTGATTGGCTGGATTGTGTAAACGTCATCACTCTCTCGGAATATTGAAGGAAATCTTTTATCTCTTTGTAAACTAGAAGGAACATTCCAAAGAGGATATAAACACTGTTTATCGTCTTCTCCCGTTGGTTATCTTACAGTTTTCAAGGATTTTGTTTTTGGCGTAGTTTATCCATCTTAACATGATATAATGAAAGAACATTTTATGCTGTCGATTTTTGTTTACATACTTTCAATATTCCAGACAGGATTTCGTTAAGTCCATTAAAAATGAAAATGAAAGAATTTTGAAGACATTTTTAAATAAACAGGTATCCGTTCTTTTTGGCAGACTTAACTATGAAAGAGTACAGGGTCTCATAAAATTGAAAATAACTAATTTTTGGGGGTCTCCCGTAATCTAGCGCCTTAGATAAGCGAGAGATGGTGGGTTCGATCCCCACCGGCGGCAGGAATTTTCTCATCCCTCGGCTGGCTGGGAAAATTCCTCGCTGCACCCTGGATGTTGGCGCTAATGGCCCAGATTTGTCGAAGCGCCGTAAAATAAATAAATAAAAAAAAAAATTGGTGTTCCTCCACAATTCGATTTAAAGAATTGGCGGCCACCGAAGAGGTACGAAATCTATAGGTGGCAAATTTTACGAAAATTGTGGCAAGCTATTATCTATGACCAGCCTGTTCAGATATTTGAAAAGTTCAATTCCGCATGCGCGAAATTTTGAGGGAATTATATCCTACGATTCCAACATTTGCCAATTCCCATTTCAAGGAACAACACGTTACGTGAAACATTATACAAATTTGATTATGTCTCGTTTAAGACTAGGGAAGGCTTTGAGAGGTCAGACAAGGAAGGTAGTATATAATACTTATCATTACTTAGCCAAAGCTAAGACTCAAAACGTTTTAAACCTCCTGGTGATAAGGTTATAACAGAGAGAATATTTACCTGAACCATCTATTTGAACAGGCTATAGTTAAAATTGTTGTCCAGCTTAGCTTTGGCTAAATATTGGTAAACATTAAACACTATTTACCTGTGTGGTGAAAATCAGGCAGCAGGTGGACGTAGTTACTTCATCGAATGCATCGGGGGGAAAAAAAACTTAAAATAAAAAAAACGCAAAAAGTAAAAAAACATTGTATTACAACGTGAGAACAGGATGCGATTGTTGTTCTGAATTCTTCTAACGGTGGGAAAATTGCAAAATAACAACGAAGCCACCGAATGATAGACCGCACAAGGTTTTCTGCTCGACCTTGGCCTGGATTCCGAAGAGATCTGGCTGCATTTCACACGGAGATCGGTGACATTCGATGGGATGTGGTTTCAAGGAGATACAGTCCTCGTCTGGATTCAATGGCATTGATTTAGACTTGATTCATCTATTAATGAGTTTAGAATGGGTTCCTCTTGACAAACCTGGACGATAATGTTGATAATATTACATATTATTCATCTTTGATTATGGCTTCGGCCGTTAAAAAATGGACCAACATATTCTTTTCAAGGCCATCTGAACCTAAAATATAAATTAATTTATATATATATATAAATTTTTGCGCGAATTTTGCCGAACAAATGGTGATCCGGTAGGAGGATTCGGCTGTCGGACAAACTTGTCCTTTTTATTATTCATTTATCATGGACTTTAATTTAATTTTGAACAATTACCTACTGCATTTTTTTGAGAGCATTGTTGTTATGGAGTACTTTAGCCAAATGAATGAAAATATTCTTACAAACAGAAATAGTGCACAAAAGAGTCTTGCTCCCCTATTACCGAGATAACATTGCATAAGCTACAGAATTCATTCGACTCGCTCTCTCTCTTCACAATAACCCTTCTTACATTTCTTTATTAGTTCGGTAATAATAGAATACCTATTTATTAATAAGGAGCCATGGGCGTATTTAAGGGGGAGACCTTAGGGGCTGCAGCCCCCACCGAAATCGGCAAAAATGTTTTGTAAAATCTCAAAATCACATGGTTCAGATTTTTTTTTGAGGAGTAATAACTATACTATACCCCCCCCCCCCCCAAATTCTCTCAGCCCTTCTCAATAAAGCTATTGAATTTTTTTATTGAGGTGTAGTGGAATTTAAGATTATTATTATTATTATCAACAATACGTCATTAGTATCTAAAAAGTATGATCTGAAATATACTAAATCGTTGTTGGACATTGTTGGATGGTGGAAATTGATGTTCCAAAGATGAAATAATGGTCGAAAATTCCCACAGGTGTTTTATTTGCCAAATAAAACACCTGTGGGAATTTTCGACCATTATTTCATCCTTGATATACTAAATCGGTCCATTGAAAATTGGGGAAAAAATCAAATAAATTTAATAATTGAATAAGCTGTTCATTACAATTATTATTATTAAATTTTTACGTCCATTTACTATTAACTACGAGTTTTGGGACGGGTTATCTACAGGTTACCACCCTTTTCTAGCCAGGATAGGGCTGATGCCTTTTCTTTTTTCTAAAGAAAAGCCACCACCCCTAGTGGTAATCGAACCCACTACCCTTTGGCACTCAGTGTTAAGTGCCTTAACGCTCTCGGCCACCGGGCCTCCATCATAAAAATTATAAAATACCAAAATTATTAGTGTTTACGTTGAATTTAAATAGGTAATTTTAAGCAAATTATTCAAGAATGCAGCCTAAACGGCCACATTTTTTAGTAATGTAGCTCCTGCTGAAAGGACTTTTCTCTCTCTAAAGAAACTAGAACTGGACACGATAGCCGTATGAATGATGTATATATAACAATTTTTGATTGCGTCATCGGATCTACGTCGCAAACGTGTTTAGGGCGGCAGGACGCTAAAATAGTAAGTGATACATCCCGCTACCTGGCGGTACTTCTGGGAACCCCGGCATGCGGACAGCTACACGGCTAGCGTATGAAGAAGCGCCACCTATTGTAAGAAGAAGGTGTATTGTCTGGGAGGTCAACGACTGCCCACGACTTGAAGGGTATGCCGATCAACTAGGCTGGGAAGGTATTTCTGTACCGATCGGACAACGATCTCATATCTAAATCTACTCCGCTCCAAGTGTAAACAATCATTAATTTATCAAGTAGAAAGGCCAAAGGTTTTGGGTTTAAGGTGACAAGGAATTCCGGACAAGCCCAATTTTACATAATAGAAGAAAGTCCGCATAGCAGGAGCAATACAATGCTTAGTAACACGTGCTTAGTACTTGCCACCCAAAGCACTTGCTCCAAGGTGCTTAGGGACAATTGTTGGTAAACGGCAAGTGCAAGTTAGGAATGGCTTCTATTTACTAAGCGACAAGTAAACTCCCCCTCTACGATTCTACTACCCAGTTGTCCCTTGTCACATCGTGTAAACAGACTAACAAGTGTTAAGTAACAACCAAGTTTATCACGATTAAAGAGAGTTGCTGAAATGTTTCTTTAAAAAAAATAATAATAAAAAAAAATAAGTACAATATATACAAAATTGACTGTAATAGCTGCGGTAAAGCATACATTGGGGAATCGGAACAGCTACTTGGAAAACCTATGCAACAACATGCTCAAAATATTGACATCATGCTATAAAATATGGGCATGAATTTGATTTTGAAAACATCAGAATATTAGGGAAAGAAAGAAATAGAATGAAAAGAAAGATTAAAGAAAACATAACATCATTAAAAAGTCCGATTCGCAGGAACTGCGTCATCTTAGCGAGGTTCCGTTCTTATCTTTAGTGTTTATGAAGGCATAAAAGAGAAACAGTTATTACTTTGTTTAGATCAATAGCGAAACAGCTATCCAAATGAAATCTCAAACAAACCAGTCTTGAAAGGTCTTGATTTACAATCTTACCTGTATGGGTCAGCTATCCCATAAGTCGGGCAGAAAGGCCTCCACTCAGAGGCATTTGGAAAGCCTTGGGATCTATCTCTACAACGCTACATTTTAAACAATAAATTGATCTTCTTATTTTACTTAATCTGTTTTATTGTCAAATACATTACCCGACTATAAGCAATTTAAAAATAACAAGGAATAAAACAGACAAAAAGAACAGTTCAAATAAACGAAATCAATTACTTTAAAGTTTTAAGCACTTATTTCTCCGATTGACATCGCCTAATTAAAACTTTCTTTAGAACCTTTTTTTGTAGAGCATTTAGTAAGCTTTCGAATGGTAACCTTCTGCTTCCCAAGATTGTCAACGGTTTTCGAGATACTAACGAAAGTTTACAAAGTTACCAAAACTTTTCTTGTCTGTTAATAAAATATTTTATTCTAACCCTTTCTTTTCTCCAAACGTAACCAAAATTTGAACATATTAGTGTTGATGAAATTCAAACATGCAGAAAATGTTTCAACTGAATCCCATAATACTAAGTATCAAAATCAAAGACAAAAAGAACAGTTCGAATAAGCGAAATCAATTACTTTAAAGGTTTAAGCACTTATTTCTCCGATTGACATCGCCTAATCAAAACTTTCATTAGAACCATTTTTTTAGAGCATTTAGTAATCTTTCTAATGGTGATCTTACGTTTCGCAAGATTCTCAACCTTTTTGGAAATATTAAGGAAAGTATACAAAGTTACCAAAATTTTTTCTGTCTGTTAATAAAATATTGTATTCTAACCCTTCCTTAACTCCAAACGTAACAAAAATTTCGACATATTAGTTTTAATGAAAGTAGAACATGCAGAAAATGTTTCAACTGAATCCATTGATTCTAAGTACACAAACCAAAAACGGTATTCAAAAACTATTTTTCCAATTTTCTCGAAAACGGTTAAAGCTATCGCCTTGAAAATGGTTTCATTCGTTTTCCTAGCCCAAGAAGCCTATAAAACGAGTACTTACAAGCTTATGAACTCAAAAACGTAAGCGTAACGATTTTTTTTGCGCGAATTTCGCCCCAAACGCCATCTTCCAGTGGGCGGATTCTGCTGGTTAACGAACGTGACCTTTCAAATTGGAAGACGGATTTTTGTACCAAATTTCATCACAATCGGATCATTAAGGAAGCCAGAAATGAGCGAACAGACAAATATATATATATATATATATATATATATAAATATATATATATATATATATATATATATATATAAATATATAAATGTATACATATATATATATATATACATATATGTATATATATATATATATACATATATGTATATACAAATTTGAACCACCGTTATTTTCGGTCTCTAGGGGTTCTGAAACGGGAAATTTTCTAGTCGGCACTTCCGGATTGTTTCATTGTATCAACCTTATAAGCGAGGGAGGAACCGCGCTAAAACAGGAAAAAAGTGATAAATAAAAAAACGGAAATACACCATCTTAATAATATTTACATTAATTTATTTGATAAAAAATAGGGAAATTGGTATTATAGGACTATATTTCATCTGGAAATTAAAATCAATTTTAAATTTATGACAGATCGATTATCGATCAGCTGACTATTTGACACCATATTGGATTCGTCCAGTCAATGACCAGTCTAGACGAGGCCCTGCTAGTGGAAGGTTCCATTCCTCAGGTTGAGGCTGAATTTAATGTTTAAGAGTGTTCCCCTGAAGAGGCACCAAAAAGGGTGCGAAACATGTAGGGAAGATAAATAAAAACTGTAAAAGTGTGTGGCGATATTTTATTGACCTTCCGCCTTATTCGCCAGTTATGTATATTTGAGCTAAGGGTCATTTAATGAATAAAAGAAAAATTATTTAATGTTTTATAAACCAGCACCAATAAAAAATAATTACAAATAGCCATACGCAAAAATGACCGACAGTTCAACTCATTCCAAACATTGATAAGACATTCATTAAAATTGAAATTCAATGTTTATACTGCTGATTCACGAACCTGGCTGAGTATGCAATTGAAATTCAATGTTTATACTGCTGATTCATGAACCTGGCTGAGTATGCAATTGAAATTCAATGTTTATACTGCTGATTCACGAACCTGGCTGAGTATGCAATTGAAATTCAATGTTTATACTGCTGATTCATGAACCTGGCTGAGTATGCAATTGAAATTCAATGTTTATACTGCTGATTCATGAACCTGGCTGAGTATGCAATTGAAATTCAATGTTTATACTGCTGATTCATGAACCTGGCTGAGTATGCAATTGAAATTCAATGTTTATACTGCTGATTCACGAACCTGGCTGAGTATGCAATTGAAATTCAATGTTTATACTGCTGATTCATGAACCTGGCTGAGTATGCAATTGAAATTCAATGTTTATACTGCTGATTCATGAACCTGGCTGAGTATGCAATTGAAATTCAATGTTTATACTGCTGATTCATGAACCTGGCTGAGTATGCAATTGAAATTCAATGTTTATACTGCTGATTCATGAACCTGGCTGAGTATGCAATTGAAATTCAATGTTTATACTGCTGATTCATGAACCTGGCTGAGTATGCAATTGAAATTCAATGTTTTAATTATAATTTTTACGAGACATTCTTGGGTAAAAAAATGTTAGGTTTCCATGGCCGTATATAGGAAATAATTTCGGAGGCGCTGGGAAAATTTCGGGGGGGGCTTGGACCATTTCCGGGGTATGAAATACTAACAATTTAGAACCAGGCAACTAGAAATAGTTTTAGGCAACTAAAACGCTATTACACCTAAAATAAAATATTTTTTATTGAACTAATTGATCTTATTCTTAAGGGTTTTATGATAAATGTTTACCATCAAATCAAAATTTGGGGGGGGGGGGGGCTGCAGCCCCCTCAGCCCCTCCCCTGATATACGCCCACGGTGGTTTCTTAGATTTTGGGCATTTTTTCAATAATAATTGTTGGAACTGTGCCATCTTAGCGCGTTTCATTTCTTACACCTAGTGTCACTTGTTAAGCTTGGAATAGAAAAGTTAATATCAGGACCTTGGAAGAGAAAGGGCTAATCAGAAATTCCGGATGTTGGGAAATCGAAGTCAAAGCTCTGCAAGCGCTTCAGGATAGCAAAGGCTTGAAAAAGTATACAATTGAAATACAATGTTTTAATTATAATTGTTACGAGCGATTTATGGGTAACAAAATGCTAGGAAGGGAGTTTCAGACCTGGGATTCGCCCTTGAAATAGGACATTGAATTTTTCATAGATGATGGTGCTATTCACTTTAACTTGAAACTGTGAGAGAACTAAATGTGAAACAGAGAAACAAGGCGAAGCGTCGTGTTACCTATATCTTTCTGACTCAGGAAATAAAATAATAAAAAAAAGTCGAATTTTCAGGTTCGCCCTTACTCTACCAAGGTCCTGAATTGTAGAGAACATTGAGTTAGTAGATAGTGGAGGGAATGTTATCTATCTCCCAATGCTAAAAAAGTGTAGGTCTGAAATCGGCCATGCCAGTGTGACAAAAGTACCAGTAGTGACGCGCGAAAATTTGAATCTGAATATGATCGTAAACAAACAATGAATTTGAACGAATATATATATCATATTCTTATTGATTTATATTTATACATATATATAAATGTCAATTTATACGAATACGACACATAAATTCGTTTAATTTCATTGTTTGTTTACAATAATATTCAAAAATTCACCTTTTCGCGCGCTTTTTGTCACACTGGCATGGCCGATTTTAGGCTTCAACTTTTATCGTTTAGACTCCCTCCCCTCCCTTCTAACTCAATGGTAGAGAAGTGGGTTTAAATGGATCCCTGTAGTCGCACAAGAGGAAATCGAGTTTGACTGAAGGCTCCTTTATTGTCAGAAATTCCTCATGTAAAGAGCGCGCCCTCAACCACACTAGCTTGGTTCTTGGTGGTTTCTTAGTTTTTTGGCAGTTTTTCAATAATAATTGTTTGAACTGCGACACCCTAGCGTGATTCCTTTCTTATCCCTAGTGTCATTTTTTGTGCTTGGAATAGAAACAGTTAATATTTGGTTTTGATCTTTCATAAATTATGTAAACACCACAATGTACAGAAAACTGACTGTGTTTTTTTATGAAAATTGCTCGCTCCACCCACTCACCTTACTTTCTCATTTACTTATCTTGTTTTACTAAAATATTCATTTCATTGTTAGAGGTGATAAAACAATTAACGCCGACATAAACAAAGACAAAAAAAACGTTCAAAAGGGCAAATTTATTATTATTATTTATTTTATTATTTGTTGGTTCTTAGTTTTTATGTTTTTTGTATACAAATTCCTTACATTACATGATTTCGAACCCTAAATTATGGTAAAACTACATGCCACAATAAATATACTTTAACACTTTATAATACAAAAAACAGCAAGCTAAAAATTTAGGTACATGCTAGATGGCATAAGCCGTAAATAGATCTAAATAATAACAATAAGGGGGCGAGGTTAGCTCAGTGGTAGAGCGCTGGACTAAGCTGGAGGCCTGAGTTCAAATCCCGAGCAAGCCCTAAAGATTTTTTCTTCTAGTGTCTTCGTTCATGGGTTGAATTCGGCCTCCCTGACCGTCCCTAGGCCGACCCAGCCCTTAATTAATTTAACAATGGGTACCTTGGGTGCTAATGACTCTAGCAGTCGAAGCGGCCAAGGGGAAAATCAGGCGGCCGGAGCATAGTACTGACAACACTATCTCCCTAGTGAGCCGTATGGTCATGAATCAGATACCTCTATAGTATCTGCCCCTCAGGGCCCTCGTGGCCTGTTACGGGACTGATTTTTTTTTTTTTTAAACAATAAACAATATAGTAAACAAAATTACATGCCATAAGGAATAATTTAAAATATGGTAACATAATGCAAACAAAAAACAAAATAAAATAAACGTAAACAGGTACAAACAAGTAATATAAGGCAAACAACATGTTATGCAAAGAACACAAAAAACTAAATAAAATAAACGTAAACAGGTACAAACAAGTAATATAAGGCAAACAACATGTTATGCAAAGAATACAAAAAACAAAATAAAATAAACGTAAACAGGTACAAACAAGTAATATAAGGCAAACAACATGTTATGCAAAGAATACAAAAAACAAAATAAAATAAACGTAAACAGGTACAAACAAGTAATATAAGGCAAACAACATGTTATGCAAAGAATACAAAAAACAAAACAAAAGGACAAATTGTTTCGAATGTTAGGACCGATTTCTCCGAATTAAATCACCCTATCAAAATTAGCTTACAAACCATTTTTGTATGAATTTTATTAAGCTTTCGAATACATTTCTTTAGCCACGATTCATATACCACGATTTCCAAACCAGTTTCGAGATATTTAGGAAAATATATTAAAACCTCCAGAAGTAGTTTTTCCCTTTATGCTCTGGTCTTGAAAACTGGTTTCAATTGTCCCTCTACGCCAAATTACCAACAAAAAAAAGTTTAACTGGAAGGGTATAACGCAAAATCGTAATCACTTCGCGAATTTCGCCAATAGTTTTCCGGTGAGCGGATTCCACTAGTAAGGAACTTGAGCTTCCTTATCAGACGAAGTAATTTTGTACCAAATTTGGTCAAACTACGGCGATTTTTGAGCCTGCTTGAGCGTGAACTGAAATAAAATATAACCACTGTTATTTTTGCGATGTGAAACGTCTGTAACGTGGATATTTGTTACCGGCACCTCCGGGTTGCGTCGACTCCATGAGTGGGTTTCTCCCTTATAGAGGGAGGGCAGAAACGCGCTAAAAAAGAAATCTGACTCACAGGAACTTCGACATCTTAGCTTGTTTCCATTTAATGGCTTTATCAGTGTGATTTGGAAAGCTTAGAACAGAAACCCTGAATATTTCATAATCCACGAGACAAAACCTCCGACTACTTCTTGTGGATGTCATAAGCGATTATCCTCCCCATAGGTAGGGAGGAAACACACTAAAATGACTACATCAATCACAAAAGGCCTGTACAGACATCCGACTTCCAGCCCAAACGTAAATAGACCGAAATATGACTCCAATTAAACACGGTAGATAAACGCTTCCTTCCACTGAAATAGATGGAGTTGGGGTTTGGCTCTTCTCCACGAGTCATATCTCATCATAGGTCATATTGGGCTCTAGTGTAGGTCTTCTAAACTACAGAAATATATTACTGTTAGGTGTGGGAGTAAACTAATGCATGCATCTGTACCAAGCTAGGACCCGGATCAAAGAGGAGTTTGGTTTATGTTCCCATAAGATTTGTTGATTGCGTTATGATTTATATATATATATATATATATATATATATATATATATATATATATATATATATATATATTCCGAAAAAGCCCACACATTGTTACTATACTACAACACTTACATAAACTAAAACATTATAACAAAGTATGACACAAAAAGCCTTATGTTCGCATCGTAATATGCAGGTATGAATGTATGTGCGTGAGTCACTGTAAGTGTGTGTGTGTGTGTTCGTGCGTGCGTGCGTGCGTGCGTGCTTGTGTGTGTGCGTGTGTGCGCGCGCGCGCGCGTGTGTGTGTGTGGCTTAAGAAGAGTCCTCTTATTAAATCTCTACGAATACAAACACAGACATAATAATGATTTTTATCTTGCAATAAAAAATTATTTTACTTATTATTATCATAATTTTCTAATTTTTTATTAATTAACTGTGTAATTTTTCTTGTATATTTTATTTTTATTTCTTTATTTTATCATTTTTATTTTATTTTATTTTATTTTTTTTTTGTATAAATTTTATATTGTTTTTGTTCATTTTGTTTTTTATTCATTTTGTTTTAACCATTTATGTGAGCAAATCGCCTTGCTGTTGTGAAGCTCCGTAAATATATATATATATATATATATATATATATATATATATATATATATATATATATATATTTGTCTGTTCGCTGTCTAGCTGGTTCAAAAATGATATGTTTTTGATGAAATTGGGTATAAAAATACGTTGTCTAATTTGAAAGGTCATTAACCAACGGGATCCGCCCACCGAAATACTTTTTTATTTGAGAAAGTATGTGAAAGGTAATCATTCGAAAGTTTACTAAAGTCCCTACAAAAACGGTTCTCAAGTAGTTTTCGATGGGACGGTCATTTGAACGTTTTTTTTTATTTATCTGTTTCCTCACTTTTTATTGCTCGTTGTTCTTGTAATTGAATATAGCAGTAAAAAAAAAGTCCCATTAAAACAGGATACATAAAATAAGAAACAATTTATTATTGTTGTATTAGAGCATTCCGAGCGGAAGTGGATGATGCCGAGTGAGTAATTTCCGCCACTGCGAGTTTTTGTGTGACTAATAATAAAATCTCACTGTTTCTTTAAAGATTTTATGAGATTAGGTGTTTAACTTTTATACAAAACATTAACTTGACAAAAATTAACATTAACTCTTGACTCAGCTGTGCTTCTTGAAAAATTTAGCCTATGGACTGTTTATAATTTTAGCTCTAAGATACTTAACAGGAGCCAAAAAAGTGTGAAAAGTAATTTGTTTTTTAATTATTTAACTTCCGCCACATTTAAGTGATATTGAAGGTCATAATGTACATCGCGTAAATAAATGAATAACTTATATACATCATGAAACTGTATTTTAACCTACATCACTGTTGAATAAAAAGAGAACTTTTTACAACCAGAACATTACCGTAAGCATTCAGTTTGTGAATGGGATAATTAACATGTAAAGAGGAAAAACTGACGTTGGGATTGAAGACAATTACAGCCTGTTGTATGGTTTCGGGGTGAAACTCGCAGGACAGGTGATGGCGTGGGCGGAGAGCGTAAAGACGGATATCCGGCCCGGAGGACCAAACTCGGTGGGAATAACATTAGAAATATGAAGCACGCTGTTGCGTTTTTGGTTCTCCTTCCTCCAGGCATTGTTCTTGCACGGCCAACCATTTACAGGTGTCCGGCCTTATAGGGCCAACGCTTAATGGGGTATTATAGTAAGCACGATATGTTTCCCTCAACGTCATTTTTTTTCTTTTATTTATACAAACAAAAAAAATAATAGTTTATGTATTTACAGGTGTATTCAAATCTACATTTATTTTGAAGTGTGAAATTTGGTAAGTGACAAGCCACGCCTCAGGTGCCCCCTGTTATCAACATGTTTAGACGTTAACACCTTACTACTAACGATTATCAATCACAACTAATGAAGATTGTCCTTAGTCTGTTAGCTTAGAAATAGAATATAAATTTATCGTTTCGCTGACATTGTCATTTTTTTTTTATGGAAACTTCAGTTTAGAGACACATATTACTATTAGACCAATTTAAATGTCTTTTGGAGTGACCCCCCCCCCCATGAAAAGCAAGATTTTTAGGACAATTGTAGTCCAAGTGCAGAGAAAGTGGCAGTTTCCCTTTCCCCTATTTCTTGATAAGGAAAATATTATTATATAAACACAAAAAAGCATACCTCTTACTCATTTTGATGCCTAATTATATTGAAAAACTCATGTTCCTGCTAAAAACGATTAAAAACGATGTAAAAAATGATAGACCCCTTCATGTCTGACAATCAAGCACCGTTTATTTTCGACAGAGATTGTCTTAACGGACTTTATCTCTAAAGCTATTTTATAGGAAATTTATAAGACTTTAGTTATTCACCTATTTAGACATACTTCAAAATATATTCGACTAGTACAAAAAAGCTGATGTCCATTGATAATTTTGTTCTGTATTAGTTCCTCTACTCCAAACGTGACCAAAAGGTACATATCTTAGTTTGGACGAATGCCGCACGTGTAAAATAGTTTGGAAAATTATTTTTCAACAAAGTCCGTTGTTTTGAAATATTCTAAATTTAATTCCTAGGTTTTACTTATTTTCATGGCAAGAGTAAAAAATATCACATGGGAAATGGATTTATTCAATCTCTCCAAAAAACATATTTTTTGGTTTTAATTTAGACGAAAGATATAGCAGTGGATGGATTCTGCTGTTAAACGAACTTGGCCAAAGCACTTTCTCTTAACTCAGAAACTTGGCAGACTTACGAGCAACCCACTAGGGAATGCATATGTAATAGTTCTGTTCCATATGACCTTAGGAATGTTCATCGATGACTAAGAGTAGTGTATAAGGCAATCATGAGAGGTCTGAGGCCTGCACCTTGAGGGACTCCACCTTGACCCGTTCCGAAACACCAAAGGAAGTGCTGAGGTCTGCTTCCATTGTTGTCGGCCACGCCTTAGACTCAGCTATTGATAAGTCTCTAGCGCTCTTGTATACAGATTGGCTCGCTTTGTTTAGATACAGTTTAGCGCGTTTCCTCCCTGCATATAGGTGGAAAACACGCTTTTGATATCAACGCGATGCTTAACGACTTTACGTAGCCTATAGGGCACAAAAAAGCCTGTCATTTATATATATATATATATATATATATATATATATATATATATATATATATATATATATGTGGTCTAACGTCTAGAAAAATGATCCCAGTTCGATGACATTTGGCAGCCAAAAAATATGTTGTCTAAAACGAAAGGTCGCGTTCATTAACCACGGGAATTCTCTCTATTATATTAGAGGAAATGATTTAGTATTTATTTATTTAATTTATTATGAGTTTCGCGACGGAGGCGATTGAATCATAAGAACAGCAGAATCAAAGTCAGGTCGTAATATTAAAAAGTCCGTCACGCAGGAGCTGCATAACTAAGCACTTTCCTCAGAATTTGGGTAGTGTAGACTGCTTTCCAGAACAATTTGCTTAAAATATCCTACACAAATAAAATAAAAACATGAATAGTTCTCTTTTAATTTTGTAATGAGTAACTGATAAATTATTAATTTGCTTCCAGAGTTATGTTTACACATGGTACCTACTACACTACGTAATAAATACAAAAAACCTCATATTATCGTATTTTGATCTAACGCAGGAACCGGATACAGTCACTCTAGTGGTAGAAAGCGCTCCTTGCGGCGCCTTTGTGGACCTATGTCTGGCTGGCTTTTCTATTGAAATATATTACAAAGTAAACCCCCCCTTTCCGATTGAGCGATTCAGCTCATTTTTACAACACTTCTTTCTCATGAGTTACCCACGACGTATACCGAGTTTCGTTACAATACAGCAGAAATTACGACCAGTATGAGTATATTAGTAATTTGGATCCGGAGTAAACCCCCCCCCCTCCTAATGAACCGATTTAGTTTATTTTTACAACACATATTTACCTGTAGATTACCACTATGAATACCGAGTTTCGTCGAAATATACCTAAAATCACGGCTGGTAGTGGCGAATTGGTATTGTCGGTCCTGAGTAAACCCCCCCTCCTTATGAACCGATTTAGTTCATTTTTATATCTCACTTTTCTCTCTATATTACCACTATGAATACCAAGTTTCGTTGAAATATAACAAATATTACGGCTGAAATGGTCAAATTAGTGTTTTGGGTTCGGGGTAAACCCCCCCTTCCGGTGGACCGATTTTGGTGGTTAACGAACTCTTTCAATCGTTTGCTAATTGAATGCTATATACCAAGTTTAGTGACGAAAAAACAAAAACTCTGGCCGCTATCGTGTTAACAGACATATATATATATATATATATATATATATATATATATATATATATATGCATATATATAAATTTTAACGGGGGTCATTTTCGGTGTCTACTAGGTAGGATCGATAAAGATTTGAGGAAATTTTTCAAAAATTCCGTCATGAGTCCAACCTCAATAGCTACTTTCCTTCGGAGGAAAGTGCTAAAAAGTCCGTCACGCAGGAGCTGCATAACTAAGCACTTTCCTCAGAATTTGGGTAGTGTAGATTGCTTTCCAGAACAATTTGCTTAAAATATCCTACATAAATAAAATAAAAACATGAATAGTTCTCTTTTAAATTTGTAATGAGTAACTGATCAATTAATAATTTGCTTCCAGAGTTATGTTTACACATGTTACCTATTACACTTCGTAATAAATACAAAAAACCTCATATTATCGTATTTTGATCTAACGCAGGAACAGGATACAGTCACTCTAGTGGTAGAAAGCGGTCCTTGCGGCGGCTTTGTGAACCTACGTCTGACGGGCTTTTCTATTGAAATATATTACAAATTAAACCCCCGCTTTCCGATTGACCGTTTCAGCTCATTTCTACAACACTTCTTTCTCATGAGTTACCCACGACGCATACCGCGTTTCTTTACAATACAGCAGAAATTACGACCGGTATGAGTATATTAAGAATTTGGGTCAGGAATAAACCCCCCCTTCTAATGAACCGATTTAGTTTATTTTTACAACACATATTTACCTGTAGATTACCACTACGAATGCCGAGTTTCGTCGAAATATACCAAAAATCACTGCTGGTAGTGGCGAATTGGTATTGTGGGTCCGGAGTAAACCCCCCCCTCCTAATGAACCGATTTAGTTTATTTTTACAACAGTTATTTACCTGTGGATTAGCACTACGAATACCGAGTTCCGTTGAAATATACCAAAAATCACGGCTGGTAGTGTCGAATTGGTATTGTCGGTCCTGAGTAAACCCCCCCCCCCTCCTTATGAACCGATTTAGTTCATTTTTATATCTCACTTTTCTCTCTATATTACCACTATGAATACCAAGTTTCGTTGAAATATAACAAATATTACGGCTGAAATGGTCAAATTAGTGTTTTGGGTTCGGGGTAAATCTCCCTTTCCGGTGGACCGATTTTGGTGGTTAACGAACTCGTTCAATCGTTTGCTAATTGAATGCTATTTACCAAGTTTCGTGACGAAAAAACAAAAACTCTGGCCGCTATCGTGTTAACAGACATATATATATATATATATATATATATATATATATATAAATTTTAACGGGGGTCATTTTCGGTGTCTACTAGGTAGGATCGATAAAGATTTGAGGAAATTTTTCAAAAATTCCGTCATGAGTCCAACCTCAATAGCTACTTTCCTTCGGAGGAAAGTGCTAAAAAGGATTACACTTAAAAAAAAATTGAAAAAACACAAAACATGAAACAACATCATTAACAATAAAGACAGAGAAAACAAAATTAGAAGAATACATATAATTATATTTTCGAATAATAGTTCAGTGTTTTGAGATGTGTCAGAAGTATTTCGATGTATTGGCTACCCTCTGTTAGTAAGTCATGTAAGTCGTGTGGAATTGTCAAGTTGCTGAGTTGTCTACAGTCGGTCAGTATATGTTTAACAGTTAGATTTCTATTGCACTGTCTGCAAGTCGGTCTTTCTTTTCTGTCTAGTAAGTACGAATGGGTAAGTCGGGTGTGTTCTATCCGAGGCCTGGATAGGATGACTTCCTCTCTTCGGGAGAATTTTTCTTTTATCCAGGCTTTGGTTGTGTTTTTTTTTTTATTTCTCTTAACTTGGAACTACTTCTCAACCAATCTCTTTCCCATTCGCACAGTTAGTTAGTTCGTAATGTTTTGGTCAAGTCTGATGACGTCACAGTGTTTACATCCGACACGGGTCGGTCTGTAGCCAGTTTTGCCTGTGCGTCCACAGCTGAGGAATTAGCATTTAGTTTTCCGGAGATCTTTTAGTGTTCGAGGATAGAGAACCTCCTAGGAGTTTGGGCTGGTCAAACGGTGCGTCTAGACTTAACTTGCATTCAGTAAGTATACACGTATGTTTGAAATTTTCCACAAGTAGGTTTTGCGTTATTTATCAATGGATATTCGGGATTTTTTCGCCTGTGGCCGATACGTAGTCTTACTAGTATTATTACTTCTTCGCGCCGTGATCTTCACTCATACTGAAAAAATAAATAATTATTATGAACATTTAGAGATAATATAGAGGTCTGTTGGTTATAAGAACTCTGTAAAATGAAATCGAAAACTAAGATGATGTTCAAAGTTTGAGAAAGATAACCCTGTAGTTTGTGTGTAACTACAAAACCTACCCACATTTTGGGCTTGTCTAAGGAAATATTATTAAAAATAGTATTTGTTTTTTGTTGTACCATGTGTATCCATGTTTGTTTTAATATTTGCGTCCTTCGCTTAGGGTCACGGTTTTTAAAGACCCGAACCAAAGATAAACGCCTTACTCCTGGTTAATTTTGTTAATCCATGGATAATGGTTTCACAAGGTTCCGACCTGTCCCCCATCTTTTTTTATGGTGGATTAGTTACGTACCAAATCGCCTTATGAATGTTAGAGAATGATCAGTGATTTGGAAAAACTGAGAATAATCCCTTGAAAGCACTTTTTATGTAATTAATTTAAAATGAAATTACTTAAAGAAAAAAATGTTTAGAAATCTTGAAAGGCGACCAATTGAAAGCTTTAAAAATTGTATACATAATTGGCTGACACGTAGATTTTATCTTCGAGAGTTGGGCCAGAATTAAATATCACACACGTGTGTGTGTGTGTGTGTGTGTGTGTGTGTGTGTGTGTGTGTGTGTGTGTGTGTGTGTGTGTGTATATATATATACTGGATTTAGAATACCTTATTCAAAAATATTCACAATCCATCACTTCGAATCATGACTTGTACACATTAGGGTTATGAATTATTTAAACCTCTTTGGGCCCCACGGCGCATGAAGATTAGACAGGTTGGCCAACATGATAACACTTAGCCGAAATAAGGATTCATTGATGGCAGAATGGCGGAGCTAATGAAATTACAGAGAGCGAAACGCATAAGATCCGGTCTTGGCTTATATGGAAGGCAGCCCTGAGCCAGGTTCACTCGTGTAGGAGGGGTGCCCTCTTGATCCAACAGTAATACCAACTGTTGCTAGTTTATTGCATTAGAAAAAAAAAATCTATCACGCAGGAGGTGCATAACTATGCACATTTTTTAGAAGGTGGGTAATGTACGCTGCATTTCCGAATATTTTCAAATAATCTTTATAAATAAAAAAAAAATATTAATTTTTTTAATTAGTTACTTTTCTACCGGAGTGTTGTTTCTGTGACGTACTATACAATTTAATAAACACATAAAAACATCACATTTTTGTTTATTTATCTTGATGAATATTAAAATATTCCGAATGTACAAACAGAATATCTTACAATAATAACAACGCGGATACCGGATACTGCTGTTCAGCGCTCCTATCGGTAGAAGAAACAACCAATGCCCGAAGTTTGACGGTTTAATTCAATTTGAAAATAATTAAACCCTACTTCTAATGAACCGATTTAGTATATTTTTAAAACACATCTTTCTCTTTAAATGTCCACTTACAATGACAGCGATTTTTGGGGGGAATTTTCTACAGATACCAACGTTTTCTAGCCAGGATACGGCTGACGTATTTTCGTTTTTCGAAAGAATAAACACCCATGTTTTTTTTTACCGATATAGCAATAACAGAAAAATACCCTTTTTTCTTCTGCAACGTGGCATAAATTAATCTCTGAGGAACGTCCTAGGTGTGATGTTCCTGCGTTATATATTTTTTTAAATTACCTGATGATATAAGCATCATCAGCTCTTAATTAAAATTCTCATTGCACTGTGTGAGAAAAGAGTAAAGAAGAGAACAATGTTTTTTTTTTGTTTTTTTTTTTTTTTTTGTATTTTGGTTCAAAACAGTTTGTTTTTATGCGAATGGAATGAAAAATTAAACAAACAAAAAATTGAAAGAAATATTAAATAATTAAATAATTCTTTAAAAATTAAAATTAAATGTCAAGATACAGTGTCGGCTTGAGGCGTCGGGCTGTAGGTTCTCCAAGATGGTAGATCGTGGCAGCTGAAGAAAGAGGTAGTTTGTCTTGATGCCTTCGGGTCAGTTCTTCGATGTGAAATGCGATTGGATCAACTCCCAGTTCTCGATGGAGCAAGGTGTTTCGAACGAACCAAGGGGCGTCGGCTGCAATCCGTAGCATTGTACAGTCTGAAGTCGTCTGATGTTTGTCGTGGTGGTTCCATACCAAACAGGCCAGGCATAAGTCGGTATTGGGAACTGAGGGAACCCTTTCAGAAGTAATAAACATTTCTGAGCAGCTGCAGAAGAAAGTGCAGCTGAACCGTGCAGCTATTATTTCAGATTTATATGCAGCTTAAGGTGAAAGTCTCTTCGACAACTATTAACATTCGTACCTCTACGCCATTTCTAGCTTTTACTAACTTTCTTCTCGTATTTCATGGATTACACTCTAGTAGGATTTAGTACATTCGTGGCATAGCCACCTGTTAGCAGAGAATAATATTCCGAACTAACAGGTGGCTATCGGACATAATACGTGAAAAACTAAGTCAGTTTTTCACCTATAAAACGAATATATTGTTTTTTAAAATATTAAATGAAAATGGTGTTATTTGTGTGCTCATTCGGCTCGTTTTCCTGTTTGCTGTTGGTAATTCGTTTTTTTTTGCATTTTGTTTTTGCTTTGAACCTTCGTTAATGGTTATACTTATTGACAACCATATTTCGTATAATAACACAGGCACAAAAAAAAGAAAAAAAAAAAAAAAAAAAAAAAAGAAAGTGTACTTTTCCACAGACATCATACATATATTCTTATGTATTTCGACACGTTGAATCCGAATCCGGAGTCCGTTTCACCCCATCACGTCAGGTTTAAGAGCATTCGAAGGTAAAATTTCGTATGAAGTTAAAGAAGAAATAATTAGAGCTTCCATGGTTATGATGGTCGCTGAATTCGAATCTGTTTCAGCACATGGGCGCAAAATCAAGGTCATTTCAAGAACAAATCTATTTATTTTGCAAGAAATGAATCTGCAGTCAAAATTATTTTTTTGTAAAATAGACATATTTTTCCTTTAAATGACCTTGATTTTGTGCCGATGGGGCGAAACAGATCCCGGATTCGAATTCAGCAACCCGCAAAACTACGGAAGCTCTATTTATTTCTTCGTAAACGATTTCATACGAAATTTTACCTTCAAATACTGTTAAACCTGACGTGATGGGGTGAATCGGACTCCGGATTCGGATTCAGCCTGTGGAAATACATACAAATAAATGTATGGTGTCTTTAGAGAAGATCACATTTTATTTTATTTTTGTGTGTGTGTGTGCCTGTGTAATTACTTATCTACCTAATATGCATTTCTTTTTAAAATACGATTGGTTCTATTGTCATGATGTTTAAAAGGTTTCTTACTGTTTAATCATTTTCACTTGGTTATTGGTTGCATCACTGAGAAATGTGCTTGGCTTACGCGGTTGCTGCGGTACGGGAGTTCTTATAAGTATTTTTTGGTCCAAAATATGTCAAATCTTTTCCCAACAGTCGACAAGTACTTTCACTGTCAGCTCCTCTGGGAAAGTAAGGAGGAAGAAAACCGGACATTTTTCTGTCATCCTAAATCCTTTCAAACTTTTTTTAGATCGTTGGAAAGGCTTCTCGCGGATCCCTCGAGCAATTGCATTCGCCCATGAGGTATCTACCTTTCATTCTGAAGTCGTCGGTTTTCTCCTGACGTACAGAACGTGCTTCTAGATAGATACAAGGCCAACTTCACAAGTTCTGCCCTTCGGCGTTCAGAAAGTTTAGAATTACACCATAAATCTTTAGCAGTGACTGAAAAAAGACTATTTGTACGACAAGAATCGCTCGAAGAACACCTTGAAGCGATGTCGAGTCTTGTTAACATCACTGCCGAATATCGTGTCTTGTTAACGGATAAACGAAGCAGGAACTTCAAGATTTGCAGCTCTAAGAAGTTCCAACGACTTGCTAATAATTTAGACCTTTCGAAAAATTTAATGGTATGGCTTAAATCACACTAGGTCCTAGGATCCTAGGTAAACTTAGGTTTTATTATTTTAAAGTCCATTTATTATTGACAACGAATTTTAGGACAGGTTATCTATAGGTTACCACCCTTTTTTAGCCAGGATAGGGCTGATGGCTATTCTTTTTTCTAAAGATAAGCCATCACTCCAAGTGGGAATCGAACCCACGACCTTCGGCACGAAGTGCATACGCCTTAGCACTCATGGCCACCGGACCTCCACTTAGGTTTTAGTACTTTTTAAAGGTTGAACTCAGGAAAGAAGTTTTAAAAAAATTCTTCATGATTCCTACCTACTAGATACTGCAAATAGCCCACCGTTAAAAGTTATGTTTATATAACACTACTATATTGTGTTTTTTGTGCTATGAAACTTAATATTTAGTATCATCCTAACAAACGATTCGACGAGCTCGTTAGCCGACAAAATCCATCCATCTGGAATGAGTTAACTCTGCACAAAAATTACTAACATGCCCCTTACGGCCGAAATTTGTGTTATATTGTTACGATACTTTGGCATAGACCATGCGAGAGAAAGATGGGTTGAAAAAATAAACTATTTTTTTATATAATACTAGCTGTTACCCAGTGTGCCATGCTACTTTCTGTCAAGATTTACTTGATACCCAGTTACGAAAATCGATCAAACGATGTAAATTTGTTCTAGATCATAATGATACCTGGCAGAGGCCAGCACAACACTTCATCTAACAGCCGACAGAGGCCAGTAGTTGTTGATTCGAAATGGCCGTAACAATCTGAATGGTTCAGTGTAGCCAATTTTTCTTGAACAAAACTTTTGACCTTTTGACCAAATTTTGAAATTTGACTATTTTGACCTAGCCTAGGAGATTTCTCGTGTCAAGACCTACCTGTGTGCCAAGATTGGTCAAAATCGGTCAAACTATGTAGATTTGTATAAGGAACAAACAAACAAAAAGCAGACAGACACGTGATTTTTATATAAAGACATTTTTTTGTTCCTGTTAAAATAATTACGTCAGATGTTCATTGCAAATATAACATACCAAACATTTTTTTTTTGTCTTGGGGCTTAAGGCGTGTCAACCTTTGAAAAAATATTTTTATTTTGTATTTGTATATGCAGGTTATTTTTAACAATTCTTCACAAATGCGATGAAAACTAAATAGAGTTCTGAGGAAATTGCTTAGTTATGTATCTCCCGCGTGACGGACGTTTTTCGACGACAACAAAATGAAATAACTAAATTGACTAGTCTACTTATGCGTAGATTATTTCTCGTCCATTAACTTCTTGTTTTGGTATAATGCCAACATCCATCTGCAAAAGGTTGTTAAGGGCGATATCCATCTCAGATCCAATAATTT
Source organism: Gonocerus acuteangulatus (assembly GCA_946811695.1). Taxonomy (NCBI): domain Eukaryota; kingdom Metazoa; phylum Arthropoda; class Insecta; order Hemiptera; family Coreidae; genus Gonocerus; species Gonocerus acuteangulatus. The sequence goes on from OX328131.1 coordinate 12,925,118, forward strand.
ACCCAATTCTGTCTTCGTGCATAGCGACCTCCTACACGGATGCAGCAATCCACCTGCTAGATGATGATGGTGATGGAAAACAGGCACGTGGGAGTATCCTATAGCCGTTAGTCTAGGCGTGTGGTCCGGACGAGGGGTGCGTGTGCGTGGAGAATAGGAAGGTGGGAGAAGGGGGAAGGCAAACCATGGATACCAAGACGAAGGAAGGAACTACCTCATCTTAACGCGTTTTATTATAATGTTGAAAAAATTCAGTTAATAAATAGTTTCAATAACTTTATTTCTTCCCTACATGCTTCGCACCCTTTTGGTTCCACTTCATGGGAACACATTACAAACATAAAAACTTACATCTTCGACTTTAGTAGTAAAACCTTCCAATAGTAGAACCACGTTCAGACCTGGTCGGAAAGAATCCAATGTGGCGGACAGTAATCAGCTGATCTATGATCTATGAAGCATGATAAGCCAATGCTGTTTTATTTTCTCCTTTATTTTGAGCATGCTATTTAATTAGTTTTCGAAGTAGCTGTTCCGATTCTTCAATTTGCGATCTATTGCAGTTAATTTTGTGTATATTGTATTTGAGGAGCTTGGAATCAAAGTTGGACAACTCCATTTATTCAGTTTTGAGATTTTAGTCGATTCTTAAGTGGATTTTTATGCTGCATTTGGTTTTACAAGTTTTCTGCATTAAAAACGGACAGAACTTAGGTAAAATAGCATGTATTTGATCAGTTCAGAATCTGAATATGGACAATTCCATCATAGTTTTGTTTCAAAAAATGACAACTCCTTCAGTAACCAATGAGAAGCTTGCATTCATGCAATCTGCTCCCAACATGCACTGCAAATCCATCATGGCTGAATGCCAAGAACCTCGGAGAAAATTGGGAAGAAATACTAGATCTCATACATTATTTTCCAACACTCTCGTGCATTAGAGTGTAGACGAAGAAAATATAAATTTATTGATAACGAGTTCATAATTGTTTGGTTGCAAAAAAGGACAGATTAAATTTAAAATTGTCCCCTTTGGTTTCAAAAACATACAACTCCATGACTTGGTTTCAAACATGGACAACTCCACTATTTGTAGTGTAATTACGGCCTTAATATTCATATTATTTTGTAATGCGTTTGTAAAAATGTTATCAATCTTATCAAGAGGATGTAACTCCTTTAATTTTTTTTTAATAACCATCAGTCATCAAACAAGGAAAACCTCACTGATTTCCTCTACATTATATCTGTGACTTCCTCATTTGAAGTAATTCATAATACTAAGTTATGTTACATTATTATTTTTAGCGCCGCGAAAATTTCATGTTTTAGATCCCATAGACCAATAATATAACGGTAGTTCAAATTTGTGTGTGTGTGTGTGTATATTTTTTTTATAAGTACCCCATGTTTATGATATTATTTCATGTAATTTTCACAACTTAATTTTTTTTTTACAAATTGTAATTACGAAATCAAAGGAGAAAATCGCCAATTTGCGAAGCTCCTAAAATATAATAATTAAATAATATATATATTTTTATTTTATTTTTATTATTAGGAGATACAGTGCACATGGATAGATATACTTTTTATCACATAAAAATAATTCCAAACAAGTCAATTAACAATTGTGCGTCTCCTTCACCCTCGTTATTCAGGCTTGAACACAAGCCCGGTTACTGTAAGACCTAAATAAATAATTAAGACCACCAATTTCATTAAATACAACGTAATAAATAATCTACTATATATTTGTCAAATACCACTCACTCACTCACTCACTCACTCACTCACTCACTCATCTATCAACGCCCAGCCCAAACCGCTCGACAGAAAATTTTGAAATTTTGCATGGACACTCCCTATATAACGTAGGCGCTCGCTAAGAAAGGATTTTTTGATATTCGTATTTTTAAGCATTTTTAGGGGGGTTTAAAGTTTGAGTTGGTTAGAGAAGACAAGCCTAGGCAGCCTGCGTTGCTAGGACGATAAAGAACAGCTGTTACCGTACATTATCTATCTCATAGTTTTATTTCTAATTGAGGTTAATTTCAACTATGATGGCAGACCTTGAATTACTAGAAATTAACTGTCCCTCATAGAGTTTTAATTGCGTTTCTTTTCTGCCTGTCCCCGTCAGATAGGCTTGCCATATTTTTGGAAAGTTAAACCGAGACACATTAATATGGGATGGGCATACCAGGGGGGGGGGATAAAAAGAGTACAAATTATAAGCAAAATGGTTGGTGAGTTTTAAGCCTAGCAACTAACGGGAACGGGGAATCCTAAACTGTTAGTCTACCCAAACCTTAAAAATAAGAACGAAACTTTTTTTGCTACTTGATTTTCTTAAAACAAACTCTCAGCCAAATAGTAGTGTCTGGCAGCTGGCAGCGCTGTGAAGGTAGTTCCAGCGTTTTACAGTTAGATTACTTCTCATTTCTTTGACACTGTGAGCAGTAGTAAAAATGTTAATTGTAGAAAAGTAACCGATTTAAAAAAGATTCTTATAAACATGAATTCATTACTTTTTACATCTTACAGCCTTTTCCGGGACATTGATAAAACCGGGCGGGACACCGAAACAATTGCAAAATACCGGGACAGTCCCGGTCAAACCGTGATGTATGGCATATCCTTAGGTTTTCCAGGTGAGGTAATAATATCCGGAACACTTGCACAGCCTCCTCGCCTATAACCTTGGTAATACTCGTAAATATATTGGGTGTTACCATATGACTTCTTGGAAACATAAACTTTTAAATTTTAACGCCCATTGAATAAAATATAGTATGACGGGAACCGTGCTGTAATAAACTGCACAGAATTGTATAGTAACGTAATTTTAATGAAACATTATTTAACTCAATAAAATAACTACTTATCTGCCGTGACGAAGCACGGGTATTCAGCTAGTCTACTATATATTTGTCAAATACCACTCACTGACTCACTCACCTATCATCGCCCAGCCCAAACCGCTCGACAGAAAATTTTGAAATTTTGCATGGACACTCCCTATATAACGTAGGCACTCACTAAGAAAGGATTTTTTGATATTCGAGTTTTTAAGTATTTTTAGGGGGGTTTAAAGTTTGAGTTGGTTAGAGCATGCAAGCCTAGGCAGCAAGCGTTGCTAAGACGATAACAAAACAGCTGTTATCGTACATTATCTATTTCATAGTATTATTTTTTTTATTTTTATTTTTTTTTGGTTGAGTTTAAGGCGTGTCAACCGTTGGGGTCATTAACGCCAGAGTATTATTTTTAATTGAGGTTAATTTCAACTATGATGGCTATAGAGTTTACGCTATGAGGGACAAAAACACCATTTTAATTGCGGTTCATTTCAATTTGGTCCCCATAGAGTTTTCGCTATACTTGGTGACGGTCCATCCGAGGTAATAATATCCCGAACCCTTGCACAGCCTCCTCATCCATCAGCATCCCCAGTCAGAACACCTCTTGATCATGCTCGCAAATATAATGGGTGTTTCCAAATGACACATGAGAAACTTAAATTTTAACATACATTCATTATTGACAACGAAATTTAACCTGTATTGATTACACTGCTGTTACTGGTAACCATGGGCGTATATCGGAAATAATTTCAAGGGGGCTGGGAAAATTTCGGGGGGGGGCTGGTACCATTTCTGTGGTATAGAATACTAACAGTTTAGAACTTGGAATAGTTTTAGGCAACTAAAACGCTATTACACGTAAAATAAAATATTTTTTATGAACTAAGTGATCTTATTTATTTTTAAGGGTTTTAAGACATATTTTTACCATCAAATCAAAATGTCGAGGGAAGGGGCTGCAGACCCCTCAGCCCCCTCCTCCTTAAATACGCCCATGCTGGTAATATAGTATGACGGAACCGTGCTATAATAAACTGCAAAAAATTACGTATTAGCGTTAATTTTGATGATACATTATTTAACGCAATTAAATAACTACTTATCTGCCGTGACGAAGCACGGGTATTCAGCTAGTCTACTATATATTTGTCAAATACCACTGACTCACTCACTGACTCACTCATCTATCATCCCCCAGCCCAAACCACTCGACAGAAAAATTTGAAATTTTGCATGGACACTCCCTATAGGACGTAGACAATCGCTAAGAAAGGATTTTCTGATATTCGAATTTTTAGGTATTTTTAGAGGGGTTCAAAGTTTTAGTTGGTTAGAGCAGGAAAGGAAGGTAGAATGCGTTGCTAGGACGACAAAGAACAGCTGTTACCGTACATTATCTATTTCATAGTATTATTTTTAATGGAGGTTAATTTCAACTATAATGGAAGACCTTGAATTACTAGAAATAAACTGTGATTTTGTCCCTCATAGAGTTTACCCCCTGGTGGTGGCGCATCCGAGGTAATAATATCCCGAACCACTTGAAACAAAATTTGAAATTTTGCACGGACAATCCGTTTAGAATGTAAACACACGCTAAGAAAGTTTTTTTTTTTTTTGTTTTTTTTTTTATATTCAAATGTTTAAGTACTTTTAGGGGGGTTTGAATTATTAAGAAGGTCCTCATCGGCTCAAAAATGGTCCGATTTTGATTACATTAGGTAAAAAAATCTTTCTTCTCATTTGAAAGGTCAAGTTTAATAACCAGCTGAATCCGTTAACTGGAACATGGTTTTGGAAGCAAAATGTGCGCGAATAAATCGGAACGCTTACATTTTCGAGACCATATGCTTCCAGGTACGCCTTATATAGGTTCCTTAACGTAGGAAAACGAATAAAACCATTTTTAAAGCGATTTCTGTAGCCATTTGCCAGAAAATTGATAGAAATACTTTTCCAAACTAATTTTCTGTTTGGGTATTCAGAAACGATGATTGGTTCACTTGAAACTTGTACCAGGTATTTGACATTCATCTAATCTAAGATATTTAAACTTTGTAATCGTTTGGAGGTAGGAAGTATATAGAAAAAAATTGTATTAATCGTGATACAAAGTTTTCGGATCTCAGTATAGTTTCTAAAATATCTCGAAAACGGTTGGGAAAACGTAGTAAGTCGAAGGCGGCTATTCGTAAGGTTACTAAATTCTCTACAAAAAAGATTCTGTTGTAATGTTCGGTGGGCCGATGTCAATCGAAGAGATAAGTGCTTAAAACTTTAAAGTTGTTAGTTTTATTCTTTTCAACGTGTATTTGTCTCTGTAAACCTAACGTTATAAGTAGTTGTATTTTTTTTTACTCCCCAACGGAAACAAGCACGGTTACCTCCACATGGTGTTTCCTGGGTAACTCTAATGTCCGTGCAATAATAAGCTGTACAAAATGATGTAGTAGCGTTAATTTTGATCATACATTATTTATCGCAATATAAAAACTTCTTATCGGCCGTGGTGAAGCACGGGTATTCAGATAGTAATAATATACATAAATAAAATATAATGATACTTAACAATGATAATCATAGAATAATAACAATAATCAAATTAACAATACCATTAAATTAATATAAAAAAAGAACAAATAAATAAATTTAATAATGAAATAAATCAAATACAGCCAAACCTAGTCTAACTCATATAACCTCATCCAGTAGGCCAGAGCTCCTCTGGAGGTATCTACGTGATGCAAATACAGCCAAACCTGGTCTAACTCATATAACCTCATCCTCTAGGCCAGAGCTCCTCTGGAGGTATCTACGTGACGCAAATACAGCCAAACCTATTCTAACTCATATAACCTCATCCACTAGGCCAGAGCTCCTCTGGAGGTATCTACGTGATGCAAATACAGCCAAACCTAGTCTAACTCATATAACCTCATCCACTAGGCCAGAGCTCCTCTGGAGGTATCTTCGTGATGCAAATACAAAATACAAAAAACAAATCCACCACACAGTCCAAAATCACACACACACACACACACACACACACACACACACGCACACACACACACACATACACTCATAAATAAATAACTAAAACAATTAAATAAATAAAAATGAACTACCGACCCTCAAAGGCCTTATCATTAGGATTCTAGCTCAAAACCATTATTGAAGAATACATTGTTATAAATGAGGTCTGACAATTTGCCACATAAAAATACATTGAGATAAACAGATTCACAATCTTATAATAATTTATTGTAAATATACTCATTATTCCATAAATGAAACGAGACACACCGAGGTCTCATAAAAACTTTAAATCATTCTTCAATGAGGTAGAAACGGAAAACGAGACACACCGAGGTCTCATAAGAACTTTAAATCATTCTTTAATGAGGTAGAAACGGAAAACGAGACACACCGAGGTCTCATAGGAACTTTAAATCATTCTTCAATGAGGTGGAAACGGAACACGAGACACACCGAGGTCTCATAAGTACTTTAAATCATTCTTCAATGAGGTAGAAACGGAAAACGAGACACACCGAGGTCTCATAAGAACTTTAAATCATTCTTTAATGAGGTAAAAACGGAAAACGAGACACACCGAGGTCTCATAAGAACTTTAAATCATTCTTCAATGAGGTAGAAACGGAAAACGAGACACACCGAGGTCTCATAAGAACTTTAAATCATTCTTCAATGAGGTAGAAACGGAAAACGTTGATTGAGACTACCATAATATTGAGTTTATTTATTAATATAATCGCTGCTGATTGGAATCGAGTATTGAGTAAGCTGAGAATAAACAGCCATTGTTATTCTCCGATGCTTCAAGAAGAATGGCCTGTGTATTTCGACAGTACTGACCCACATTTAGTCGAATTCATCAGTCGGAGAATATAAGTTTTTAATACCTATGCTTTTTAGCTTATTTTATTTTATTTTTTATTTTTCGTATTTACTTATTTATTATTTTGTATTGAGTTATTTTCATTTATTTTATTATTATTATTTATTTATATTTAAATTATTTTGATTTTCTTTTTTCTTTTTTTTTAACTTTGTCATTTGTATTAATCAATTTCTGTATATATTATTAATTATATTTGTAAGCAAACTTAACTAATGTACTTAAAAAATGTACAAATATTAAATAAACGTATTATTAAAAAAAAAAAAAAAATGCTTTTTAGCACAGGGCGGAAACACCGCTTATCACTAGCGTATACAGAAAATAATTTAGGGGGAGAGGGCTGGGAGCACCTAGGCATTTGTGGTGTTGGGAAAGTTTTAAATATTTTAGTGTAAAAAGGTGAGTTTTAATGTCCTCTGGACACCTAGTAGACCAGGGTAGATGTAGAAGACATTTTTCGTTGTTAATAGGCATCTTTTATATGATTTTTTTCCTCAAAGATTAGTTTAGTTTGTGTTACATCTATATATATAAAAATCACGTCTCTGTCTGTTTGTTCCTTATACAGATCCACACTGATTTTGACCAAACTTGGCACATAGGTAGGTCTTGACCCGGGGAGTGTCGTAGGGTAAGTCAAGAACGTCTACCACCTGCCTGTCTGTATGTTTGTTCCTTACACAAATCGGGTTCGAAACTGTGAACCCGAACAGTTACAGATTTGTTTTTTTAGATTTTAATATTACTTATTTGCTTTCTCATTTTTTGGGGATTTTCTAGATGCAGAAAGTAGGTGTAGCACCACACACCGGGAAACAGCTAGTTCTCTATAAGTAAAGATCCTCTGTTCAACATGTCAAAACACGATTTCCACCATGTTCGAAATGCAGCCGAAACCGCGCGTAACATGAATGTTGTTTGTGTTGAAGAAAGCATCAGTGAATGTACAGTGGAGCGATGGTTACAAAAAGGCCTTCTTGGAGATGTTGATGTTGAAGACAAGGAAGATTGCCTTGTGTTGTTGTTCATGACCAACTAAGGGCTTTGGTAGAAAAAAAAAAACCCCTCGCGAAACTACTCTGGACATTGCAAGAGAAGTTGGTGTTGACCACTCAACAGTTTTTGATGGTCTGGAACAAATTGGTCATATAAAAACCTTCATTATTTGTGCAACAACCCAATATTTCCATTGATGAGTATCTTTTGTTGGTATAGAGGTAAGTATGCAGAGCCTTATATGACAATAGCATAGTCTGATATGCCATACTGTGATGTCTCGGGACATTGCGAGAGAAGTTGTCCAATTTTTTATTAATTTTTATAAGTTATTATTATTATTTTTTAAATAATGTCTGTGTTTATAAAGTATCAAATAAATAATGATCTTTCTACAATGTTTCTGTTTCAGGAATGACAGGCAATCACTCGATTTACGAGTACGGTCCTCCGGACATCTGTAAACCCGGCTTGATCCTCCCTCTGATCGACGAACGGTCGTGGAATGTCACATTCAGGACGATCCTCTATTTCTTGGCTCTCATGTATTTCTTTCTTGGCGTGGCCATCCTCACGGATATATTCATGTCGGCTATAGAGTCCATCACCAGCAAGACTCGCAAGATTTACATGTCCAAGGCCGCCAAAGCCGCCAAGAAGGTATTTAAATGTCTTTCAAGGATTCTGTTTTTGGCATTATTTCAGGAAAATTTAATATATGTGTTATTGCAGCCATTAGACTCCCTATATAATTTGCGGTTACACTGTTAAAGTGCTACATAGTGTGATTCCTCCCTCCCTTCATAGGGAGGGAACCCGCAATTTACGTCGATCTGATAGCGCAATCCGAAAATGCCATGCTTCAGAGCTCAGAAAAAAAAGGTGGATCAAATTTGGGTATATATATTTATATTAGTCCCAAAGATACTTTATCTCAAACAAAAAGCGAAATTCGTTAAAATACAAAATATGCCTATTAGCACACTGTTTTTTTACGAAAATCCGCGCGAAACGAAATCGTAGTGAATACGGTTGAGCACTTATTGGCTTCCATTTAAAACTTTGTATAGGCAATTTTACGTGGGGAAACAAATGAGACCATTTTCTGGGACATATCAGTAACCGTTGTTAAGAGAAGTCGCAGGGTCTGCGTCATCTTAGCGCGGTTCCGTCCATCTCGAAGAAATTGAGTAGATTAGCATCACAAATCACAGGAAACTGACAGTAGCCATGGAAAAAAATAATCTTTTCTTGGGATTTTCTTAAATGCCACAAAAGTTCTTGGCACATCTTAGCAAACATGTGAGATTTATTGTGAAGCTTAATACATTTTGTAGAAAAAAAAAGGTTCTTTTGTAAGTTTTCGGTGAAATCGGAGCTTAAAATACGAAAGTGCCGGTTTTGTTCTTTATAACAGGTTTTTGTCCCTGTTAGTCTTTGTTATTAAGTGGTGTATGTTGTTGTTTGTTAATTGCACTTAACATTAATATAATTTTTTTAGTAAAACAAGTTGAGCATTTGAGAAGGCGGAGTAAGTAAATTCCGCTTAGGCTACTGCCAGTTTTGTTTACTGCGGCGCCTAAATTGTTGCTTTTTTTTTTAAATTACATTGGAGTAGGTGTTTACATTTTTCACGGAAGGTCAAAACAAAATATTAGCTGTTTCAATTCTAAGCTTTCCAAGGGACAAGAATGGAAACGCGATAAGATGACGCAGTTCCTGCGAGTCGGACTTGTTCCTTACTCGGAAGTCGAGTTCTTATTAGAAATTCTTCTTGGTTTCGATCAACCATTTAATTTCTCCAGTTTTTTATTAATTTAATTTTTTACCAGTGCCTGTTTCAATATTATCTTACGTTCGATGCCATTTTAGCACTTTCCTCCGAAGGAAATTAGCTATTGACGTTGCACTCATGACGGACGTTGCACGAAAAATTTCTTCGAATCTTTATCGATCCTACCTAGTAGACACCGAAAATGACCCCAGTTAAAATTTATATATATCTATATCTATATCTATATATATATATATATATATATATATATATATATATATATATATATATATATATATATATATATATATATAGTTATATATGTGTCCGTTAACACGATACAGGCCAGAGTTTTTGTTTTTCGACACGAATCTTGGTATGTAGTATTCCCCCATCAAACGATTGAACGAGTTCGTTAACCAACAAAATCGGTCCATCCGGAGGGGGCGTTTACTCCGGAGCCAAAGTAGTTATTTGTCAATACCAGCCATAATATTTGTTATATTTCAACGAAACTCGGTATTTCTTGTGGTCAACCGAAGAGAATTCTTTTTTGTAAAAATAAACTAAATCGGTTGACTAGAAGGGGGGGTTTACTCCTGACAGAAATTACTAGTTTCCTTATACCGGTCGTAATTTCTGTTGTATTGTTACGAAACTCTGTGTACGTCCTGGGTATCTAATAAGAAAGAAGTGTTGTTAAAATGAACTAAATCGGTTTATTGGAAGGGAGGGGGAGGTGTTACTTTGTACTATGTTTGAATTGAATTCATTCGCCAAACGTAGGTTCGTGAAACTCATCAAGATCAATAAATGAATATGTGAAGCTTTGTGTATTTACTACGTAGTGTAGTACCCCGCATACACAAAACTCTGGAAGGAAATTTATTACAAAATTAATAATTGAAACAGCTGCTCATAAAAGCAAAAGAGCAGAACAATTTATGTTTTTATTTTATTTATCTAAAGAGGTTATTCTAAGCAAATTATTCAGGAATGCACTCGACCCTACCCAATTCTGAGGAAAGTGCTTAGTGATGCAGCTCCTGCGTGACGACCTTCTTATATTTCTTGATGAAATTCGGCTAAAAAATACTTTGTCAAACCAAAGGATAAGTTTGGTAACCAAGAGAACTCGCATACCGGAACACTATTTTTCCGAGCAGCTCAGGCACAAAATTGAAGTTATGCCGAGTTTGCATTAATTGGCTTGCATTGAATTTAGATGCCTTTCTTGGACTGCTCTTTGGTATCTATAAATACCAAGGAGGTGAAATAAAGAGTTTGATCTTTGACCGCGGCCTCGTGATCTCATTGGAATCTTGGTCAATGCTGTCATGAACCTGTCTGGTGTAGTTAGTGACATCATGCCCGCATCTAAACCTACCTACCATCTCCTTTCTCTTATAGAAATCTTCAGAGGTTCCTAACACATCAGCAGGAATCAAATGATTAGCTTCAAATAGCTCGAAATATTAAGAGAGGAATCCATTTTTTCCACGCGGTGACTCAATACGGAAGTGTGGACGAGGAATGAATACTTTTCATATACCATAGATAGCGAAAAAAGTCCAACTCGCAGAAACTCCGTCATCTTATCGTATTTCCCTTCTTAACCCTAGTGGCATTTGCAAAGCTTAGAATAGAGTACATTTATAAAAAATAATTTGACGTAAGGAATCAAATGAGATAAATTTCAAGGCCATAACTATAACCGTTTTCAAGAAAACTGGGAAAACTAGACTTCTTGGGTTTTCGTCATTGAGTAGATAGTGGAGGGAGTTTTATCTATCTTCCAATGCTAAAATAGTGTAGGTCAAAAAATCGGTCACTTTAGTGTTATCAGTGACGCGCGAAAATTTGAATCTGAATATGATTGTAAACAAACAATGTATATATTTTCGCCACGAAACTTTGTATATAGTTTTCCCCTAGCAAACTTTAAAGGCTTCCTGATACATTCAAAAATGCACAAATATTTGATAAGCACAAAAACAACTTTTTATTTCTTTTAACAAAGAATTAATGAATTAAAGTAATTTTATATAACCTCATAAAATAAAACATCTGTGCAACAATTCTACTAGTTGCCACACACCTCCCCCCCAATGAGTCCGTCGAGGAAACGAAGCGGGGGGTTAATTGTTCTTCCTGACCGAGTCCTTGTCTGAGGTGTTGCGTTATCCTCGGCGGAGTCATTGGAAGAAGAGTTGTCCGATGCAGGTGCTGTCATCCGAGGACTTGATGTGGAACCTTCATCTTGAAGAAGAAAGGCTGGTTTCAGTCGATCGATGCTGACGTTCACTTGTCTGGTGCCTAATTGTAGGTTAAATGTTTTTTTATCTCTACTTAGAACCTTGTAGGGGCCAGTGTAGGGGGGCGTTAGTGGCCTTCGAACTGTGTCATCCCGCACAAATACGTGGGTACAAGTCTGTAGATCCTGATGGACAAAAGTTTTTGTTGTCGATCTTCGGTGAGGCGCAGGGCGTAGTTGTTCCATTTGCTCCCGGAGGAGTTGGACAAAAGATTCTGCTCTTTCAGGTTGTCTACACTTTTCTATCAGTTGCCCTGGCAATCGTAAAGGTTCACCATAGGTCATTTCAGCTGCACTCGTGGCATTGTCATCGCGTAAGGCTGTTCGAAGACTGAGGAGTACCATGGGTAGCAGTGAGGTCCAGTCAGAAGCGTTTAATTGTGCCGTGAGGGCGGTTTTCAGAGTCCTATGCCACCTTTCGACACAGCCATTAGCTTGAGGATGGTATGCTGTGGTTCGGCAACGCTGGAATCCCAGGGACTTGGACAGTTGGTGGAATAATTCCGACTCAAATTGACGTCCTTGATCTGTTGTTACACGTGCAGGGACGCCAAAGCGTGAAATCCAGACATTACAGAGAGCTTCTGCACAAGGTGCCGCTGATATGTCTTGAAGTGGCTGTGCTTCAGGCCACCTGGTATATCTGTCTATTACTGTCAAACAGTATCGCATACCGTTTGAAGGCGGCAAAGGACCAATGATGTCCAAATGAACATGCTCAAATCGGGCTGATGGTGAAAAAGTTCCGGGAGGTGCCACTGTGTGTCGATTAACCTTTGACTTCTGACAGGCGATGCAAGTTTTGGCCCAGCTCCCAATATCTTTATTCTGGTTCGGCCAGAAAAATCGTTTTGAGATCAGCCTACGTGAACCGCGAATACCAGGGTGGCTGAGGTTGTGCAAGTGCTCGAAGATAAGGCGCCGCGTGCCTTCGGGTAAGTAAGGGCGGGCGGAAGCTGTAGACGTCTCACATAACAGTGGTCGTGATATGTGCGGAAACTCTATCCACTTGAGTTGCAGATTAGGATTTTTGTGTAGATCAGGGATACTGATATCGCTGGCCTGTGCCTCTGCAATTACTTCCATTCCATCCGGGCCGTTAAATGTTTCAACTCGCGAAAATGCATCAGCAACGTCATTCTCATTTCCCGCGACGTATTGGATGTCGGTCGTAAATTGACTGATGTAATTTACCCACCGAATCCTCAAAGGTGTGGAGGTCTCTGGTTTCTGTTGAAATGCGAATAGTAGTGGCTTGTGATCAGTCCATATCGTGAAGTGGCGGCCTTCAATTTGTGAGCGGAAGTGCCGAATTGCCTGGTGAATGGCCAAGAGTTCACGGTCGTAGGTGGAGTAGGCTCTTTGGGCATTACTGAAGGTTCTCGAAAAAAATCCCAAGGGCCGCCAGTGATCATGTTCCTTCTGTTGCAGTGCTGCTCCCATCGCTGTTGCTGAAGCATCACACACCAGGACTAGCTCTGCATTAGGACTTGGGTGAGCGAGCATAGTGGCCTTTTGGATGGCTTCTTTACATCCCTCGAAAGCCTTGGAAGCCTCAGTGGTCCAGGAGATCGGGGTCTTATCGTTCTTCTTTGTTCCTTTGAGGAAAACGTTTAATGGTGCTTGAAAAGCTGCGACATGAGGGAGGCAACGCCTGTAGAAGTTGAGCATTCCTAAAAAACGTCTTAAGTCTTTCACGGTCTCTGGGCGTGGATAAGAACTTATGGCTTCGATTTTCTCTGGGAGCGCCGCGATTCCATCGCTTGTAACCCTGTGGCCTAAGAAATCCAACTCCGTGGCTGCGAATACACATTTCGCTAAGTTAATGATTAGCCCATGTTCTTCAAGGCGTCGAAAAACTTCTTCGAGATCTCTCTTGTGTTCTTCTTCATCAGCTGATGCCACGCAGATGTCATCCAAATATGCAAACACAAAAGGTAAGCCTCGGAGCGCTGAATCCAGGAACCTCTGGAAGGTCTGAGCTGCATTCCGAAGACCAAAGCACATACGCTGGAATTCGAACAGTCCAAAAGGGGTGATAATAGCTGTTTTGGGAATGCCTTCTTCTGCAATAGGGATTTGATAGTATGCTCTTTGTAAGTCTAATTTGCTAAAGACTCGTTTCCCTTGTAGGTTCAAATTGAAGTCTGCAATGTTTGGGACTGCGTAACGGTCCGGTACCGTTTTCGCGTTAAGCTTTCTGTAGTCCCCACATGGCCTGATTCCTCCATCCTTCTTCGGTACAATGTGCAATGGACTCGCCCATGGACTGTTCGAGGGGCGGATGATCCCCTCTTCCATCATTTGTTCGAACTCGTGTTTGGCGGCTGTGTATCTATCGGGTGCTAACCTCCGGGCTTTTGCAGTTACAGACCAAACCGATCTTGATAAATTAGCCAATCTAGCTGATCGTATCGCCGAGATTTACGAGCTAAAGAGTTGCGATTTAGTTTCAACAAGACCCTCCCGTGCGAATTGGGAGGATAAGCTCCTGAACTCGTTGGGTAAACTCTCCGAACGAGTAGAAAACCTAGAAAAATCTCTCGCTACTTCTAGATCGCCAAACCCGATCAAAAACAACTTTTTATTTCTTTTAACAAAGAATTAATGAATTAAAGTAATTTTATATAACCTCATAAAATAAAACATCTGTGCAACAATTCTACTAGTTGCCACAAAACTATTGAACGAGTTCGTTAACAAAATCGATACATCTGGAGGGGGTTACACCGGACCCAAAGTAGTTATTTGCCCATACCGGCCGTACTTTTTGTTGTATTGCAACGAAACACGGTATTCGTTGTGGTCTTCTTAATAGAAAATGTCCGACTCGCGGGAACTGCATCATCTTAGCGCGGTTCCGTTCTTATCCCTAGACTCATTTAGAATGATTAAAATAGAAGCTGTTATTAATTTGGGTCCACATTTCTAGAAAGATCTTGATTTACGATCTTACCTGGATGGGTCGGCCAACCCTCCCTAGGAAGGACCCGCTAGGCAGTTCGAAAGCTATATCTTGGAAATCCATGTCTCTAACATTAAATTGTTTTTCTTATTTTCTTAACCTGATTTATTATCAAATACATTATCCAACTATAAGAAATTAAAAAATATCAAGGAATAAAAACAGACAAAAACAGTTCGAATAAGCGAAATCAATTACTTTAAAGTTTTAAGCACTTATTTCTCCGATTCACATCGCCTAATCAAAACATTGATCAGAACCTTTTTTGTAGAGCATTTAGTAAGCTTTCTAATGGTATCCTTACCAAGATTCTCAACCTTTTTCGAGATATTAAGGAAAGTATACAAAGTTACCAAAACTTTTTATGTCTGTTAATAAAATATTTTATTCTAACCCTTCCTTAACTCCAAACGTAACCAAAATTTCAACATATTAGTTTTAATGAAAGTAGAACATGCAGAAAATGTTTCAACTGAATCCCATGATTCTAAGTACCCAAACCAAAAACGGTAATCAAAAACTATTTTTCCAATTTTCTCGAAAACGGTTAAAGCTATCGCCTTGAAAATGGTTTCATTCGTTTTCCTAGCCCAAGAAGCCTATAAAACGAGTACTTACAAGCTTATGAACTCAAAAACGTAAGCGTTACGATTTTTTTTGCACGAATTTCGCACCAAACGCCATCTTCCAGTGGGCGGATTCTGCTGGTTAACGACCTTGACCTTTCAAATTAGACGAAAGATTTTCGTACCAAATTTCATCAAAATCCGACCATTCGTCTTCGACCAATGACTAGACATTTACGGGACACCCTGTATATATATTTATATATATATATATATATATATATATATATACAAATTTTAAGCACCATCATTTTCGGTCTCTAAGGGTTCTGAAACGCAAAATTTTCTAGTCGGCACTTCCGGATTGCGTCATTTGATCAACCTTATAAGCGGGGTTCCTCCCTATGGGGGAGGGAGGAACCGCGCTAAAAAGTTTTGTAAAAATAAACTAAATCAGTTAAGACGTGGGGGCGGGGGTACTCCGTAATCACATTACCAATTTGCCACTGCCAGCCATAATTGTTGTTATATTTTAACGAGATTCGGCATTCGTGGCGGTAATCTCCAGAGAAAAATGCGTTATAAAAATACACTAAATTGGTTCATTAGGAGGAGGGGGGGGGGGTTACTCAGGACCCAAATTGCTTATATACTCATAGTGATCGTAATTTCTGCTGTATTGGAACGAAACGCAGTTTATTCCGTGGATATCTCATGATAAAGAAGTGATGAACTAAATCGGTCAAACGGAAGAGGGGATTTACTTTGAGCTATGCTTGAATAGAATTTGCCTGCCGAACGGAGGTTAGCAAAGCTGCCGCTAGGAGCGCCTCTGTTTTGACATGACTTCTGCTTTTTACCACTAGGGGGACTGTATCCCGTTCCTGCGTCTGATCAAAATACGAAAACAAATTCGAACAAATTATTCAGGAATGCAGTCTACATTACCCAAATTCTAAGAAAAATGTTTTGTTATGCTCCTCCTGCGTGACGGAATTTTTGTTTATGATTACATTATCATTTCCATTATTTTATTTTACTTTTAAATATTATTAATTAGAAATAATCAAATAGATAGATGGCCAAGGAAAATTCATTTCACAATTTTAACAACATTTATTTCATAATGTCTGCAGATATTTCATACCCTTTTGGTCCCTCTTCAGGGGAATATTTTATAAAATGGCTATGTCAAGACTGAATGAATCCAATATGGTGGAACTTAGTCAGCTGATTGGTAAATGATATGTCTTATGTCTTAAATTAAATTGATTATCAATCAGCTGACTAAGTTCCACCATATTAGGTTCATTCAGTGTCGACATGGCCCTGCTGGTGGAAGGTTCTCCCCCTCAAGTTGAGACTGTAAGTACCATATTTTTCTATAAAATACTTCTCTAAATAGGTGCCAAAAGAGTATGAAACATGTAAAGAAGTTATAAAATAAATTATGTAAAAATTGTGAAGTGAATTCTTGTTGACTTTCCAATATTTGATTACTTCTAAGCACGAGTAAAGGGTCATTTCTTTATTAATATTATATATTATTATAATATATAATAATATATTATTATTATAAAATGAATTTTAGTTACTATATTGAAAGTTCTGAATTATGAATTCAATATTTTGTTTGCCAGCAGAATGGAAGCTACAATGCTGTGACTGGTGTTGTCGCTGGATTGAGAGACGACGAACCAGAAGTTGTGGAAGTGAGGCTGTGGAATGACACTGTTGCCAACCTGACACTAATGGCACTAGGAACTTCCGCCCCTGAGATTCTCCTTTCCATTATTGAAACGGTTGGACACAAATTCGAAGCTGGCCCCCTCGGACCTGGTACCATTGTTGGTTCTGCTGCTTACAATCTCCTTGTCATCACTACAGTCTGTATGCTTGCTCTGGATGCCAACGAGATAAGGAGAATAAACAGATTCAAGGTAAGAAAACCGTCTTAATCATGAAAATTCTTTTACAGGTTGCCAAACTTTTATAATGCCAACAGCACGTAGTTGTCTTGTGACAAGTTTTGCATGTGGATCTGCTAGGTAGCTTTTTCCTAAGCAATCATGCCCTGGCAGCCAGTACATTGTAATGTGCTTGTTATATGAATAAATAGTTTTGAAAATGTCTGTTATTACTGGATGCATACAGTATCTGTCTCCCAGTTCCTTTAGTGTGCTCAATGAGTCAGTGAATAGAATCACAACTCATCTGCCTGTCCTGGGAATGTTGTTCCCTTTTAGTAAAAATAATATTTTTTTAATTTTTGTTCCAGGTCTTCATTGTTACCGGCTTGTTCAGCTTTTTTGCTTACATTTGGCTCTTCGTGATATTGCAAATTATATCGGTGAACGTCGTCGAGTTGTGGGAATCCATCTTGACTTTCCTCCTCTTCCCAATACTAGTCTTCTTCGCTTACTCTGCGGACAAAGGCTGGTGTGGGCTTGGTGTTATCCGGAAAAGCAAGAATAAGCAGCAACTAGAACTTGGGCCACTACGAGGAGATGAGAGTGAGTATTTATATGAATGCAAAGAACAGGTAGTCCATAGTATATAAAAATAATACTAATATTATAAATATAATAACATATAAAGAAGGGCGTAACAATGTAGTGGTTGGGTCTTTTTGCGAAGACCACATCCAGTTACTTTTGAAGTAGCAGTAGTGATTTATAACAGTTACTCGTACTCGCTGATTAGCTTATAGGTTCTTTGCTGGTTATCTATCACTACTTGACTCGTTATCTACGGTTATAATTCATTTTAGATAATGACAAACAATATTTATTAATAAAAAGGTTAATATGATCAAAATCAATTCTCTCAACTATGAAAAAGTTATTAAGCATTAAAGTTGACTGTTTTGCAGGTAATGAAGGATAACAAACAACGATATTTGTAAACAAACATATTTTATTCCTTTTCTCTCTTTTTTGGATATTTTACATTTATTAGGCATTACATGCTATGCGTTTCCGCTCGCTACGCTACGCTCCGCTCGCTCAAGAAGATGTCAAAACCCTAGTCAATTCAACTCGCAATTAATAGAATTATATTAATTTTAGCGACTCTTGTCTACCCAACTCACTAAAATTAATAGGATTCCATTCATTTTTCGAGTAAGAAACCAATCCCTTTTTCTTTTTCAGGAACATCGCGAACTAATTGCAAAAGACTCATTTTTTCTCACTACCATAAGCAGAGCTTTTTCGTAAATAAACTAATTCACTGTTGAAGGTTACTTTACTCCCAGCAAGAGCCAATACAATTGGTCAGCAGAATCCTTCAATAGGCAGGCAAAGGAGTTAGGCGCATGCGCCGAATCACTGATACAATCACTACTGCTACTTCAAAAGTAACTGGATGTGGTCTTCGCAAAAAGACCCTAGTGGTTTATTACCCAACAAACAGGAATCAAATCTAACATACGGCTATAGCCTGTTCAGGTAGACGGAAAAGTTCCCGACGGCTCCACCATTTGTAAACTCTCATTTCAAGGAACAACACGATACTTGAAACATTCTAAAATCTGATTATGTCTCGTTTAAGACTAGGGAAGGCTTTGAGAGGTCAGACAAAGGAAATAGCGTCTAATATTTATCAATACTTAGCCAAAGCTAAGACTAAAAACGTTCTAAACCTCCAGTGATAAGGTTATAACAGAGAGACTTTTTATCTCCAATTTCTTGCACAGGGAATATTTTTCCTCCAACTAAGCGATCTCTTTGAACAGGCTATTGTTTTTAGTCTTAGCTTTGGCTAAGTATTGATAAATATTAAATACCATCTCCCTTGCCTGACCTCCAAAGCCTTACCCAGTCCTAAAAGAGACATAATCAGTTTTTATTGAGTTTCAAGTTGTGTGTTGTTCATCGTAATGGAAATGCAAATGGTGGAACCGTCGGGAAGATTTCCCTCGTAATTTCGCACATGGAGAATTAGAACTATTCCATCTAACTGAACAGGCTATAGTCAAAATTATTGGTTAATTGGAAACTTACTGAAAAGAAGGAAGGGCTTTGAAAAATAATGACAAAAATAAAATCTCAATATATGAGATATATTACATAAATAATGTTTCCATTACTAAAGTTATATAATATTTCAGGTGAAAAAGAATTAGCAGAAAGAAATTTCTTCAAGGAAGGTAAAATAGACAAAGAAAATTTGGCAAAATTTGTTCGTGAAGTGAAGAAATATCCAGGACTCACAGACGAAGATGCTGCAATTTTGGCTGCTGCAAAGTAAGTGAATAAAAAAAGTTACAATATTTAAATGAATGAACATTTATACAAAAAATATTGCATTATTTATGTATCTCTGCACAGGCTTGTTAACTCACAGCCACATTCAGCAATGTGGTACAGGATCGGTGCGGTGAGGACAATATCTGCTGGTAGACGTGTGCAGCCAATTTTGGATGCTCGCCTTCAACAAGTGAGATTATTATTATTATTATTGATTTTTATGCATCGCTTTGGTAACGATGTGCATTTTCTTCAATACGTTTTGGTAGAGGGCAACATAAAATGGTCTGTTAGCTCATCTTTTCTTTAAATGAGTGTACATTTTTCTTATATTTGCTATGCTTTTATTAGAAAATTTGGCTTGGTATTCATTTAGGTGTTATATTTTATTGTAGATGTTTATGTTCTTTAAATGTTTCAATATTGTGTCAATATGGTGGCTGTCATCTCCAAGGAGTTCTGTCATGTCATATGGGACATCTAGTTCACGTCTTAAGTAGCACTCAGTCAGTACATGTTTGATTGTGAGGTCTGTGTTGCATGATCGACGTCTAGGTTTGTCCGTATTAGTCATTAGGTATTCGTGAGTCTGATGGCTGTGGCCAATGCGTAGTCTTGCTACTACTACTTCTTCACGCCGTCACCTTCTATATGACGAAGGCCAATCTTTAACTGTAGACTTCACTGTCCTTAATTTGTTTTCTGTAGAGTTAGTCCAGTCTAGTTGCCAGTTATTTAAGGTAGTTTGGTCAGTGTACCTTGATTCGTCTTTGTAGTACAACCAAGTGGTTGGTAAGTTTATTTTTCCGTTACAAGTTTAGCATGTCGGTCCGCATATGTGCTTAGTCCTAAGTTTTCGTGTCCTGGTAGCCACCATAGTGTTACATGTTTACCGTAAGTTCGTAAGTTATGAATTTGTTCTTTTATTTCCGTGCATGTAGGATGTGTGGAGTATATGTTTTGTAAATATTGTAGAGTCACTGCAAATGATTATGTGTGTTAGGTGTGATGATGGGACGTTATTTAATGCGAGGAGAATGGCATGCAGTTCTGCCCCAAGAATGCTGAAGCAAGGAGGGAGTTTTTGGCTGTGTACTTCATCTTCCGTGATTGGAGCAGCTCCTACGCCGTTTGTTGTTATTGACCCATCAGTGTAGAGAAACATGTTGTTTTTGTGTTTAGAAGTTAGTTTTGTAAAGTATTGTTTGTATAGCAGATTTGACATGGGGTTTGTCTTCTTGAATTTTGTCAGTGTTATGTCTATGTTAAAATTTTGTATTGTCCATGGTGGTGCTATTGAATGATTGTGTGTTTTTACATGTGGAATTACCAAGCCAAAATTTTCTTCGATTTCCTTACATCTAATAATAAAAGGTCGGATATGATTTCTTTTTTGTTCATAATCCTTCATGTACGTATTTTGTATTATACCACTAACACATGAAGTAGGAGGAAAATCCTTTACTTTACAAAAATATCTCTTTAATAGAACATTTCTCCTTATATGTAAAGGAGGTTCTCCTGCCTCTGCAAGTAAACTCATAACCGGACTAGACCTGAAAGCACCTAGCGATAATAGCACCAAGTGAGATTAAATTATATGAGTTTTTAATTGCATCTGATAAAATAGTTTAATGTGAATAAATTGTAATTTGTGCACTTTATTCATCAGTTTTGACAATTCTATTTGAAAGTCCTATTTTAATAGCGGTACAAGTCCATTTTACATCATTCTGAGATAGAGAGTCTTAAAGAAAAGTTTGCTAACTGTTAGATAACCTGTCTCACATAAATGTTGGGTTATCCTTAATGTATAAAGAGAGGTTAAACAAATTAAAAAAACTAAAATGAAATATTATTTCAACATTTTGTTTTAACTATTCCAATAAACTCTCTCCATTATAGTCGGAGAGCCAGCAACGCACTTTTCATGAAGTGTTTTACGAACCCTGAAATTTTGCTATAGTGTACCTCTTGGGTAGATAAGAAGGTAAGGATGTGTTTCCTGGACATACCTTGGAACACCAGGTACTGCGCATAGGGGAAAGGTGCAAAACAATATTGCCTAAAAATAGTGTTTTATTCAGAAGCCAACTATTATTAATGAAAAAAATTACAAATTAAGGCAATTTTAAAATTAATAATAAATAAGGAAGGCACTTTTAAGGGGGTTAAAATGTAAATTTAAAAAAAAAAACAATGTACCAAGTTTTTATTTTTAATATTAAATGAAGTGCTTTATTCACGCTGCGATTTAAACAGCGTCTTCAATAAACATATTTGAAAATAATTGCAAAAGGGCAGACACTTTTGTGGGGTTTAATTTTCAGGAAATATAAAAATAAATGTTGCCTATGATAGATTGCAATACACTGTGCGTAACCATAACAGTGCATGAGACGACCGCGCAGTGTTGGTTGTTTTCTGTGCTCTCATTGGTTCTTGCTCACATGATCTTGTACAGCTGTTCCGGTTTTAATGGCAGCGCGAATGAAACTCTCATTTAATATTACAATAAAAACAATTATTATTATTTTTTTTTTACGTGTTATACCCCTTAAAAGTGTCTGCCATATTTATTATTCATTGTAAAATTGTCTTAATTTTACATTAAAGATAGTTGGCTTCTGAATAAAACTATTTTTGGGAAATATTTTTTTGCACCTTTCCCCTATGCGCAGTACCTGGAGTTCCAAGGTATGTCCAGGAAACACATACATACTTTTCTTATATGTCCAAGATGTACATTATAGCAAAATTTCAAGATGCATAAAACACTTCATGAAAAGTGCGTTGCTGGCTCTCGGACTATTTGATTAGAATGAATCAGCGCCCCCTAAGAGGAAAGCAATTCGACCTAGAAGATCTATTGTGCCTCTTATAACCTGCTGGGTCACTTACAGCAGCCCTGCATCCTTGACAAACCCTCTCATCTTCCGAGGTGTAAGCTCAGAATCTCTTCCCGGGTCTGTTTTGCACTGCCAAAGTACATGAAGCACCTTCTTGCGAGTACTGTACAATCACAGATTTTATTTAAAAGTGTTTCCTCCTCTGTCCCACATATCCTGCATAGGGAGGTTGTAACCAGGCCGATTTTGTGTAGATGTTTGTTCATCTTTGCATGACCTGTTTAAAGAGCAACAGTTTCCCTCAAAACCTTCCAGTGTAGGGACAAAATTGTCTTTGTTTGTTTCCTATCTATTTTGCTTAAGAAGAAATGCTTACGCTTGAATGTCTTTGCGTTTGGATTCTTTGCCAAATGCCTAGGTTTTTTTTTTTGTCCTCGTCCAATGACCAATAATTCCTTTGGCTAGGGTTAGATATATTCCACAGGCTGGTTCTTGACCACAAATAGTTTCTTTGGCCCCTAACTCTCTCCATTAATTAACAATTAAATTAAAAATTTAATATTTGAGAATTTTCTTGATTTTTATTTTTAAAAAAAAAAACCTAATTGTAATCATCTCATTACCATCGTTGATATTCCTCCTCCAAATTTTTTCAACCAAACGTTTGGTGTTACCTTCTTTTTTTATTATTATTACTTAAGCAGGCTACACATGGTAAGGCAGGCCTGTCAGTTCAAACTGAACAGTCCGCCTGAAGGTTGGTCGCCCGGTGGACTGACTAGCCTCCAAACGTTCAGGCGAATCTGAAATATCTTTCAATCTCAATCATCATGGCCTCTACTACTGACGACAAAGCCTTAGCACTTCTCGGTTCGGTAGTTGTTTTGGGTAGAAAGAAATAACAAGAAGGATCGATTTCCTTCCATTTTTCTATCAATTTTAAATACGTTGCTTCTTTCTTGCAACGGTCTTGATAGTTTTTCTATTTTACTTGCCCTAGACACGGCTCACAGTCATAAATCGTGATAAATTCCTCTAAGCTGGTGTTTTATCTTTTGTGCAACATGGTTTTAATGGCCTCAGTACCACACTGAACTGTTTGACCTGACAGCGTGATATCCAAACAGGCAGCCATGCCATACACACGTTCAGACTTGCCTTTGAGTTTGCTAGGCCGGCCGGATGATCAAACATATTTTTGATTTTTCTCTGACCACTTGAACAGTCTTAACTGACAGACCGGCCGTAATATATACACCTTCAGGCACCTGGCTTTCCGGTGGACTGTTCAGGTCAAACTGGCAGGCCTGCCTGACCGTGTGTAGCCTGCTTTATGCTTGTGGTTAGTTTGCCGTCTTTCTTAGACTATATTTTTGAACCTACAATCTAAATGGTGTTTTCTTCTAATTTTATTATCATAACTTAATGACAATCAAGAGTTTTACACTACTTCTCTCCCCTAACTCACACTTGTCATAATATGACGTAAATCTTTCCCAATAATCAATTAGGCAATCCTTCAATAAGTTCTCTTAGATTACATTAAGATTTATCTTGGAGTGTTAAATAACAAATCATTCATCAGATTTTATCATTTTTTTAAAATAGGTTTATGAAGTGATGAAATCAGATACAAAAACAGAGATCCCGGCTCCCCGACCAACTCCAGACATGAAGAATAACGCTGTCGTTGAGTTCCACGCTGCAACAATTGCTGTTAAAGAAAATATTGGGAAATTTAACGTAACAATTTGGAGGCACGGGAACGTGGATACTCAAGTCCGAGTAAGGTGAGTCCCAAACTACAAATAATAAATTCCTTATCAAATATATTGATGCCATAAAAACACATAGATGAATGTTTGTTTGGGTTACACTCTTTCAGAATGAGTGCCACAGAGAAAATTACTTTAACATTCCTAGAAATAGATTATTATGTTTGATTGAATTAACCAAAAGCTTTTTTTTATGTTTTTTTTTTTTTTTTTAAATACAAGATGGAAGTAGCCATAGCTACAAGCTCAAAGTAAATGAACAAATTAATGTACAATTTACATCAGTGAATCTTTGGTGAAGGTAAAAAATAATATGTATATTAAAAGCTATTAAACACTAATAATATTTCATAAAATATGTCAAGTAAATTAAATTATGACAACAATTAAAATAACTATTGACAAAAATGTATAAAATACGAACCAATTTAACAAGAGAATACTTTAAGATTCCCTGAATCCATTAATTAATAGTACCTTATATTATAATGATTCTTAACATTTTAACCTGATAAAAATAAGAAAATAGTTTTAAATTTCCTATCGTGTGATAATCCGAACTTTTTAATCTTTGACTTCAGTAATTTGCATCGTTTTTTTTTTGGAAGCGTTGATTGTCGGGGATTCGGTCAATGTTCTTATTTAATGACACCACATTTTATTCTTAAAATGTATTTTTATTAGCGCCAACGTTTCGGCTTGCTCTACAAGCCTTCTTCAGGGCTGTAAAAACATATATGGTATAAAAATGACAAAAGGATTGATAAATTGACAGAAATTTGATATAATTACCGTTTGAGATAATTTCTGTCAATTTATCAATCCTTTTGCCGAAACGTTGGTGGTAATAAAAATACATTTTAAGAATAAAATGTGGTTTTATTAAATAAGAACATTGACCGTATCCCCGACGATCAACGTTTTTTTTTTGTTTTTTTTTTGTTTTTTTTAAATGTGAAATCAAGATTGGTTTAGTGCTTTTAATTTGTTGTCACACATAATATCCAACATATAGCAGCTATAATTAAGTTTTGTTCAAAATGTTGCTTGGCACTATTTTGCCCCGACCTCTTCAATTATTTATCCTTCATTGTGAAAAGCGCCCACCATCCAAACTGAAGATTATCTGTTAATTAACATGATATTTTCCAAAGTATAGTTGAAACATTAAATGTTGTTCAGGCAATATTTATTTATTAATAAATACAAAATTTCTGTTTTTGTTTTTTTTTTCTAAATTGAATGGTATTATATGTACAAAGAATTGTTTTAGGGTACAAACTATTGATGGAACAGCAAGAAGGGGAGAAGACTATTTACCAATAAATGAAGTAATAACGTTTGAAGAAGGACAGAGAGAAAAACAGGTTAATAGTTAATTTGTTATAAACTTTATATATGAAATCATTTATCATTGAATGATTATAATGAGTACATTAATGTAACCTCTCAAAATTTCCTTAATTAAGCCCCACATAAAAATTAATTTATAATGATATCTTTAAGACCTTCACTACAAAAGACAGTCAGAAACTCTTCATTTATACTGATGGGTCAAAATTCAATATCGTTGTGGGAGCAGCAGCTGTTATAGAAGAGCAGACACTAACTGTAAAACTACATTACAACTGCAGTACATTTACTGCTGAGCTCTTCGGCATACTTTTTGGTTTTGAGAGTGTACCAACTTCGGACAGACAAGACATGGCATTATTACACTGCTTGACTGAACTCACTTCAGGCACTAAAGGGAAAATACCTTCTCATCCCTTGTTCTAAAAAAAAAAAAAAAAAAAAAAAAAAAAAAAAATACTGAATTGACAATAAAATGGACAGCATAATACGTAATGACTTGAAAATCCCATATAATATGTCTGAACTTCTTGCTGATAGACAGTATCTTAACTTATCTACAAAGTACAAGATTATACGATCTCACACGAAGGTTCATATTCAATAAGGGCATATTCATTCAGACGTGATGTTAAACCTCATACCGTATTTTGGGGTGAGTTCGGACAGGTAGTATGAGTTCGGACAATAGTGAATGGCGCAGGAAATCACGTGACCTGGAGCAAACGTTTTCATTAGGGTCATAATTGGCATGACAAATACTATCGATATTGTATGTTTCCCATGTAGGTAAGGCGAAATCGCCCTGAGGACACTTTGAAGTGAGTAACAAATATTTTAATGTGAGTTGTAATTTCCATGATTTTCGAAATGCTAGAAACAAACGTCTGGGTAGAGGCTCTAGAAGTAATTAAACCCTAATTTTTCATATTTTATAGTAGGTTTACATGTTGGCTAATGATACATAAATAAATATATTAATTTATTTGATTCAAAAGCTTTTTTTTCTTCGTTAAGTAAAAAACTCGCATACCATGGGGTGAGTTCGGACATGTATCAATTATACCCGCGTCCTTTTGGCTTAAAGGAAAACAGTATTTATTCCAAAGAGGCTTTGAAAAATTTGGTTGACGATGTCAAAACAAAGAAGAAGACTCTGAAAGAGGCAGCTTATCGATTTTGGTATTTCGATGTACAATGAAATACCTACATCGACTTTAAATGATAAAGTTAGAGGAATGCACACCAAAAAAAAGTGGCAGCCAAACAAAATTGAGTCAAGAAGAAAAAAAAAAAATATCAAAGGGAATTTAAGCTGCAGCTGAATGGGACTTTCCATTAACTCGATTGAGATATTCGCCAAATCGTAAAAACATATTTGGATGGTCAGAAAACAATTTGCAGGATTTTAAAGCAAGCTCAGACTGGAATGGTTTTAAGGCTTTATGAAAAGGAATCAGCCATAACGGAACGCCTTACACAAAGCATCAAAATGTGTAGAGCAGAAGTTGATAAGGAAAAAGTGAAAGAATATTTTGTTAGTCTAAAAAATATTATAGAAAATATTTCTCTTTAGAATATCGTCAATTATGACCGAGCTCACTCCAACTATAGGTTAAGTTAAGATTTTTACAGAAATTAAAGGCTGTCCGAACTCACTCCACACATAGGGGTGAGTTCGGACACATTTTAGCTATAAGAAAAATTGAAAATTTTTGAGATATTCAAAAAACAAAATACACTATTCGATAGAGGAATGTTAAGGGTTCATAAATTAATTTTTCCAGATTTTTACAAAAATTCTGTCTTTTTTAATTACGAGAAAACCTCGAAAATGTGTCCGAACTCACCCCAAATGACGGTAATATTTTTCATTTTATTGATACTTTAAATTAAAGGCCAGAGGCCCGGTGGCTGTGACTGTTAAGACGTGAGCACTTAACACTCTGTGCCAAGGGTCAGGGGTTCGATTCCCACTAGGGTTGGTGCCTTTTCTTTAGAAAAAAGAAAAGGCATCAGCCCTATCCTGGCTAGAAAAGGGAGTTGACCAATAGATAACCCGTCCTAAAATTCTGAGTTAATTATAATGGACGTTAAAATTTAAATGAATAAATTAAAGGTGCTCATATAATACTATATATCAGTTCATCCATTATGTAATGTCGGTTTTTAATATTTTGTCTGTTTATGCTCCCTCCTTTTCAATTTATTTTTGTTTACATTTTTCATTTATTATAACATCAAATACACTTTTATTTATCATGTTTTGATTGGTGAAACTTATTTATTCTGTGCTGAAATATCGTTTCAAATGGATCTCCCAAGACACCACTTATCCCGTGTTATGCTTTGGTTATTCGGTTATGGAGAAAATGCTGCTTCAACTTATCAAAAACATGTAGACATATAAGGCGAAAATGACATTAGTGAGCGATGAATGCTGCGGTGTTTTGAACGATTTCTTGCGGGAAACCGCTGTCTTGAAGATGAGTCTCGTACAGGTTGACCAACTCCTGCAGGCTACTGTAGAAGAAAATCCTGTTGTAACAGTCGAAGAGCTAGCAGAAAAACTTGAATCTACACATTCTACAGTCCACCAACATTACTTATGGGATGACCTGAGACAACACAGTCCTGATTTCTTAGAAGGCTTATCTAAGTGTGTTACGATATGAAGCTTATAAAAATAAATAATATCATTTATTCCAGTAATTTATCACTATCTACTCATAAAATATTATATATTTTGCAAAGTTGCAAGTGTGGAACTAGTCATAAAAACATTTGAGTGAAGAATTTTTCTAATTATTTTCTTTAATCTTAGGTGACTGTTGAGATTGTTAATGACAATAAGTGGGAACCAAATGAAGAATTCTTCCTGAGACTTAGTTTGCTTAGATTTGAAAACCAAAATGTTGAACTTGGCCGGCTCTCGATCATGGAAATAACAATAATCGACGATGAAAGTAAGTCCTGAAATTAACTAGTATTGTATTCTATTAATTATGTTTTTGTTACTGTATAATTTATTTATATAAATTTTAGCATCCTCTTATCATTAACAAAGAATTTAAGGACGGGTTATCTTTTCTAACCAGGATAGGGCTTCATTTTCTTAATATTTTTAGGGATGATCTACATGCTTCCTAACTGGTTACATTATGATTTTAAAACATGTTGATCTTTCTGATGTTCTTTATTTCTGGTAACTAATAGAAGAATATATAATTTTACGCAAGGGCTCACAAAGAGAAAATGTAATATGTAAAAAAATAAAGTTCATGAATAACCCAAATGATTACCAAGAGATAAATTACAATCTTTATTGAATTGAATATAACTTTATTTGTGTTTAACATAACTGCTTTACAGAGAAATTAAATGATTTTAACTATAATAAATGATAAATTCATTCATTGAGTATGATAGTAAATTATGTTAAAATCAATTGAATTCATTCAACAAATCTTGAGCAGATGAGACTCTGGTTTGCCAGTTTAGAAAAACCTCGAGCCTGAACTAAGTTTGGGAAAAACTGTCAAGTGGTCAAACAGCCTGAAACTCCTTAAACAAAATGTATTTATAGTGATTATATAAACTATTGAAATTTGATTTTATTCACATAGGTGGTGAAAGAGTAAGGAGACGAGGAGGTAATTAGTTGAAATAAACAAATCCATTAACCTAGTTATTGCTGTCATCGCCCAGCACAATCACTTTTTTTTTTATTATTATCAAAAATTTGTACAATCAATAATAAAATTAGTTTTTGTACAGTTCATGCTTCAGTAGTACACTCAGAATTATTCACTTCAAGTGTTTTATATAGCACGTTTAGATAGATGGAAAAGTTCAATTGCTCATGCCCGGACATTTGAGGGAAATTTCGCTTTCACTCTCTCTTCTGCTAGACCATTTGAAAAGCTGAATGAACTCTTTTTAATATCTAATCTGAAATATTTACATATAACTTCATATGCAGCCAAATTTAAAAATAGGAAAAAGGCAATTAATAAAAGAAAAACTGAAATACCTAGATATTTTTTAATTTAATAAACGAGACGACAAAGAATGACTTATTTTATGAAATGACAAATAATTATTTTGGAAAATTGACATTTTCCCTGTAGCTATCGATTTTAAACAGCTGATATACATTAAAAATGATTCATCTTGTTCATTTAAACATGGCTCTGCCTGGGGAAGGTTCTTGGAGGAGAAGGCTGTAATTACATATTACACTGGTCCACATTAAATTTGCAGTTGTTCAAGGTTTTTAGGGCAATAGGAGAAATGACAATTATTTTAAATTTGTGAACAATCTAATTAAAAAGTATCAACAGTTGGATGGCAATATGTCCCAAAGAATTCATTTTTTTCGTTCTCATCTTGATTTTTTTCCTTCTAACTTCGGTGATGTAAGTGACAAAAATGGTGAACGATTCCAGCAAGATATCTTGACAATGGACAAGAGATAAAAGGGCCGATGGAATGAGTCAATGTTAGTGGACTACTGCTGGAGAAGTGATACCACAGAAAGCAATTACAATAGACAAACAAAAACTAATAGAAATTCTTAATTAAACAGATTTAAATATTTCAAAATTCCCAATAAAATTTTCAAAATAAGAGCTAATTAAAAAAATATATTTGTGTTTTTGTATTCAGTTGCAAAGCAGTATACAAATATAGTATTCAATTGGAAGGCAAACAAAAAGTTAAATTTTAAAGACCAGTGTTATTTCAAGTGCTCCTTTATTTTTTCTTTTTTTTTTTGGTGAAATCAACCACATGGGTCATGGTCACCGTTAAACGAGAAAAAACTTAATGGTTGGATTCTATTTGAATTGTATGAATTGAATTTATTGAAATATGCATTTATTATGGATTAAGATAATTTGGAAGAAATAATAATTAGGATTTTATATTGACTAAGATTAACACTCTCGGCTGAGGCGAGGCAACCCCAGCTTCACAAGGCTACTCGTATACTTTGTTACAAATACATATTTTGTGGGCAGGTCCGGAGAGGATCTATATCTTCCTAAATTAATGCATGATGTTTGTTATATTTTATTAAATAGTCCTGTTTCCTTCATAAAATTAATTAAATTAATTATTGCTGTTTTGGTATCACCCAATGTTTCATCTAAAGTTTCTGAAATATCGTGAGTTCTTCTTTCAAGTTCATAATTTGAAAGAAAAACTCATGATATTTCAGGAACATTGGATGAAATATTGGGTGCTCCTGAAGAGGCATAAAACAATAGAAGAAACATGTAGAGCCAAATGAAGGAGTCATGAAGAGAGTTGTGTCTTGATTGAAATTTGACCTTCTGCCACATATGAACATAAAACCTATCGTTGTAAATACAAAATTTACAAGAATACTTTTGCTTTTTTATATTTGTAATGAATAGTAGAACCAATTTTAGCCTTTCCAATTGTGTGTGTAGAATATATCCTGTACAGATCCCAGGTTTCGTTTGACAACACATTTTTTTGTTATGTTTCCCTCTATATTTGTTTTTTTATTATTGAATAACATTGTATGGCCATTGCTGGGGGAGTGTTAGAAATAACTTCCACTGAATAAGCGCACTAATTCTTTGTGTAAATAACTCTTGAGTGTTGTGTTTTAGACCCCGGAATCATTATGTTTGAAAAGAGAGGAACCGTCGTAAAGGAGAGTGCTGGAAATGTGTCTATTGGTGTAATTAGATTCAAAGGTTCCGACGGAGACGTATCGATCAAATGGCGTACTATTGACAAATCTGCTATTTCTGGCCGAGACTATAAAGGAGGCAGTGGCGAGCTTAACTTCAAACATGCCGAGGTAAGATATTATTTTGTCATTAATTCAACAATTTTTAGTTCTTTATTCCAAATTTGTACTGTTCCACATTTTTCTCATATATATAGTTACAAACTAATTAAAATTATAAAAATAGAAAGCAGCAATTTCAAAAGAAAACTTATCTTTACTTTTTTCCATAAGTTACAATATATATATATATATATATATATATATATATATATATATATATATATATATATATATATATTTCGATAAATAACTAATAACGACCAAACTATTAATTATTAAATTTATTATAATGAACTATAAAATTTTGCAATCACAAACTGAAACAGTAGGTCAGTACAGCTTCGTTTGCTGCTATTTATAGAAGAATTATTTTCTTGACAAACTACATTACACTACTGGAAAAAAAATTATAAAAGTGTTAGTGCTGAAAATTGCAAAAAACTACACATTTTGAATTATCATATGAAAAAAAAACAAAAAAAAAAACAGTCTCGCCTTTTTGGCTATCATCAATTATTTGTCTACAGAAAGTTAACTTTTTTTTTCTCTCTTTAAAAAAAAAACACCTTTGTTTCAAAGGCCATATTTTTTTAAATTACATTAATCTACATCAAATAAGTGCATAAATAGTATCTACATATCCCTAATTGTTGTATCCATACTATCAGGATAAAATACATTAAAAACTGATTGATTGCACTGCACAAATACACTCGGGATGTTGAAATTAGACTGAGGAGCTTCTTGCATAGTTTCCCAAACTTTCAGTGCCCCTAACTTTCCAGTAACTGAAGGTAATTAAATAATACTGTGAATTCGCGTTATCTAAAGTATCTCTAGTAATATAATCGAGTTAGTTTTATGATCTGTTTACTTGAGTTTTGTCCATCTAGTTATGGGAATCGGTCCTCTGTGCATTGGCATTGCGGTATAACCGTTTGTTACATAGTTTAAAGCTAATGTGATTTTTATAATATGCTTTCTTTTGCTAAACTTGTTTGTTGAATTCCTTTTTCAGACACGAAGGATCCTTGAAATTCCAATAATTAACGATCTAGACCCTGAAAAAGATGAACATTTTGAAATTGAAATATTTGACCCGACTGGAGGAGCCCGTCTTGGTGCTATCAATAGAATTGCTATCACTATTACTAACGATGATGGTGAGTTTTGTATTGTTTATATTGTATTATATATTATGTCCAGAACCACAATTTATTGAATAAGTGGGCAAGAGGCAGAAGCTCAATTAAATATCATAATTTACCTTACTCTTTTAGCGTCTTTCCTCCCTCCTTCCAGAGGGAGGAAGCCCACTTCTGAGATTGCCCTTATGATGCAATTTGGAAGTGCTGACTAGAAAATTTCACGTTTCGGATCCCATATATCACAAAAATAATGGTGGTTCAAATATCTATATTTGAACCATCATTATTCCAATAAACATAAAATCTATCAAAAATAATCCATGCAGCTGAATTTTTCTTGGTGGATATGTGTAAATTTTCATAATTTTACGTATCAAGACCTTGAAAGAGAAAGGGTGTATCACAAAATCCGGATGTTTGAAAATCGAAGTCAAAGTTCTGAAAATGCTTCTGGATAGTAAGGGCTTATGTTTACTCTATGGAATGCTGATTCATAAATCTGATTGGAAAAGTATGCAATGTAAATTCAATGTTTTAATTTTAATTTATACAAGTGAACAAAATGCTAAGAGGGGAGTTTCAGACCCGGGATTCACCCTTGCACATCTAGGAAAATAAGACATTCAATTTTTCATAGATGATGGTGCTATTTACTGTCACTTGAAACTGTGAGAGAAGTAAAGGTGAACCAGAGAAACGAGGCGAAGCATCGTGATACCTATACCTTTCTGACTCAGAAAAGAAAATAATAAAAAAGTTGATTTTTCAAATTCGTGCTTTCTCTTCCAAGGTCCCTCCTATATGTGCCGCAACTATTTTTGTAAACTCCATTATTATATGTTCTTTACTTAATGTTTTCAGATTTCTATACAATGATGGACAGGCTGATGATAATGACAAACGTGAACATTGACGCAATTCGTATTCATAGTGAAAGCTGGGCGCAGCAAATTAAGGAAGCCATGCTTGTTAAGGGAGGAGATGTTAAAAATGCTACATGTTCTGACTACTTTTTGCATTTCCTTTCATTTTTCTGGAAGGTAAGAAATTTACAAGGTTCAACATATATATTTTATCAATTTTTACCCCAATTTTCTAAATTACTTATACATTTATTTGCTATTGAGATTTAAGCATTTCATTAGGTCTGCTAAGAGGGTCCATCTTCATTGAATATGGACAGAGTAAACCCTTATAAAAGGGCAACCCACACGACCTTAGATAGCGGAGCCACGAGGGTGGAGCGGAGCCCGTTTCACCCTCATGGTTCCACAGGACGGCATTAAAATAGCTGAGCCTCCACTGCCGATCTTTTCTCATTTCTTCTAATACGCTTTCGGTATTTCTTTCTTTAAAACGTTTTCCTTGCTATTTTATTATTCAGGGTTTTGTACCAGTCAGCAGCAGGCTTAAAAACTTTTTTTTTTGTTTTTGTTTTTATTATTTTATTTTTTTAAATGTTGGTGGTACTTCTTTTTAAAAATAATATCAAGTCAAATATCTCGGTGTCGGTATAGTATCCACAAAACATGATCTCTATGTACGCGTAAACTGGTATATCACAAATAAGGCACTTCAGAGGGGCACCAACTATGCAAAGGGACCGGGTAGCAGAGGGAAATCCCCATACAATAGGCTCAAACTGCATTTTAATTTGACTCTAGCAGATACAAGAGAGACTAAAGCTTAAAAAATGTACTGCTAGATATCGCAAAAAGCTGTCACAGCGGTGGCTTTCAGTCCCGAAACGAAGAAATAGCCTTGGCAAAAAAGTGGCTATCAGTCCATGGACATGCAAAACACTTGTCAAAAAAGTAGCTATCAGTTTCGAATGGATTAATACTGTAGCGGTGGTAATAAAAATTTTCTAAACAGAAGTAATAAAAACGAAAAAAAATTGTTATACCTATAGACAAATGGTTGATATGTGTTACAATTAGTGATTAAATTATAGGTAAATGGATACCGATTAAAACATAGAGTATGGATTACATAAAAATAGGTACTGGGTGAATAAATACAACCTGATAGGTAACCTACTAATTAGAAGAGGGAGAACTGATCCTTATATTTCTATATTCCTTCAGAAAGGGCTAAAAATATATGTTAATTAAAATATTAAAAATTGTTGCTACTTTATGTAAATTGTTTACATTTATGTTCTTTTTTACAGGTATTGTTTTCATTAATACCTCCTCCTCAAATTCTCAGCGGTTGGCTTTGTTTTGTCATATCACTCATCGGTATCGGCATAATGACAGCAATCATTGGTGATTTGGCCACCATATTTGGATGTTTGGTTGGACTTGAAGATACAATGACTGGTAAGTTGCCTCCTCGAATTGCGTACAAATTGTGTTTGTTTTTTAGTCCCTTTTTTGAAAAAGTAGTAAAGTGAAGACCAGAAAAAATAATAATCATTCGTAGACAATTATTTTTGTGTCCTTTCCCTTTATGTAAAATCTTGTCTTTATATTTACGATATCTTTTAAGTTGATTACAATTTTGATGAATGAAACTGAGGATTCGTCAATAAGTACTGGTTAGAGTCTCTCCTATATGCTGAAAATATGTCATATCTTAATCTAAACAAACAAAATAACTAATTTTTTAGATAAGTTTAATCAGTAAAAAAAAAAATAAAAATAACAAATAATAATAAAAAATTAAAGTAAAATTAAAGATAGATTTAGTCAGGGTTTGGTTTTGAAATCTTAATACAACTACATTTTTTATAAGAAAAAGCATTTTATTTTTATGAATGTTTCAGCTTGAAATTCAAGCCTTCATCTGGGCTGTAAAACAAGGAGGGAATTTTCTTGTAAAAAATGTAGTTTTATAAAGATACCAATACCAAACCCTGACAATATTTACCTTCGCATTCCCAACGGTCAATGGTCACTCAATTAAAATGAAACCCATTGAATAAGAAATTAATGGAATAGATGTTCTGAAAAAACAAAACAAAAAAACAAATAAATTTCTGAAAACATTACGCAGCATAATTTTGACTTGGATATTAACAGGTTAATGAGTTTTTATTGTTACGATTCATCATTACGTTATTCTGGAAGGCCGATGAAACTTCATTTCACACTTTAAACTTCCCTACACGTTTCACACTTTTGTAGTGCCTCTTCAGGGCAATATTTTATAAATAAAAAGGGTTATAGCCTCAACTTGAAGTAGAGAAAAGTCAAGACTTCTGAGCTTTGACAAGAGACACTTTGCAAGGTTCCTTTGTTTTCACCGGGTCTAACGGAATTTGAGAAAGCTCTGTAATCCAGTTGTACTTAACATCTAATTAACAGCCTTAATTAGAAAAGAATTTTCCGAAAACCTTGCATATCGACTTTATTCCCATGCACCTACCTCGGTAACAGTTATTATTACCATATTGTAATAAATACTAATAAATCATTCATGTAGTTGAAATTTCAAAATGATTATAATTGGTGGAAGGTTACCTTGCTTACTGTGGCTGTGAATAATTTTAATTTCAGCTCCTGCTGAGGTACTAAAAGTGCAACTCCTTGCTTTGAATAATAAATCTCCCTCTATAAGAGAAATTTCAAGCAAATTTTTTAATAATATCAAAAATATTGTCATAAGCTTAGACATGGTTCAGAATTGTATTAATATAAATGAAAAACTCACATATTTTATAATTAAAGACACAGCAAGATAATATTTTTCTAGTATAAGTAATTCGAATATTTTTGGTTTATATTTAGCAAAAAATAATAAACCATTTGTTCTATGTTTTTATGTTTGTTTTATTACTTATTATTTGTATTGCTTAATACACACAGCTCACGTCATACAACTTCATTTAATGTTTTTATATATTTTTTTCTTAAAATTCACTTTAAAACTCTTAATTTGAACTCATCTTCACTTGAATGTTATAAAATAAAAAAAATATCAAAGAGGCAACTTCATCTCATGAATATTTTTTATTATTACCATAAGCCTGTCTACAGTCCCTCTGCCTCAAACAAGCTTTCGTAATTTTACAATATCAATAAGAAAGGACAATTTTGTTTAGCTGTCATTAGATTTTGTGTGCTCAACGCAAAAGTAGTAAACATTTTTATGTTGAATTATGCCTGTGGAAGTTGTGTAGTGAATAGATGACTTCATTTATTAAAATGAATCAAAATTTATCTTTAAAGATATTTCTTCGAACTGTGTTACATTTTTCCCTGATCAAAAAATGTTAAATTATTTTGAATATCAAATTAAATTAATAATCCATCAGATGAAGTTGTATATTGTGTAATTATAAACACCAAGGGACTTCTCATAGAATTGGAGGAATCAATGAAAGTAGATTGCATTGCATGAATTGAATATTGCATATTTGTTCTTGTATTTTGCATTTTATACATATATTTGTTTAAGAAAATGTTAAATTTCAGATCATTACTTTGTAAATAATGCATGATAGTGTCTTTAGTACTTGCTAAGAACGGTTGTACACTATAAAATTTCTTTGATAAAGAAATTCATGAAAGAGATGTAATGACTTTGAAATAACTGTATTACACTATGTAAAATTTTAGTGTGATGTCTTCTAAGAATGAAGAATGTATAGCTGCTGCAGAAGTTACTTCCTCTATAGCAATTGTTGCTTGGCGGCTGTTTTAGCAGATATAGTGTGAAAACAATTAATTTTTGAGAGTTAAATTGTGTATTGCTGGGGGGGGGGGGGGGTTGAATGGGTCCAATCAAAGTTTGTCCTACAATCTTCAGTGAAGGATCAAGAAATGAAGTTTAAAAATAAAGTTTGCCGCCCAAATGTTTTGGGGTGCTATAAACACAGCATACTTATCAATTTTTCAAAAATTCATTTCAGTTACTTAAGTATTAATTTGGAAAACAAATTGATTATGAATTTTAAATAATTTTAATATAATTTATTTGTTTATTCATTTGGAGGGCTCTACATCAAAGGTGATCTGCTCAAAAGAATAACAAAAAAAAAAAAGAAGTATTACTCTTATCTGATAACAGCTAACTAAGTCCAATGTGCTTGTAGATTGTCTCTTTAATATTAAACGAATTTTGATAATATTTTAAATGCATTAAATTATGATGATAAGTTTGAACAAATTTGGTGAAATGATTTTTGAAAGATTGATAAGCAGCTGGTTAGCTCCTGAATATGTGATTATGCAGTATTTCCAGGGAATCTATCAAAATTGATTCCGCGAGGATAGGTAGGACTATTTATAGTTTGGGGAAAACCTGCTTATTGTTCCTGGGATATTTCGATTGTTTAAGTTTTCTTTGAAATCATTGGGGAAACAATTGTGGACTCCAGTGATATTTAAGGCTGCTCAGGTAGATGAAAAAGTTC
The DNA here is from genome assembly GCA_946811695.1 of Gonocerus acuteangulatus. Lineage (NCBI taxonomy): Eukaryota > Metazoa > Arthropoda > Insecta > Hemiptera > Coreidae > Gonocerus > Gonocerus acuteangulatus. The sequence continues at coordinate 12,963,089 of OX328131.1, forward strand.
AGTTCCCTAAATTTTTAGAGAAATATTCCTGACAGTGCCGTCATTTGCAAATTCCCATTTCAAGTAACAATACAATACATGAAACACTATAAAAACAGTCTTGCTTAGGACTCAAAAAGGCTTTGGAGGTCATGCAAGGTTGATAGTGTTTAATATTTATCAAGAAATAGCCAAAGCTGAGGCTAAAAGCATTTTAAACCTTCTCATATGAAGTTTTTACTGAGAGAACTTTGACTGCCAATGTTCTGCACCAGGAATACATGCCATACACTTTGAACAGGCAACGTTATAGTCTAAATTATTTTCAGCCTTAGCTTTGGCTAAGTATTGTTTGATGTTAAATAATATCTCCTTTGCCTGACCTCTCAAAGCCTTCCCTGGTTCCAAACAAGACAAAATCAGTTTTTATTGAGTTTAAAGTAGCGTGTTGTTGATTGAAATGGGAATTTGCAATTGGTAGAACCTTTGGGGAAATTTCCCTCAGAATTTGACGCATACAAAATTGAACTTTTCCATCTAAATGACCGGCTAGTAATTTAGGAACCTCGGGACAATTAGATGAAGATATCCAATATACATATGGGTGCATTAGGAAGAAATGTAATTGTCTATTGAATATTTTTATTTTAACGTCCATTATTATTAACTACAAATTTTAGGACGGGTTATCTACAGGTTACCACCCTTTTCTAGCCAGGATAGGGCTGATGCCTTTTCTTTTTTCTAAAGAAAAGCCACCACCCCAGAGTGGGAATCGAACCCACGACCCTTGGCACGGAGAATATTTTTAAGCATTCAAAACATTTCTTGCATTTATGAATTTTTTATTAATGAAATCATTTCTTGATTCCTCCAATAGTGTTATTTCTTAGCTTAATTTCTTCCTAATATAAATTATTCCATTTATGTTGATAATTCATTAAAAATGTTTCAATTTGTCTTTGTCCAAAGCTACCAGGGTTGATTGCTTGAACTAATGAAATTCTATTAACTAACATTTGCAACCATTCTTTTTGCATCCGTACTAAACTATTTGTCTGCTATTTAATTTCTTGGATCTTTTTTAACTTATAATAACATCGCTTTATGAAAACATTAACTCTCTTATCTGAATGAGTTTAATATTGCAAAACTTTGTAAAAATACACATATAAATTGTTTTATGTATATTCTGGTATTATGAACTTTATTGTGCTTTCGAGTGTACTGCTTTCGCATTTGTTTTGACTTGTAGAAAAATAAAAATTTATTGCCTGAGTAGTTTAGCACTTAATTTAATTGTACGTAAGTAGCACGAAATGTATTCATTGCTCTAAGAAGATAAACAAATATATTGTGCATAAAAATAAATGTTATTATTACAGAAATATATTATTTAAATGTGACAGTAGTTAGTGTAATATAATGCTATGAAAGTTCATCATTATTTATAATTTTATGTTATACTTTTTTTTTTTAATTTTTAATTAACAATTACTTACTATTTCAGTAGTAAATGATCATAAGTTATTCATTTTTCTAACTCAAAGTTTTTATAATTAGTTTTTTTTTGTTTTATTTTAGACTGTTATGTTTTCACAAAACAAATCCTACATAAAATTTGAGATAATAATATAAGGAGCCAACGGCCATAGCCACGTTGATTGCACTGGTTCCCATAGATCACCGAAGTTAAGCAGCGTCGGGCGTGGTCAGTACCTGAATGGGTGACCGACCACGTGCTGTTGGCATTAGAAAAGGGTGGCAACCTGTAGATAGCCCGGCGCTAATGGCCAAGATGTAGATGCGCCGTTAAAAAAAAAAAAAAAAAAAAAAAAAAAAAAAAAATATATAAGGAGTGCTAATGACCCTGGGAGTCGGAGCACCAATAATTAAAAAAAAATAATAATATAAGGAGTATGTGTTGTCAATTTTAACTCTGCATTGGGGCCAATGGTTCTATTGGTAGGGGCGGGTGGTTTTTATGGTACCTCTGTCCCGTCCATCAACAGAAGGTACTCCTCCCTCCAGTACCTTCCTAGGTTGGTCCCGTATACTCGGCATCATACCTTAATTGCCTGTCAGATCGCTTGGGAAGTCGATACAGCGTCACCGTCCCAATGGGACCATTGCATCTGATCCCGTCACAAATTTTTTTTTTTTTTTTTTTTTTTTTTTTTTTTTTTTTTTTTTTTTTTTACGGCGCATCTACTTCTAGGTCATTAGCGCCGACATCCAGGGTACAGCGAGGAATTTTCCCAACGAGCCTTGAGATGAGAAAATTCCTGCCGGAGGTGGGGATCGAACCCACCATCTCCCGCTTATGAATCCAAGGCGCTAACCATTAGACCACGGGAGACCCCCCGTCACAAATATTGAAGTTTGTGAATTTTCTTAAAAAATATTTTTTTCTCATTATTTGGGTCATTTCAACAGTACTTACGGAGCCGTTCACTGATATAATCGGAATAAATCGTTAGGTGAATTATTTCATTATGAAAATGAAAAAAAAAAGTAGTTCTTATCTTATGCATGTTTCCCAAAATGCCAAGAAAACATTTGATCTGACCACCACTAATGGGAGTTTAAGTTTGGGGTTATTCTAGTATATTTTTGAGGACTAATAGAGCTCGAACTCAGAAAATATATTTATTGATAATATAACCCGCTGGCTCACTTTTATCAAATACTGAAGGGCTTAGAAAAGTACCCAAACATTTTTTTATTTTCATGATTTTGACTTGGGTGATTAATTTACACCTATAGAGAGTAAATATCCACTGGTTTGGGTGATAGAGCTCTCTGAAAGAAGTGGGAGGTCTGAAACTGAACATAATGTCCGTTACGATACTGCGAAATCAGTGCTTCTATTATTTATTGTTTGGCATTGAGCTGATTCATCTATTAGCAACATTTTAATATTTATTTCATTTCTTAGATGTCTACATAGGTTCTCATTTTTTTTAGACCTTAAAATTCATATGGGAATTTGTTAAGGCCAAAAAATGGCACCTGTCCTATTAGGAAAGATGCACCCGATGACGGTACTCCGGGATTGCACCTGATCCAGGGCTAACAAAACAAAATCCAAAACATCCAGGGTATGTTTAAAATGTGTGCAGGCGCTAGCCCATATGTTTATATGGTGTTAAAAAAAAAGAAGAAAAATATGTATGGAGGACAAAATTTTAGAAACAATGCTATGCTTGTAATTTTTATAGATAGTTATTGGTCTCCAGACCCTCAGCCTCAAGATGGTTTTGGACAAGTGGTGAATCTACTAGAATTGTGCAAGAAAATGGGCTCATTTGACCACAACTCTGGTGAAAATTTATTGTATGTTTGTTGTCAATGGCAAAAGTTATTTTGTTCCAATGAAAATTCGTAGTAATTATAAATTTCAGAATTATTATTTTCAATGTACTCAATTATTTTTATGCTGCTGTCACAATTTAAATTTTTGTTTCTTGATTGCAAGTAGAAAAAAACAATTAACAACATAATTTGAGAATGATGAAGTAGTATTGAATAATCTTTAGTTCACGCTTGAGAATGGATAATGTGATTTACAGCAATAACCCTGGTCGCTCTCGGCACTTCATTACCTGACACGTTCGCTAGTCGGACAGCACTACTCGGAGGGAGGTATGCTGACGATGCGATAGGCAACATAAATGGAAGTAATTCTGTGAACGTATTCCTCGGGCTCGGACTGCCCTGGATGCTAGCTGCGGGTTACCATACGATGCAGGTTAGTTTTATATTTTTCTCTCGTGTTTAAATAGCTTTGACTTTTGTCGCTCTGGGCACATCTCTCCCCGACACTCTCGGAGCTAGATCTGTCACTAGATTGGAACGCCATGCTGACGGAGCTCTCATCCATATTACTGGTAGTATTGCGGTGAATGTACTCATGGGTGTTGGAATGCCTTGGTTTGTCGCTGCTCTCTATCACCATATTCAGGTATAAAAACTTAATTTATACCTTTTTCATAGGTAAAATTAATCTTCTTTTTTGTAAGTGCAAAGATTCAAATGTTTTTCTTAGTATATGTTGACATATCAAAATGGTAGGATAAATTAAGTATATGGTCCAAGAGCTGGTAACGCACATTTCATGATGCGTTTTATACACCTTGAAATTTTACTACAGTGCATTTCTTGGGTAGATAAGAAAGTAAAGTATCCATTGGCTAGACTTACCGCGAAACACCAGGTACTGCACATAGGGGAAAGGTGAAATAAATATGGTCGGCCCAAGAAAAGTGTTTTATTCAGAAGCCAACAATCTTTAATGCACAATTGCCTTAATTTTAATGAATAATAAATAAGACAGACACTTTTAAGGGGGTTAATATGAAAACAACAAAACAGATTTAAACTCAGTTTTCAATAAACATAATTGAAAATAATTTCAAGAGGGCAGACACTTTTTTGTGGGGTTTAATTATCAGCTAACATGAAAATATATGTTGCCTAAGCTAGACTGCAATACGCTGCTTGTAAGGGTAAGAGAGTGAGAGCACTGATCATTGGGGCAGTTGTGGTTGTTTTCTGCGATTTCATTGGGTCTTGGTCAGGTGAGCTTGTACAGCTGTAAGGGCTCCACATTTTCACTCTATCATAGGCTACATATATTTTCATGTTTGCTGATAATTAAACCCCACAAAAAGTGTCTGCCCTTTTGTAATTATTTTCAATTATGTTTATTAAAGACTGTGTTTAAATTGAAGCATGAATAGAACACTTCATATAATATTAAATAAAAATAACAAAAAGATCACTCAGTTCAGAAAAAAATGTCTTTTGGGTGTAATAGCGTTTTAATTGTCTAACTATTCCAAGTTGAAGATTGTTAGTATTCCATACCCCCAAAATCCTCTCAGCCCCCCTCGGAAATTATATTCTATATACACCTGAACATGCTTCTCATTAACTAGCCTTGTTTTATTGAAAAAAAAAATCCAAACAAAATAACAGCAACCAATTAAAAAATAAGGCAGACAACAACAAAAAATTAATAACTGAGGTAAATAGAGACAAAAAGTCCGACTCGCAGGAACTGCGTCATCTTAGCGCGGTTACGTAGATCTCGAAGAAATGGAATAGATTAGCATCACAAATCACAGGAAACTGACAGTAGCCAACTTACACAGAAGCGGATAATTCTTAATAAGTCAAAACACCTATGTACTGAAAACTTACTTACTCTTCGACTTTTACTGAGAAGGCTCTATTCTAAACAACCAAAAATTCTTTGTCATTCTAAGAATGTATCTTGTTTTACTAGCAAATTCATTTTACTGTAATATTTATTTATTTCATTATGAGCTACGCAACTTTAGCGATAAGCTCATAATCAGGAAAATCTCGAAATTACTGTAATAATCAACTGTAAATATGTGCTTAATGGCTAATAAAATTCCATTCTGTCGTGGGTTAAATCTTTCTATAAAATAAGAAATAACGATAACTTCAGTTGGAGGCAGAGTTGGGCGTAATCATAATTATGATTACGATTATAATTATAGACTCACGAGATATAATTACAATTACGATTATAATCACAGACTCAGGAGATATGATTACGATTACGATTATAATCGTAATTACAGCTGTGATTACGATTACACTTGTAATCACACCTGAGGTTATAATTACAATCGTAATCACAACATTTTTCTGTAATTACAGCACATTAACATAAAATTACGACAGACACACTCCAGACTCTCAAAACTATACCCTCTGATGAACAGAAAAACATCACTTCGACCTTCACTAGTAACACTACTTTACAAGACCATGATCCTCCCAATACTGACTTACGCCTGCCCTGTGTGGTATGGAACAAACTCGACGAACATCAGACGACTTCAGACTTTACAAAACAAAGTGCTGCGGATTGCAGCCAACGCCCCTTGGTTCGTTCGAAACACCTTGCTCCATCGAGAACTGGGAGTTGATCCAATCGCATTTCACATCGAAGAACTGACCCGAAGGTATCAAGACAAACTACCTCTTTCTTCAGCTGCCACAATCTACCACCTTGGAGTACCTACAGCCCGACGCCTCAAGCCGAGGCTGTATCAAGACAAACTAACTCTTTCTTCAGCTGCCACAATCTACCACTTTGGAGAACCTACATGGTCGACGCCTCAAGCCGAGGCTGTATCAAGACAAACTACCTCTTTCTTCAGCTGCCACAATCTACCACTTTGGAGAACCTACATGGTCGACGCCTCAAGCCGAGGCTGTATCAAGACAAACTACCTCTTTCTTCAGCTGCCACAATCTACCACTTTGGAGAACCTACATGGTCGACGCCTCAAGCCGAGGCTGTATCAAGACAAACTACCTCTTTCTTCAGCTGCCACAATCTACCACTTTGGAGAACCTACATGGTCGACGCCTCAAGCCGAGGCTGTATCAAGACATTTTATTTTAATGTAAAGAGCAATTTATAATTTTTATTTTTATTTTTATTTTTTTTTGTTTGTTTGTTTGTTTTCTTTTTCTTTCAATTTGTGGAAAAAACAATTGTTTTGGTCCAAAATAAAAATATTTTTCTTCTTCTTCTTCTTCTGTAATTACAGCTGTAATCACAAATTTCTTCTGTAATTACAAATGTAACCAAAGAAACAGCTGTGATTACATTTGTAATTACAACTAATTTTTCTGCAAGTACAGCTGTAATCACATTTTTTTCTATGATTACGGCTGTAATCACAGCTGTTTCTGTGATAACGAACGTAATCATAAATGTTTTCTGTAATTACGACTGTAATCATAAATTTTCTGTGATTGCGAACGTAATCGAACCTTTTTTTCTGTGTTTTCCGCACTAATAACAAATTTGCTCTTGTGAATATAATTTCAAGCATTATTTTTTCCCATTTTGATTGGATATACTCACAATATTTCCTGTGATTAGAGTTCTGATTACACTTTTCCTCCGATTTCACCGATGTGATTTCGGGCCAATTGTCAACGCGTTGGAAACTAGCTTGCTACCTTAAGTTGAGTACCTCTTCTGATTTGACAAAAATCCTTCTTGCAAGTTCAAAATTCCTCGTGTCATTTTGAAATTTTTTTATAGAATATGTTAATTCTTTGTTTTGAAATTTCGCGAACATTTAAAACCCCCTTAAAAAAATTACGATAATTTGAATCACCGGTATTTTCGTAACCTTTGTGGTCTCAAAAGAGGATATTTCTCATTTCCATGTGAACATTTGGTTTGCCTTATAAGGTTGACGCCATAAGCTTGTTTTCTCCCTTTAGAGAAAGGGAGAAAACAAGCTAATTTAGGCACTTAATTAGTTAACAATTTTCATCAAGTACCTAATATAAGAAAAAAACAAAACTTCATCTTAATTAATCTGCTATACTTCTTTTATTCTCCTAAAATTACAATCTAACAAATAGTTTTCTCATCTAATTATGATAAATAAAAAAAAAAGGTTGCTAGTAAACATTTTATTAAAGTCCTGGAATAAAATAATTTTAATAACAAAACATATGTTGATACGCTGTTAAACGCACACACAAAAAAAATAGAACAAAACATTTTATCATTATCCAAAAATTCTTTTACAGGATGGAAGATAATTAATATGAATAAGCAATAGTGTCGTCACAATTTCGTATTTACAATTTCAATGATGCGTTCGCCCTCAAGATGGCACGCTTCCTAAACTTTTCGTCACTCAACCGGTTGCATTTAGGCATGTTTGTCATCGTGGCATACGAAAATAATCGCTCGACCTGGGCACTCGATGGCAAATGAGTGTTTGTTTTTTTAGCACTTTCCTCCGAAGGAAAGTAGCTATTGAGGTTGGACTCATGACGGAATTTTTGAAAAATTTCTTCAAATCTTTATCGATCCTACCTAGTAGACACCGAAAATGACCCCTGTTAAAATTTATATATATATATATATATGCATATATATATATATATATATATATATATATATATATATATATATATATATATATATGTGTCTGTTAACACGATAGCGGCCAGAGTTTTTGTTTTTTCGTCACGAAACTTGGTATATAGCATTCAATTAGCAAACGATTGAACGAGTTCGTTAACCACCAAAGTCGGTCCACCGGAAGGGGGGGTTTACCCCGAACCCAAAACACTAATTTGACTATGTCAGCCGTAATATTTGTTAAATTTCAACGAAACTTGGTATTCGTAGTGGTAATATAGAGAGAAAAGTGAGATATAAAAATGAACTAAATCGGTTTATTAGAAGGGGGGGGGTTTACCCCGGACCCACAATACCAGTTCGCCACTACCAGCCGTGATTTTTGGTATATTTCAACGGAACTCGGTATTCGTAGTGGTAATCCACAGGTAAATAACTGTTGTAAAAATAAACTAAATCGGTTCATTAGGAGGGGGGGTTTACTCCGGACCCACAATACCAATTCGCCACTACCAGCAGTGATTTTTGGTATATTTCGACGAAACTCGGCATTCGTAGTGGTAATCTACAGGTAAATATGTGTTGTAAAAATAAACTAAATCGGTTCATTAGAAGGGGGGGTTTACTCCTGACCCAAATTCTTAATATACTCATACCGGTCGTAATTTCTGCTGTATTGTAACGAAACACGGTATACGTCGTGGGTAACTCATGAGAAAGAAGTGTTGTAGAAATGAGCTGAATCGGTCAATCGGAAAGCGGGGGTTTAATTTGTAATATATTTCAATAGAAAAGCCCGTCAGACGTAGGTTCACAAAGCCGCCGCAAGGAGCGCTTTCTACCACTAGAGTGACTGTATCCTGTTCCTGCGTTAGATCAAAATACGATAATATGAGGTTTTTTGTATTTATTACGTAGTGTAATAGGTACCATGTGTAAACATAACTCTGGAAGCAAATTATTAATTGATCAGTTACTCATTACAAATTTAAAAGAGAACACTTCATGTTTTTATTTTATTTATGTAGGATATTTTAAGCAAATTGTTCTGGAAAGCAATCTACACTACCCAAATTCTGAGGAAAGTGCTTAGTTATGCAGCTCCTGCGTGACGGACTTTTAAAAATATGTAGGTGGCTCGGTTCCACCCGGTAACTTTAGAGTGAGTAAGTTTGAGAGACCGGAAGTAACCTAGAATAAGAAGGGGTGGACGATCTATGTCCGTGAGTGACCAGAGCGATATACATGATCGGAAATTATCTAGATTGAAGCGGAAGTGAACATTGAGATGACAAATTTTGGCGCTGAGTTTATTCGGTAGCGCCCTCGTATCGGCGTTTCACGGTCGCTAATTTTTGCCTAACACTAGTTTTTATTTACGAACCTCATAATTAGGTGATAAAACTATTTGATACATTTAATTGTTGGAGAATGAAATTATATTCACAAGAGCAAAATTGTCATTAGTGCGGAAAACACAGAAAAAAAGGTCCGATTACGTTCGTAATCACAGAAAATTTGTGATTACATTCGTAATTACAGAAAACATTTATGATTACGTTCGTAATCACAGAAACAGCTGTGATTACAGCCGTAATCATAGAAAAAAATGTGATTACAGCTGTAATTGCAGAAAAATTAGTTGTAATTACAAATGTAATCACAGCTGTTTCTGTAATTACAGAAGAAATTTGTGATTACTGCTGTAATTACAGAAAAATGTTGTGATTACGATTGTAATTATAACCCCAGGTGTGATTACAAGTGTAATCGTAATCACAGCTGTAATTACGATTATAATCGTAATCGTAATCATATCTCCTGAGTCTGTGATTATAATCGTAATCGTAATCGTAATTATGATTACGCCCTCTGGTTGGAGGCTATGAGGAAGGTTAAATAGATAGGAGAATTCAAAACAGCCAACGATTAGCCACAGCCATCTTGATTACCACAGCCACTACTTCTTAGCTTATTTTACTACAATACTAATTTAACTGATAAATGCAATTTAAAAAAAAAAACAATTAAAAAGTGAGATAAACAAAGAGAAAAAGTCTTTCAAAACAACAAAACAAACACTTTTTTCAGTTTTAAGCGCTTATATCTCTGATTGACGTTGCCCCATCGAATATTGCTTCAGAACCTTTTTTGTAGAGAACTTAGCAAGCATTCGAATTGTCACCTTCCACTTACCACGATTTCCCAGCCGTTATCGAGATATATACGAAAAATGTATGAAGATCTGAAAACTTTTCATGTCTATTAATAGAATAATTTTTTTCGCATACTTCCTTAACTCCAAATATAACCAACATTTGAACATATTAGTTGGGATTAATTTCCAAGATGTAGAAAATATTTCAATTGAATCCCGCGATTCTAAGTACCCACAAAAAAATAATGACTTCCAAAAACATTGATTCTACTTTTCTCAGGAACGGTTAGAGATATCGCATTGAAAATGGTTTCATTCGTTTTCCTAAGTTAAGAAACCTATAAAACAAGTACCTGCAGGCATATGAACTCAAAAACGTAAGCGTTACGATTTTTTTGCGCGAATTTCGCCCAAACACTATCTTCCAGTGGGCGGAATCTGCTGGTTAACGACCTTGACCTTTCAAATGAGACGAAAGATTTTTGTACCAAAATTCATCAAAATCGGACCATTTTTGAGCTCGCTAGAGAGCGAACAGACATGCATATATATAAGTATATATATATATATATATATATACAAATTTGGGCCACCTATATTTTCGTGATCTATAGGGTCTGAAACGTGAAAGTTTCTAGTCGGCACTTCTGGATTGCGTCGTGAGGTCAACCTCATAAGCGGGTCTCCCTATGGAGATAGGGAGTAACCGCGCTAAAAATAGAGGAACTACTTCATGAGTTTGTTTGAGTTTAATATTATCAAATGTCAAGCACGTCATTTTGTAAGCTATATGCTTTATATGGCTCTAACGGTACTGAGACCTTAAAAAGAGGAGCAGGTACACAGAGGCTATTGTCCCATCGGCAAGCTACCGGCGTTATCTCTATTATGCCCGGCGTAAGCATATTATGTTTAATACAAGTAAAGGAAATTCTGGAATCGCATTTTCTCAGAAATGGTTAAAATAATGAAAAAAAGTGTGAGGACAAGTTTTGTACTTAATTGCACGATATGCAATTTTTGTCTGAACTATTTTTATCATAAATCTAAACGTTTAGCTGAAAAATCCTAAAACCTTTTTTTGCGAACTTTGACCTCGAATAAAATTGTTCATGGGATCGATAAGGGCTTTTCCCAATTCCCTTACAATGTTGTCCCTAACATTCAAGCAAATTTTCAGGTTGCTAGGAATTTATGCAAAGGTACTCATATTTTTCTAACTCATCTATTTCTAACAACAGAAAATTGGTTCTCATTTTAACTATCCTGTTTTAAACACAAATAAATTTACCTAATATAAGAATTACAAAAATCAAAAGCAATAAAAAACTAAGGGAAAGAGACAAAAATTACAAAAAGAACGACAAAACCCCGTTCATAAGAACAAAACAGACGTATTTGAAGTTTTAAGCACTTATTTCTCCGATTGACATAACCTAACCAAAAATAGTTTCAGAATTTTTTTTTTTTACATAATTTATTAAGCTTTCAAATAGTTTTTATCCACTTACCACGATTTCCCAACCGTGTTCGAGATATTAATGAAAGTATACGAAGTTCCCAAAACTTTTCATGTCTGTTCATAAAATATTTTATTCTAACCCTACCTTAACTCCAAACCTAACCAAAAGTTTAACATATTAGTTTTGATGAAATCCGAACATGCAGAAAATGTTTCAACTGAATCCCATGATTTTAAGTACCAAAACCAAAAACGTTATTCAGCAACTATTTTTCCAATTTTCTCGAAAACGGTTAAAGCTATCTCCTTAAAAATGGTTTCATTTGTTTTCCTATGCCAAGAAGCCTATAAAACGTGTACTTGCATGCATATGAAGTAAGCGGAACAATTTTTTTCGCGCGACATTCGCTCCAAAAACCATGTTCCGGTGGGCGGATTCTGCTGGTTAACGAACTTGACCTTTCAAATTAGATGAAAGATATTCGTACCAAATTTCATCAAAATCGGATAATTATAATCAAAATAATAATTATATTTTTGTAATACCAAATAATTAATTTATTATCATCTGAATGTACATTTAATATATGTATATTGTACATCAGTATTGTCCAAAAATATTATTAATTTAAAGTGTATATAATACGATGTTATTTGTATTTTATGGTTTGTGTTTTGCGAGGGCTTTTCAAACTATCGATGGTTATTTGAATTTAAAAATATTTTCGTGAATGTAATATATCATTACAATATATATATATATATATATATATATATATATATATATATATATATATATATATATATACAAATTTGAACCACTGTTATTTTCGGTCTCTAGGGGTTCTGAAACGCAAAATTTTCTATTCGGCACTTCTGGATTGTTTCATGAGATCAACCTTATAAGCGCGGTTCCTCCCTATGAAGGGAGGGAGGAACCGCGCTAAAACGTTATTCTGCAACTATTTTTCCAATTTTCTCGAAAACGGTTAAAGCTGTCGCCTTAAAAATGGTTTCATTCGTTTTCCTAGGCCAAGACGCCTATAAAACGTGTACTTGCATGCATATGAAGTAAGCGGAACGATTTTTTTCGCGCGACATTCGCTCCAAAAACCATGTTCCGGTGGGCGGATTCTGCTGGTTAACGAACTTGACCTTTCAAATTAGATGAAAGATTTTCGTACCAAATTTCATCAAAATCGGACCATTAGGGGGGCCGGAAAACCGCGAACAGACAAATATATATATATGTATATAAATAAATAAATATATATATATATATATATATATATATATATGTATATATATATATGTGTATATATATATATATATATATGTATATATATATGTGTATATATATATATATATATATATATATATATATATATATATATATACATATACATATACAAATTTGAACTACCGTTATTTTCGGTCTCTAGGGGTTCTGAAACGCTAAATTTTCTAGTCGGCACTTCTGGATTGTTTCATTTAATCTTACATTAAGATTGTTGGCTTCTAAATAAAACACTTTTCTTGGGCTAACCATATTTTTTTGCACCTTTCCCCTATGCACAGAACCTGGCGTTCCTTGGTAAGTCTAGCCAACACATACTTACCTTCTTATCTACCCAATGGATGTACTATTGCAAAATTTCAAGGCGTATAAAACACTTAATGAAACGTGCGACACCAGCTCTCCTACGAATAAATCTATTATATTATAAGATTTTATGTGGCAGAAGGTCAAAACTCATTTACTATTTACAATCATTTTTAACTTTTTCTTATTTTTTTCTATGGAAGGGGTTCAATAAAGCAGTTGATATCTTTTGCCCAACATGTTTCGTTCATTGTGGTGCTCCTCTTTTGGGGCTTTCCTTACCATGAAGTTCTCTAGGTTGAGTCAGGCGAAATATGCTAGAGAACATGACTTGAGGACTTCGTGATAAGGATAGCCCCTGGAGAGGTGCGACCAAAGCACGAAACATGTCAGGCAAAAGATATCAAATAAAGTAGTAAATGTGAACGAATGGTGTACTGCTTTATCGACCTCCTGCCATGGAAAGAAATTAGAAAAGTCCGACTCGCAGGAACTGCGTCATCTTAGCGCGGTTCCAGTTTTTTTTTTTTTTTTTTTTTTTTTTTTTACGGCACATCTACATCTAGGTCATTAGCGCCGACATCCAGGGTGTAGCGAGGAATTTCACCAGCGAGCCGTGGGATGATAAAATTCCTGCCGGAGCCTTGGATTATGAATCCAAGGCGCTAGCCATTAGACCACGGGAGACCCCGGTTCCTGTTCATATCCCTATTCTCATTTGAAAAGCATAGAATAGAAACAGATAATATTTTCCTCGGCCTTTGTACAAAGGGTTCTATGGCTTTTCCTGGAGTCAGGTCCGCAAGACCCTAGAATCCTCTTCTACCGATACTTCATTTCATACGTTTCAATGAATTGGAAAATATCAAATATTTTCACACATTCCTGTGTTCTTTTACTATAGTAATAATTCTACAGATAAAATCAATTAAAAAATAAAATAAAAAAACCAACAGCATAAAGGCAATTGAAAATATTCAAAAGACGTCAACGAATCTTTTTCTCTTGGCAAGCTATATTTCTAACAATGAATTGTTTTTCTTATTTTGCCTAATCTGTTTTATTGTAAAATACATTATCCAACTATAAGCAATTAAAAAATAACAAGGAATAAAAACAGACAAAAAGAACAGTTCGAATAAGCAAAATCAATTACTTTAATGTTTTAAGCACTTATTTCTCCGATTGACATCGCCTAATCAAAACTTTCATCAGAACCTTTTTTGTAGAGCATTTAGTAAGCTTTCTAATGGTATTCTTTCGTTTACCAAGATTCTCAACCTTTTTCGAGATATTAAGGAAAATATACCAAGTTACCAAAACTTTTTAAGTCTGTTAATAAAATATTTTATTCTAACCCTTCCTTAACTCCAAACGTAACCAAAATTTCAACATATTAGTTTTGATGAAAGTAGAACATGCAGAAAATGTTTCAACTGAATCCCATGATTCTAAGTACCCAAACCAAAAACGGTATTCAAAAAATATTTTTCCATTTTTCTCGAAAACGGTTAAAGCTATTGCCTTGAAAATGGTTTCATTCGTTTTCCTAGCCCAGGAATCATATAAAACGAGTACTTAGAAGCTTATGAACTCAAAAACGTAAGCGTTACGATTTTTTTTGCGCGAATTTCGCCCCAAACGCCATCTTCCAGTAGGCGGATTTTGCTGGTTAACGAACTTGACCTTTCAAATTGGACGAAGGATTTTTGTACCAAATTTCATCAAAATCGGACCATTCGTCTTCTAGCTAGAGAGCGAACAGACAAATATATATATATATATATATATATATATATATATATATATATATATATAAATAAATATATACATATATATATATATACAAATTTGAACCACCGTTATTTTCGGT
This sequence comes from Gonocerus acuteangulatus, assembly GCA_946811695.1. NCBI lineage: Eukaryota > Metazoa > Arthropoda > Insecta > Hemiptera > Coreidae > Gonocerus > Gonocerus acuteangulatus. Next base: position 12,978,103 of record OX328131.1, read on the forward strand.
CTCTAGGGGTTCTGAAACGCGAAATTTTCTAGTCGGCACTTCCGGATTGTTTCATTGTATCAACCCTATAAGCGGGGTTCCTCCCTATGGGGGAGGGAGGAACCGCGCTAAAAGTGAAAAATATATATTGGGTCATCTTTCAGAAGAATTAATAATTTTTAATTTTGCTCTACCCGTTTAACGTCTTTTTGACAACTCTTCAGAAGCACTTAAAATAATAAATTATTATTTATTTTTTCTTTTCTTGTACAGCACATATTTATTAATTATACTTGTTCTAATTGTATATTTTAATGTTTTAATTTTATAGACCTTTAATTTTATTTTGCACTCAACAAGTTTCCAGAGTAGGTGCGTACTCTAAAACCAAATAAATAAATAAAGTATTAAATTACCTTGAAAAATTGATATGTATGCTGTGTTTATAGCACCCCAAAACATCTGGGCAGCTAACTCTATTCATTTCAAATAAAGAATTTCTTTCTTAGCGCGGTTCCTCCCACCCCCATAGGGAGGAACCCCGCTTATAGGGTTGATACTATGAAACAATCCGGAAGTGCCGACTAGAAAATTTCGCGTTTCAGAACCCCTAGAGACCGAAAATAACGGTGGTTCAAATTTGTATATATATATATATATGTATATATATATTTGTCTGTTCGCTCTCTAGCTAGAAGACGAATGGTCCGATTTTGATGAAATTTTGTACAAAAATCCTTCGTCCAATTTGAAAGGTCAAGTTCGTTAACCAGCAAAATCCGCCTACTGGAAGATGGCGTTTGGGGCGAAATTCGCGCAAAAAAAAATCGTAACGCTTACGTTTTTGAGTTCATAAGCTTCTAAGTACTCGTTTTATATGATTCCTGGGCTAGGAAAACGAATGAAACCATTTTCAAGGCGATAGCTTTAACCGTTTTCGAGAAAATTGGAAAAATATTTTTTGAATACCGTTTTTGGTTTGGGTACTTAGAATCATGGGATTCAGTTGAAACATTTTCTGCATGTTCTACTTTCATCAAAACTAATATGTTGAAATTTTGGTTACGTTTGGAGTTAAGGAAGGGTTAGAATAAAATATTTTATTAACAGACTTAAAAAGTTTTGGTAACTTTGTATATTTTCCTTAATATCTCGAAAAAGGTTGAGAATCTTGGTAAACGAAAGAATACCATTAGAAAGCTTACTAAATGTTCTACAAAAAAGGTTCTGATGAAAGTTTTGATTAGGCGATGTGAAGCGGAGAAATAAGTGCTTAAAACATTAAAGTAATTGATTTTGCTTATTCGAACTGTTCTTTTTGTCTGTTTTTATTCCTTGTTATTTTTTAATTGCTTATAGTTGGATAATGTATTTTACAATAAAACAGATTAGGCAAAATAAGAAAAACAAATTATTGTTAGAAATATAGCTTGCCAAGAGAAAAAGATTCGTTGACGTCTTTTGAATATTTTCAATTGCCTTTATGCTGTTGGTTTTTTTATTTTATTTTTTAATTGATTTTATCTGTAGAATTATTACTATAGTAAAAGAACACAGGAATGTGTGAAAATATTTGATATTTTCCAATTCATTGAAACGTATGAAATGAAGTATCGGTAGAAGAGGATTCTAGGGTCTTGCGGACCTGACCCCAGGTATAGCCAGCCATAAAACCCTTTGAACAAAGGCCGAGGAAAATATTATCTGTTTCTATTCTATGCTTTTCAAATGAGAAGAGGGATATGAACAGGAACCGGGGTCTCCCGTGGTCTAATGGCTAGCACCTTGGATTCATAAGCGGGAGATGGTGGGTTCGATTCCCAACCTCCGGCAGGAATTTTATCATCCCACGGCTCGCTGGTGAAATTCCTCGCTACACCCTGGATGTCGGCGCTAATGACCTAGATGTAGATGTGGCGTAAAAAAAAAAAAAAAAAAAAAAAAAAAAAAAAAAAAAAAAAAAAAAAAAAAAAAAAAAAAAACTGGAACCGCGCTAAGATGACGCAGTTCCTGCGAGTCGGACTTTTTCTATAATGGAATCAGTAAATACAAATAATGAAAACATTAATCTGATTTATATCATTTTTCAGGGGACTACATTCGTCGTTCCTTCGACTGGCTTGGGATTCAGCGTTCTGCTCTATTCGGTCTGCGCAGTCATAGCAACCGCACTCCTTCTTGCTCGGAGGAATCTCACAGTGTTCGGGAAGGCGGAGATCGGAGGGCCTCTGGCTGGCAGGTACTTCTCAGCAACACTCCTCCTTCTTCTCTGGCTGCTCTATCTCGTTTTCTCTTATCTTGAGATTCATGGGGTAATCCATGTCAACTTATAATATTTTTTTTGAGTTTTGATGAGAAATAATGATTTAAAAAAGTTTATTTGGAAGAGTTGAATTACTGTTTTTAGACCAAGATAATCACAGAAATTTGAACGATAAGTTCATAATCATGAAATCAATTTTATTTACTGTTGAATCCAGTTAAATTATGTGAAAAGTATTAATTTTCGGAAATATTAGACACACAATTTTTTTGTGGGAATTTTGAAAAAAAGAGTTTAGACAAATCCTGCTTAAAATAAAACGATGTACATATACAAAGGCACAACTATTAACACTTTGACTGCATTGAAAACATACGCCAAACACAGTACAGGTTTTCTTGTCTAAAGCGATAAAGGCTTACATAGTGCCGTATATGTTTAATGTTGTTTTTTTTTTTTTTTAAAGAATTTCTTATTAAAAGGTGTTTTAAATAAACAGTAACTAAATAAACTTTTTGTTTTTTTTTTTTGTTTTTTTTTTGTAATGTTAACATCAATTCTCAATATTTCAATCTATATGAACCTAAACATCTTGGTCCCATTCAAAAATATTGACAATTAAAGGAAATATGTAAAACACAGTAGTGGATGTAGACATGAAGAACAGAGACGTAGTTAACACTTTGACATCCCGTTGTGATACCCCGTAAAGCAGTTAACGTGTTAATTTAGTTATAAAGGTTTTTTGATATCAGATAATCATAAAGATAAGTAAAAAAATGTTTTTTTGATTCTTAAAAAATCTATTTGGATGAGGTAAACTAAGATTTCTAAAAAAAAAAAAAAAATGTATATAGATATTGGCTTATTAATTAAATTATTTTTATATCATAGTATTATTTTTTAAGTTGAATAAGTAAATAATTTATTTTGAAATGGTTCTTAATTTAATTTTAAAACGATTAATTTTTTATAACATTTTATTTTGCTGGTTAAGTAAACTTCAAAATTTTATTTTTTGAAGATTTCAGTTAAATTTCTTTATTCTATAACAGCATAAATTTGTGTGCCTACACATTTAAGCTTGTAACATTATAAGACTGTAAACAAAAAGTTTTTATTATGTAATCAATTTACGATTGTTAAGTGCCTTTATAGTTTAACATGCAAAAATAAGAATTTGTTATAAAAGATATATATTTTTATTTAATATAACATTTAAGTCTTAGAGTAAAACAAAACAATATAATCGAAGAATTTTTCTTGAGTTACAGGAGAATAATTTTAAATATGTTTGGTTTTCATTCAAATCTGTAGTATTAAATTAAATGGATTCTTGTTTTTTTTTATAAGCAAACGATTTCAGGGACTTAGCCCCATTGCATGGGCGCAAAAACGGAGCTCAGTTCCTGATAACGTAAACTAATACAAATAACAATGGAAATTTGTGGCTTTTTATTTATCATAATGAAGTTAAATTTTCCACTAGATGAGCATAATTTTCTTTCTCGTAATTCCTACAATGAATATCTTTTCTTTTTTTTTAGTAGTAATTCATGTTAAATATCGATTCTTACTTGTTTTTTTTTTTCTATTTTTTATGCATTTTATTGAATTTTCTATACGTATACTCATGGAAACTTGAGCATAATTTTGTAAATAGTTGTGTGTCATTTTTACTATTTGATGATAGCATATACATTTTTAATGCAGACTCAGAAGAAGAAAAAAACAATAACAAAATTAAAAGGATAGAATTTAGATGTTTCAGAAAGATCCAAAGGATGGTAAAACAGGTGAGGCCCTCCAGTAACAGATTTCTTTCTTGGCAAAAATCTTTCAAGTGCCAAACTCATTATCAGCAACTTAATTATATATATATATATATATTTTTTGTTTTAAATTGCATCGCTGGGTATCACATGTATGTATGGAACGGCTTCTTTCTCCAGCGGTGTCGCTCTTCTCTCCATCGCAATATATGAACCCGACGAAATATTGCGATGGAGAGAGGAGCGACACCACTGGAGAAAGAAGCCATTCCATATATATATATATATATATATATATATATATATATATATATATATATATATATATATATATCTTTATCTTTATCTCAGGGGTCGGGTTCGAGTCCAGTAAAGTAAAACAAAGATAATTTTAAATAATAAAAAACCAAAACAAAAGAAAAAACTCATAGATAAGTTATATTCAGGCATAGGATAAACAAGCATTACCTTATACAAAGCCAGCTCGGTATTAACTGCATAGGACAGGATCTTCGTTACAACTGTATCTTCATTAACAGATTGAGCCTAGGCTTCATGAAAACTGATGACCATCTGTGCACTGAACTAGAGCTGCATTAGGAATGGCGTTGTTTCTTTTAAACTGCACTATATGTGGTTGTATCTTCTTGTAAACTGAACTGCTTTTAACAGACTGATATGTATGTGACTGTTTCTTCCATTACAACTCAACAGACTGCCATATGAGACTGGAGCCACCTTTTCACAGACTGAACTCAACTTTCATGGCGGGAGCGTCCTACCGGTATCCAATGCTACCTGTATAGACTGCTAGACAAATATAACCAATAATATTTGTTTATCCCAATGAATTTAACATATCAATGAGCTTTTTGATTTTCCAAATTTTCTGTGTTAATTTTAAAACTTTTAAATATGTAATGTAAAATATCATTACAATATATATATATATATATATATATATATATATATATATGATTTTTAGAGATGTTGAACTATTTGTATAATTTAGATATTGTTATAGTGAGCTGTTTTCTGAAGATGAGGTGCTGGTTTTAAAAGATCTTTGCTAGTTACAAAATATTTTGTACTGGAGATACTGACCAGTTTTATGAAAAGAAAGAAACTTAAAAATAAGACTTTCTTCCAATTCTTTTTTTTTTTGTTTTTAGTATAGCAGGTACATTAGTTTTTAATGTAAAAGTAATATTTATCTTTTTTTATTATTTTTTTAATATTGATTATATTCTCTAATGTATATATTATAGAATATGTTTCTTTTTTAAGAAATATATTAGGGGAATAAAGATCTGGCTTGTTTTATACAGAAACAGCAAATATTCATGAAATATTTGCAAGTTTTATAAATTAGTTACTTTTTAACAAGTGTATAATTGATTTTACAAGTACTTTTTAGCTTTTTTTGTATAAAACAAAGAAACATGAAAAAAAAAAAAAAAATAAGTGTCTATTAATATTGACAATGTATTCACAGAAAGGCTGACTTCTTATAATTTAAGTACAAAGAATAATTTCATTTGATGTTTTTTTAATAAAAATTTAATAAAGTGTTCTTTGAAATGATTTTTTTTTTCTTTATTTATTGAAATCCAATTACTTATTCTATTGATAACGAAAATATTTAAAGACAATGAGGCTACAATTCAACACAAAATTTCATAATATCGGCCAAGTTCCGGCCTACGCATACTGTGTGTATATTACAAAATGTATTAGATCCGATTTTTTACCCTGTAATAACTTTGAACTAGTTAAATATGATACACAGGTATTATACTAATAGATGTGAGTAAAATTAGAAAGTTTCATAATTTTACATTGAAGCGTTTCTGAGATATAGGTGATGGAAAATCGGAATTTATATGACACACTCATTAAAATTATTAGGCACTTCCCGAGAAGCTAGAGACTTCAAATTTCGCAGGATGATGGATAGATTTCGAAGGTGTACCCGTTTTGTACTTGTTGTTCCTTTGGAAACCCATTATTCCTTCCAAACCCCATCATGTGGAGTATCGTATGAATCGTATATTTGATGTTTAAAGAAACATTTAGACGCATCTTAACATTTTTACTTACATGCCTATTATTTACCTAATTGCCTTAATGAGTATCAGAGAAGGACATAAGGGCATTTCCAAATAATGATCATACTAGAAGGTGTTATAAAGTTATATAAATAAAATACTGACACGATAAAAAGTAGATAGAATAATAAAACATAGTTCACGTACCCACATCATCCTCCTCAAGCCAAACATCGACAGCGCCAACTCAAAATTCACTTAAAAAATATCTCCCTAAAAACTAACGTTGAAAAAAAAAGTAACCATGTTCAAGGCCCTCCCCAAAACAGTTTGCCTGTGAAAGTTATGATATCCTAGTATTCGGCCATGTTTTCAGCTCTTAATATCTTGCCAAGAACCTAATAATACCCTCTCACTTATTATTGCAATTCCAAGTTGGCCAGTTTTCTTTAACTTACATACAGCCGTGCTCGCTTTAAGTTACATAGATTTCATACAAACCTGATCATTTTAAGTCATCTTAGAGTTTATAATAATCCTGAATCGGCCTAAATCTTTAAATGCCAGACATTTTATAATAAATCCAATCGTTATAGTGGCTTTTTTTTTTTTTTTTTTTTTTTTTTTTACGGCGCTTCAACAACTAGGCCATTAGCGCCGACATCCAGGGTGCAGTGAGGGATTTTCCCAATGAGCCGTGGGATAAGAAAATTCCTGCCGCCGGTGGGGATCGAACCAACCATCTCCCGCTTATGAATCTAAGGCGCTAGCCACTAGACCACGGGTGACCATTTAAGTGATAGTGGCCATTTTTTAAAGAAAACTGGCCAAGTTGGAATTGCACAAATAAGTGAGGCAGTATTATTAGGTTTTTGACAAGGTATTTAGAGCCTAAAACTTGGCCCAATACTTTAACTTTCATAAGCAAACTGTTTTTGGGAGGAGCCTGGAACTTGGCCTCTTTTTTTCAATGTTAGTTTTTTGGGGGGATAAGAACTATCTTCTTAACATATGTTTTTTTGAGCAGGTTACAACTGAACACGGAATAAATTAAAAAGCACTCTTGAATTGAAAAAAATATTTTTTATTTGGTGCAATGTATTTATATCATTTTTTCTTGCATGAATGACTATTTAAACAATGATATTTTTTTTATAAGTCATATTCAAAGAAATTATACTACTGCCATTTCTATAGTTGTCTGAAATGAGGTCATCTTGAAGGGAGTTACTTTGGTCCAAATTGTATCAGAATAACTATGTATGTTGCAGCAGCACTGATTATCTAAAAATATACAATTTTAATTTATTTACAATTTGAATGTGAATTTCAAAATACCTTATCAGATATTTGCATTACATCATTGAATATGGACTATAATATTCCCTAAAATGGACTATAACATTGAATAAGAGCTATAATATTGAATATGGACTATAATACTGAATATGTACTATAATATTCCCTAAAATGGACTATAGTATTAAATATGAACTATAATATTACCTGAAATGGACTATAATATTGAATATGAACTATAATATTTCCTAAAATGGACTATAATATTGATTATAGACTATAATATTCCCTAAAAAATTGTTGTGAAATGTTCAAAAAGTTTTACGCTCGTTCAAGGAAGAGCATTATAAAACGAGAAAACAAATAGACTGTGGAAGTTTTCTCTATTTTCCCTAATAAAATAATGGTCTTCTTTGTTAAGCAGCACTTTTATTGCTATTTAAAGCCATGTCAAGCTTAAGGTTACAAATTAAATTTATAATTACTAACAAAATGCTAACTTACTGAATGAATCAAGGAGTTGTTCAAGGGAAAGAGACCGAATGCTGAGAATTTCATTTCTTTCTGAGATGTGAGATAAAACCATAATTTTGGCTGCAAGAAGAAAGAACATACAAGTGTAGAATTAATTATTAAAAATAACACCATGTAAGACTTCATTTGAACTTCACATATCCTTATATAAGGTGCTGTATAATATTTCATTGCTAATATATTTCTTGGCTGAAATTCAGTTAAGAAAAATTACCTTTCAAAATGTTTTGCCTTATGCTACAAGTACTTCGGCAGAAAAATCTCGAAGATTCAACAGAACATTAAATGCAAAGTTTATGCTACTGAATGATTTCATTATTTATACTGTTTTTATTTTATGTTAAAATGAAACGATAGATTAACTTTGAAGAAAATTGGGGGTTGACTTTGAAGAAAACAATGTCTTTGTGAGCGTTTTCAAGATATTCCCTCTCAGTTGCCCACAAAGACCATAAAAACTTTTTCAACTTTAAAAGATCTTATTACGAGCACAGAAAATTTATTTTACTTTTAATTATTGATGTAAAAATATTTTATTTATAATTGTTGCATAAAAAAAAAAGTCGTAAACATTATAAAAATTGTATGTAAATTTATTTATGTATATTTTAATGCCCATTTATGCGTAACAGATTTGTAGGGTGGGTTATATTAACAGGTTCCGACCCTATCCTGGCTAGAAAAAGATTGTAACCTAGAAAACCCGATCTTAAAGTCTATATTATGTATTAATGAACTTCCTTTTTACTAAGATTCAAAGCCAAAAAACATGTGATAATGTAAAAAAAAAACTATTGAGGCACCCAGAGCACATTTCCACTTAGTGATACATATTATTTGAAATGGTTGAAATATGTCTACTTACATTTTTAATTAGCTCATTTGTAGTATCTTTAATGATTATATCATAAACAGCTGTAGAAAATTCTTTTGCCTGAAAATTAAAAAGTATTCGACATTTTTGTTTCATATTTGGTTTGAATTTTACTCTAAATGTATGTATCAAGGACGCAAAGAATTAAACAAAACACTGATTCTCTTAATAAAATTTACAAAATAACGGAAAAATATTTCCCCCTCATGTCAGAAATCGTATAACAAAAAGTCTGTCACAAAGGAGCTGTATGCCTAAGTTGCAGTTCTCGTTGAGAGCTTTCAGATGCATCATATATTAATTACTAATAATTTCCTTTTAACTATTAAGTGTGCACTCAAAAGCTGGCGTTTCCTCTTTACCCCAATTTTTTAATTCATTTTGAAAACTACTCAGAAAATAAAGAAACACGTGTATTTTCGTGTTTTTTTCCGTCGTTAAAATATATGATGGTGACCCAAGGTATATGGGTGGTGGCTTTTCTTTGCAAAAAAAGAAAAGGAATCAGCCCTATCCTGGCTAGAAAAGGGTGGTGATCTAAAGATAACCTGTCCTAAAATTCTGATTTAATTATAATGGATGTTAATATTTAAATAAATAAATTAAATTTAAACTTTTTCTTTTGTTTAAAAAAAAAAATATCTCGGCGTTGGTATAATATCTATGGAACATGGGCGTATATAGAAAATAATTTCGGGGAGACCATTTCCGGGTAATGGAATACTAATAATTTAGAACTTGGAATAGTTTTAACCAACTAAAACGTTATTACACACACAATAAAATATTTTTTATGAAATAAGTGATCTCATTTAATTAATTTTTAACGGTTTATGACACATTTTTACCGATCAACTCAAAAGTTCGGGGGGGGGGGGGGGGGGGGGGCTGGAGCCCCCTCATCCCCCCCCAATATAAGCCCATGCTATGGAACATGATCTCTATGTACACATCAACTGCTAAAAACACAAATAAGGCCCTTCAGACCCCGAGGTATACAAAGGGATCGGGTAGGAGAGGGAAACCCACATTCAATAGGCTCAAACTGTATTTTTAATTAATTGGGAGTGCATGAGTGACTAGTGCTTACATAACTTACCGCTAGATATTGCAAAACTGTCACAGTGGTGGCTTTCAGTCCCGAAACGTAGAAATGGCCTTATCACGAAAGTGGCTATCGGCCACAGAATGTGCCGGCCTGTTGTCACGAAAGTGGCTATCAGTCACGAATGGGTTAATAATGATAATGACATGGTGCTAATGACTTCAGCAGTCAATGCACCGAAAAAGGTGGAAAAACATAAAAGTAAAATTAAGATCACTTAATATAATGAAGAATTTTACATAAAATACATTCCTCACCTTTACTTGGCAGCCTTCACACTTTCCAGCAATATCCCAAACCAAGGATAAAGTAATGACGGTGAAAATAATATTACTGACAAAATATATTAATGGGTAATTTTTGTGTATAATTTGTCTTACAATCGCATATATCCCAAAGGTAATTGTACACAGAAGCGGAAGCAACAAAAATAACAAGTTTTGGCAAACATTTTTTTCAATTATTTCACATAAATTGTGTAGGGATTCATTGATAATTAAAATTTGTTCCAATTTTGCCGATTTCCTCGGAAGGAATCCAATTTTGGCCTTAGTTTCAAAAACATCCTTTAAACAACTGAGCTGATTTTCAACCGAACTAAGTAGTATTATGTAAGGTCTGGATATTGCGCATAAAAAGAAATGTGGAATTGTGTCAGAAATTAATTTAATATTGTATGTTACACTGTGTTTATTAAAGAAATAATTATACTCTGCCAAGGTAATTAAAAAAATGATAAGTACAAGAATTAAAGAACATTGTTCCTTGAGTTTGAATTTAGTATAGCGAATTTTGCCGCCTTTTTCTATTAAACAGTAATCAATTTTCTTTAATGACTTCAGAATAAAATAAATGTTTTTTCTTTTCAAAGCTGTATTAATAATAAATAACGTAATACCACAGAGGTCAATAAAGAATGCAAAGAAAAACACATATTTTGAATAACAGCTTGTAGCAAAAATTAAGCAGGGCTCCCGTAAAATATATACGTAGCCAGAAATTATTAACGAGAAGACAATAAGGGAATATGCAATTTGAGATGTTGTAAGCTTCCCGTTCTTGCTCAAAGGATGAAGTCCTAACAGTCTATTGAGGACGAGTGTAGGCTCTAGGGCTTCGAATATATCTTCGGCGACGAGTGAGTCCTTAATCTGTGCTAAGACAGACTTCAATGGGGTCATGGCAAATGATAATGTAACCCTTTTAAGTCTGTTTTAGTATTTTGAAGGGGTTTTCAGATAAAGATTGAACCTGTATTGTGTTCATCCTAAAAAGAACAATGCTGAGTTCAGCACACTTTAAGAAGTCTAATGGGACAGAGACAGCATGTCAGTTTAGTCTTTATGATTTGTTAAAATGTTTCGACTCTTTGACGATATAACACTAAGATAAGTTTTTTAAGGAAGCAGAATTTTTTATTAAATATTGTGTTTTATATATATATATACAAACAATTATGATACTATATTTTATGAAGCACGAATTTGGGCACTTATCAAGCCAGGAACTAAACAACAAGGTATAGTCCACCCTAATACAGAAAAGAACCTTTTTTTTTAGTTTAGATGAATTTCAAACATTTAGAAACTATTTCAACGATTCTGAGTACCCAAACCGAAAATTACCTTGAAAAACTATTTTACCCACTTTTATAAAAAACAGTTACAGATATCACTTTGAAAATGGTTTTATTCGTTTCCCTACATTACAGAACATATAAAAAGAGTACCTGCAAACATATTAACACAAAAAGTTCGACACATTTTTTTTTCAATTTGCGCTCCTTAAACCATGTTCCATCTGTTTACAGATTCTGCTGATTAACGAACTTAAGGGCTCTCACACTGGCAAAAATGTTGCTTAAAATTTTGAAGAAGTCGGTTTTGTGCAAAAATATTGCGAGTGTGTGGAGAAATATTATTAAAAAAAGGGGTATTCAATATTTTTTGGGGTGTTCAAAAGTTTTCTGAAAGTTTAGAAAATGTTTGCGGACCTGTCAATATTTTGTAGCATGAAAGTACAGTATGAGGGGTCTGACAAAATATTGCGCAATTGTGTGTGTGTCGTTTAGCGTGTGTGCGTTTACAATACTTTTTTAAGTATTTGATATCCTGTTTTAATCTTTACCTTATCCTGTCTATTAAAAATATATTGATCTGATTAAATATTTTGATGCAAATAACACATTCTGCCGCATTTTTATGTCAATGCATTTTCAATTGCACATGTATATATATATATGTATTTACATAGCAGCAATGACCTCAGTTGAACTGCCTTAAAAACAATAACGGCCGATATACAATTACAAAAATTTGTGAGGGGTCCAAGACCGATGAATATTTTGTACAAAAATGAGCTAACTATTAGTGCGCAAAATTTTGAGAAACTTTTTTGCCAGTGCTAAGACAGACTGAAAAAGTGAGGGCCCCTTTAACCTTTCAAATTAGACATAAGATTTTTTTAACAAATTTCATAAAAGTAAGTCCATTTTTCAGCCTGTGAGAGAGCGAATGGACTCTTATAAAAGAGTATATAGCCCGCCGCTAAGAGCCCATTTATCGCCATAAACATAAAGAAAAAAAAAATTATAATAAAAGTAATAATTGAATGGGGGATTAAGGGATGAAGTTGTTGTAAGTAAGGTGAAAATTAGGGACCCTAGAGAAGATGCCTCTATTATTTGAATTTGAATATCTTTATTTGCCAATTATACGATGCACCAAGTATTTTTTTATAATTATTATGTTCATGATTAGATGACCTCTATTATTTATAATAGATATATTGCTTAAACTTGAAAGCTTTAGACTGGATTGTACAATAGTTATTGAAAAGTGCTAATTATAATACTTTTTACTCAAACAGTGTTTTACTTAATGCCCTTTGAGTGTTTTCTAATAGGTTATGGGCGCAGACAATAAAAATAAGTAAAAAGTTACAAGATTGATATGTTTGTATTGTGAAGTGAAAGTTTTGGATTTGTTTTGGTTTTCGGAGTAAGTGCTTTTGAAATAATGGATATGAATCAAAATAACTTAATAAGATTAACTGGGAGTGATAATTGGAATGTTTGGAAGTTGGGAAGCAAGGACTTATTGGACTGTATAAATGAGGATTATAGGCAAATTGCAAAGAAGGAAAAGGATCCAGATAAATCTTTAATTGAATGGAAGAAGAATGACCTTAAGGCTCAGGCAATAATAGTAACTAACATAAATGAAGGCCCTATGTCATACATTCTCACCTGTGACAGTGTTTTCTTTATGTGGAAAAAGCTGTTCTCCTTTAGGCTCCTTCGCTGGGGCATTGTCTTGATCCTGTCTCGGCTTCTTTCTCCAGCGGTGTTCGTTGTACTGCCGTTATATTTCGCCCAAATCCTATTGGGCTTCATCAGACGTATTCTGTCCAGTTCGGGGTGTGCAGGAGCTATGCACACCTTATAGCTCCTGCACACCCCGAACTGGACAGAATACGTCTGATGAAGCCCAATAGGATTTGGGCGAAATATAACGGCAGTACAACGAACACCGCTGGAGAAAGAAGCCGAGACAGGATCAAGGTGGAAAAAGCTCTGTACCATATTTGAACAAAAATCAGAGTTAAGTCTACATATGTTACAAAGGAGATTTTTTAATTATGAATTTGAAGGGAAAAATGTAGCTCAGTATATTTCAGGATTAGAAGAAATAAGGGCTCAATTAAAACAGTTTGGAGAAGAAGTCTCAGAGCAAATGCTCATTACAAAAGTTTTATTAGGGCTGCCTTCACACTTTAAAGCATTTGTTACTTCTTGGGAAACTATGCCACCTGAAAGGCAAAATTTCAATGAGCTTGTCAGTAGGCTCTTCATTGAAGAAGAGAGAAATAAATTAGAACAACCTTGTTCTCTGGAAAAAGTTTTAATTAGTAAAGATAGCAGAAAGAAAATGCAATGCAACATTTGTAAAAAGTCTGGCTATTTAGCAAATAATTGCATATTGAAGAACAATTTTGAAAATAATGTGTGTTTTCATTGCAAAAAGCCTAATCATAAAGCAAGGGACTGCAGACTCGAGAACCCAACTGGATCTAAGAAAACTGGATCATCATTTAATCAGAGAGCTCTTACATCAATGGCTTTAATTGGAAATGAACATTTCATTGAAGATGACTGGTTTGCAGACTCAGGTGCAAGTGAGCATATGTCAGGTAACAGGCAATATTTTTCTCATTATGAAAATCTACTCAAACCCTTGGAAATTCAATTAGGAGATGGTTCACTCTTAAAGGCAGTTGGAAAGGGTGACATTGACATAAAAACCTTTAATAATAGAGAATGGGTTGATAGAGTATTAGTTAATGTGCTATATGTTCCACGTTTAAGGTATAATTTGTTTTCATTAAGTTTAGCATCAGACAAAGGCTATTCTTTTAAACTGAGTAAACATGGTTGCTCATCGTGCATAAAAAATTAACCCATTCTAATTGGTAAAAGGAAAGGAAAATTATATAAAATGCTTCTTAAAGTTGATGTACCATCTATTCCAGCATTTCTTGGAACTTACAAGCAAAAGTGTGAAAGCTTGAAGAATTGGCACGAGAAATTATGTCATCAGAATGCAGATCACATACGAAAATATCTCAAGAGGAAGAATATTAGATTTTTAGATAGTGATAACTTCTTCTGTGAAGGGTGTATTTATGGCAAGCAACATGTTCTGCCCTTTAAGAGAAGTAAGACAATGGCTTCAGCTCCTGGTGAAATTAACTATGCTGATGTTTGTGGCCCTATGGAGGTAAACTCTATAAGTGGATATAGATATTTCCTACTGCTTAAAGATGACTATTCTCATTATAAAACTGTATGTTTTTTGAAGTCTAAGTCTGAGGCAAAATATACAATTTGTAATTTTTTAAAATTAGCTGAAAACATAACTGGAAACAAAACAAAAATTTTCCGTAGAGACAATGGTCTTGAAGAGGTTAATAAAGAAGTCCGAACTTTTTTTAGAAAGTAATGGCATTATCCATCAGAAATCTTGCACTTATACCCCCCAGCAAAATGCCAGAGCTGAAAGGGAAAACCGAACCTTGGTTGAAGCAGCAAGGAGCATGATTCATTCTAAAAATTTAAATAAAAACTTATGGGCAGAAGCAATCAATACAGCAACTTATTTTCTTAATATAACAGGCCCAAGTCCGATAAAGGACATGACTCCATATAGACTATGGTTCTCTAAAGAGCCCAGCTACATTAACTTGGAAATTTTTGGTTCTAAAGCCTTTGTGCATAAACCTAAACAGTTACGAAGAAAATGGGACCCAAAAGGTAAAAAGGGTATATTTGTTGGTTATGGAGAGAATACTAAAGGATATAGGATTTATTTTGAAAGCGAACAAAAAGTTGAAATATCCCGAAATGTGATTTTTGAGCCAGAACATGTCAGCAAAAATGTAAATATATTAGCAAATAAAAAGGAAGGTGTACCATTGGGCCTAGATGCAATAAGCCCAGAACCAGAAGAAGAAGAAGCAGCTGCCCAACTGTCAATGGAAATGATTCAGATGAAGAGCCATTCTACGGTTTTAATGAAGACGGTCCAGAAGATGAAAATTAAACTCGATATTATCTTAGAGATCGTGAAGCATTGAGAAAGCCAGAGCGGTATTCTCTTATTTCCTCTTCTCTATTTGACTCTCAAATTACCTATGAAAATGCTATGACAGGTGAATTGAAGGATAATGCAATTAATGTTCTAAATGATGCTGAAACCTGGACAGTCGTAGATAGGCCTGATAATACCTCAGTAATAACATCTAAATGGGTTTTTAGGATTAAAACTGATAACAAAAATCAGCACTTAGAGTACAAAGCTAGACTGGTGGCTAGAGGCTTTGAAGAAAAGAATGATACAGATATTTCAGATCTTTATGCTCCGGTGGCACTCACATCATTGAGAATTCTTTTAGCTGTTGCATGTCAAAAGAACTATCCTGTTTATCAGATGGATGTTCAAGGCACATTTTTATATGGTGAAATTAAAGAAGACCCATATATGTTTCCACCTGAAGGACTTAATATACAAAAAGGCAAAGTTCTAAAACTAAACAAGGCACTTTATGGCCTAAAGAAGTCTCCTCGATACTGGACTGAGATTACTTAATTTTATAGAAATGTAGGACTTTTTTTTTTGAACCGTTAATAATAGTTAAATTGGATGTTTTGTTTGTTTAAACACATTTTATTCATTCCAGTATTGTAATTGTATTAGTAGTATGTTTATTTGTTTGTTTTGAAATATTTTCATTGAGGGTGGATATGAAACCTAGCAATTCAAATATTTCTTTGTATTACAATATATTTCTTTGTGTTATATCTATGTCTCCATGACAACGAAAAACAGATGAAGTTATGACAAAAGAAAGACTGGAATGTACAATAGTTATTGAAAAGTGCTAATTATAATACTTTTTACTCAAATAGTGTTTTACTTAATGCCCTTTGAGTGTTTTCTAATAGTAATTGCTTTATTTTTCTTCTTTAGTTGGCCCAAACTGTATGAGGATGATGACATATGTTGCTACTGATGCTACCATCTGAAAAAAAAAAAAAAAAATATGCCCTTTATTTTTAATAATATGTTCAATGAGCAGCAAATGTTCGGTAAAACTGAACTTTAGGGTCCTTACGACCGATTATTTTCAAATTTTGCACTATAACGTATTTTAATGGACTAAACACGAACCTGTTAAAAAAAAATTTGCTCTCAACTAGGAAAGAAGTTATTAAGCACTAAAGTTCACTGTTATGGAGGTTATAAAAGTTGGCATGAACAGCCTATTTGTAAACATGCGCATACGCAGGTACAGAAAAGTCCTTAATAAAGAAGTATAATTGAAATTTACTATCAATTATTTAAATTTACCAGCACTTATTTAGTCACAAACATTCTTTAAAATAATGAAATAATTCTTCACATTTCTTGTTTCACTCATGAAAAGTATTATATAACAGAAATCCCTTAATAATTAGCTAATGCCCTAGAATGTCTAGGACGACTTTTGGGCATACATGCTATGCGTTTCTGCTCGCTCAAGATAACCAAACTCTAGTCAATCCAACTCGCTAAAATTAATAGAATTCTATTACTTTTAGCGAGTTGGATTGACTAGAGTTTCGATATCTTCTTGAGCGAGCATAGCAGGTCTGCCCATGAGCGACAGGTTAGAACGAGTGAGGATACCCTTAAAATTGACAATTATTTTTTGAATAAATAGTTTATCAACATTTGAAATGAGAGTTGTTTGTTTCCCAATGTTACATTCCTGCGCAGGAGTATGTTTACAAATACTCTCTTTATGCCAACTTTTATAACCTCCATAACAGTGAACTTTAGTGCTTAATAACTTCTTTCCTAGTTGAGAGCGATTTTTTTTTTTTTTTTTTTTTTTTTTTTTTTTTTTTTTTTTTTTTTTTTTTTTTTTTTTTTTTTTTTTAACGGATTCGTAATAAAAATAAAAGAAATACTAGTTACTACTTACTGAATGGAGTAAAGTGTTGTCTAAAGGGAAGAATCCACAGGCTGTGAATTTCACTTCTCTTTTCATCGCTAAATGAAGCTGCAATTTTACCTGTAAGTTTTATATGTGTATATATATATATATATATATATATATATATATATATATTATTATTAAGATATTGGTGCATGTTAAATAAAAATTAGACTAATGCATGACCTTAGTAATAATAACATTAGTTATACTAATCACATTATATAAGGCCTACTCCTCGCTATGGGAAAACCTTGTAAGCAATAAACAAAAAAAAAAAAAAAATAAAATATATATATATATATAGAGAGAGAGAGAGAGAAATATACACAATATTTTGTCACCAAATTTTAATCACTTTTAAAATAATTACCACTGACTTCAATGCGCTTCTCTAAAAGTTTCTTCCATTTTCAAAAGATTTTTGAAATTCTCTGAATTGAATTGCCTTTTGTTCATCCAGAGAATTTTGTTTCACCTCTTCTACAGTTGCAAATCATTTTCCTTTTATGTCCCTTTTGAGGGGGGGGGGGGGGACAAAAAAAGGAAAAATGAAGGAGGTGGGGTTGGGTGAATAGGGAGGCCATTTATTGTCAGAAAATGTTTCACAGACAGGGTGGTATGGGAAAAAGTATATATAGTTTTTATTGATCTTATCTACTAGACACCATTAAAATGCAAATATATATATATATATATATATATATTAGTCACATTAGTACAGTGTTGCGAGATTGGCACAAACGTAAACTGCTAGGCTGTTTTAATTTAACTGATACCAAAGGGTCGAACTTTGCTCCAAGAGTGCAGATAAATCTACTATTTTTTTGTCAAATACCACTCACCCACTGACCTATCATCGCCTAGCCCAAACCACTTTAAAGAAAAAATTGAGATTTCGCATGGGCACCCCTTTAGGATGTAAACACTCACATTTGTATCGATGACATATATACACATATTCATTCAGGTAAGTTTGTTAACATGATAGTTTTCGTTTTTTTCACCTCAAAACATGGTATATGGCCTTCCCGTAACTAATACAAGGGACAGTTAATTAATTAAGAAAATCTGTCCATAAGAAGGAGGGGGGATTTACTCAGAAACCAAATTATTAATTTGCCAATAACAACAATAATTGTTTTTCCCTTCAACAAACTCAATACGCATAGTGCCCAACTAACGATTCGTTGTGAAAATAAGCCAAATTGGTCATTAGTGGTGTGTGTTTACTCAGAAAAAAAAAAGATTTTTTTAATAATTCAGTCTCCTGTTAGTAACAAATATATTGTTGTTCTTGTTAAACAAAATCAATATACCATATAAATATGTAGTATAATGATTTATAAAATAAGAAGGGAAAGTAGGTATCTACCAGAAATAAATTTCATTATTTTAACATTTGTTTGTCAGTTAGTTTGGGCCCATTTCCCAGCAATGTGGCTTGAACTAACTAACTTACTGAATAAGTTATGCAGCTCCTGTGTGACATACTTTTTTTTATTTCTGTCAATGCTCATGTTCTCGTTTCATGCACATGAGGCAGTGAAATTTCTTCTAAACCAAGTTTCCATTATAACGGTGAAACACAGAGATTTTTCTTCATATAAAGAATTTAGAATTTATTTATTTCTGAAATTAGGTCACATTCGCCAATACTCTTTCTACTCTTCAATTCTATCCTCTCCCCAAAAGAAAGAAAGAAAAAAAAAGATATACACATACAGATGCTTAAAAAGGCTTATCAGACATTTTAAACCTACAGCAACTCCAAAATTATTATCAACCTGTTGTATAAGGTCATAAACTCCTCATTCATACAGTTTATTTATAAACAATTTAGGTTAATGCACAATTACTTCATTTAATTGTCTCAGGTTTGAAGACAGAAAAGTGTTGTAAAATCTATGATATTTTAATTTCTCTTTTATCTAGAAGTACAGAACTCACCATAATTTGTTAATTTATTTTTTTATTTCCAGGGTGCAGCGAGGAATTTTCCCAATGAGCCATGAGATGAGAACATTCCTGCCGCCGGTGGAAATCGAACCCACCATTTCCCACTCATGAATCTAAGGCGCTAGCCACTAGACCATGGGGAGACCCCGTTGATTTATTAGTCATATTTTTATTTTTGCGTCATAAATTAGATATAAATAACTTACATTGTTAGCAAGGAGTCTTGATTTATCTCGAACTATTGCGTCATACAAAACTGGTGTAAATGCTTTAGCCTGGAAATTAAAACATATTCTATTACAGTGCTAGAGTAGAGGATATCTGCTTTAGATTAAGATTTTGTTAAACAGAGAGGGAGGAGGAGGGAAAGAAGAAAAGTATAAAGAAGGTAGAGAAAGAGAGAAGGAGGGAGGGAGAGGGAGAGAAGGAGGGAGGGAGAGGGAGAGAAGGAGAGGTAGAGGAGGAAGGAGGGTGAGGAGGAGGGTGGGAGAGGAAGGAGGGAGTGAGAGAAGAAGAGTGTAAAGTAGGTAGAGAAAGAGAGAAGGAGGGAGGAACAGGTAGAGGAGGAAGAAGGGAGTGGAAGCGGAGGGAGGGACATGGACTGGAGGAAGGGAGAGGAGGAGGGTGGGAGAGGAAGGGAGAGAAGAAGAGTGTAAAGAAGGTAGAGAAAGAGAGAGGGAGAGGAAGGGGAAGGAAGGAGAGAAGAAAAGTGTGAAAAAAGGCAGAGATGGATAGGGGAAAGTAAAGGAGGGAAGGAGAGGTAGAGGAGGAAAGAGGGAGAAAGAGAAGGAGGCAGAGAGAAAAGAAGAACATAAACAAGTCAGGGAATGAGGGAGAGAGAGAGAGGAGGAAGGAGGAAGAGAAGAAAAGTGTGAAAAAGGCAGAGAGGGATATTGGGAAAGTAAAGAAGGAGGGAGGGTCATAAATAAGAAAGATCTTTAAACAAAAACTCATTTTACCACTAAAAGAATTTAAAAATTCCCGGATTGCGTTCTTCCCTATGGAGGTAGGGAAGACACAAGGTAAAACAAATAAAAAATTAAAAAAAAAAACGGCTTCAAACCTTTTGCTGACACCTGTTGCATCCTCCTATTATATCGGCGACCAAAGAGATAACGAATGACATCCAAAAAAAGTGATACATTAAGAACGAAACGAAGCCAAACGTGGTCATACTACTCCTGCCATATTTGTATGCTCCATTGAAATAAACAAAGCCGTTAACTGCATTCATGAAAAACGCAGGCATAAGAATGAATAGCTGGCGGCAATAAACGCATTCTATAACTTTACAAAAATTACAGAGCTCGTTATATATGCTCAAAAATTCTTCAACGTTTCTCATTCCGGCTTCATGAAATCCTTTCTCTGTGAACATAGTGAATTTTATAGACAAATATTTGAAGTACAAAGCGACGTTATTAATTATGATGACAAAAGGTTTCGAAATTAATAACAAAAATAATAATGGCGATAGTTCACATATTAGTCTTGATATTATAAATATTTTGGGGTCTGCAGTTAGAATTACGAAACGAGAAATTATACAAAAGGGAAAAAGACTTATCAAAAGAATGGTTTTGAATAATTGTTTGGTATATTTAACACGAATTCCTGATCTAATCAGACGGTATTCTATGTTTATTAACATAATGTTAATTCCAAATATCTCCTTCCTAAAATACACAATTGATGATACAAATATCAGAACTGCTACATTATCCAGCAAGAGGGTTGAGAAGTGGACAAGAATAAAATATAACCCGAACTTATTTTTTCGGAACTGTAGGAAAGAATAAACCAGTGAGGAAGTGTGTGCAGCGAACACAAGTAAGAAAACAGACACGGTGCGAACGAGACACTTTTTACTGACCCTCCCGCAATTATCCAATGGGAAAAGACCGAAAAATTTGGAAATCTTTAAATTCGATTCTAAAGCAGAAAATATATCCACGGCCTGGGATATCTGCCACCATTTTGTTTTGTAGAAGAACATGCCTCTTTGGAAGAGGTACCTAATACCTACTGAGTCCATAACGTTTCTGTCAGGGTCCACTTTAGATTGCTATCTGTAGACATGGATTAAAAGGAAAAGACTAAACACCACAAAGATAAAAGATCTAAAGAAATGTTAGTAGGAAAGAAATCGATAACTATTAATTCATTTAGAAAGATCGATACTATAGCGATTCACCATACAATTCAAACCACTGCTGCACTAATGTAATTTTCGCCATATATAATCGACAAAGTTTCGATAACTGGAAGCAGCATATTCCCAAAGCATCCCGTAAGCGGTGCCTTGGGAGATCCATTTAAAATTAAATTTCAGCTCAGAATAAATAAGTTTCACCAAC
This sequence comes from Gonocerus acuteangulatus, assembly GCA_946811695.1. Classification (NCBI taxonomy): domain Eukaryota; kingdom Metazoa; phylum Arthropoda; class Insecta; order Hemiptera; family Coreidae; genus Gonocerus; species Gonocerus acuteangulatus. Next base: position 12,999,829 of record OX328131.1, read on the forward strand.
CAAAACATAGATAAATAGAAGTGTATTCAATGATATAATTAACAAAAATGTACCCAAAAATAAATTGAAAATGAGGGATTAGTAATATAAACATAAACAGACAGAATATTAAAAAAAAAAAAGGCATTACTTATGGGATGACATTTATATAAGGTACAGTTGAAGGGGTCGGGGTAAAATAGTACCAAGCAACATTTGTAACAAACCTTAACTATAGCTGCTATTTTATTTGCCTTGAAGCACATATTTACAGTAGATTATAACAGTAAAATGAATTTGCTAGTAAAACAAGCAACTTAAAATGACAACGAATGTTTGGTTGGTTGGAATAGAGCCTTCTCCTGCCATGTTGGAGAAGATGTTGCACGTCTGTGGGCGGGTTGGCGGTTGGAGTAAACGGTTGGTACAACGGTTGGTGTAGATCAAATTCGTTTTGATTTTCGGTAGGCGGAGCCTCATGTTGGCAGCCTTGTTAAAGCGTCTTTGGGGAAGTTGACTACACTGTTCACAACCTCACTAGTGAACTGTCTTTTGGTTGTCAATGTGCGGTTGCTTTTCGTGTTTTTACTACTCTCATATTTAAGTATTTTTGCGAAAAGAGGGTACACAAGTAGATTATCTGTTGGATATTACGTGGGACTATCAGTTGAAATGGTTAGGGGCAGCAAGATTAAGTAGCGTATAGAGCTCGTAGTCATGTTTTAGTAGCATTTGCATCATAGACTGATATTTCCAACATATAGCAGCAACAGTTAACTTTCGTTAAAAATGTTGCTTGGCACTATATTGCCCCGACCCCTTCAATTTTAGTATCGTTTTAAAAATTAAAAGATTTGTCTAGTTCAGAAAGCCTAGCATTAAATATTAACATTTAATAAACTAAAATTGCTGCTGAAAAAAAACAAACCTTGCGCATACAACTGTTGCAACTTCCAATGATATCGAAAATCAACGAAAAGCACAGAAAAGCCCATACGATGTGGTGCACATGAGCCAAAGTAAAGCCGAACATATTCGTAATCCTAGTACTGTAAAGGAACGAACCTCTGAAATGTACAAAAACGTCCACTCCGTTGAGAAAAAACCCTGGCATAAGAACGAATAGTTGTCGGCAATAAAGGGAGTCTAAATCTTGACACATACTGCAGAGTTCATTAAAAATACTAAGAAGTTCTTCAATTCTCATCAGGGTGCTTTTGTTAATTCTATATTTCGTGATTATTCTGAAATGCATAGCTAAATTGCCAAAATATAAAGCGAAACTGTTAACAATAACGACGAAAGGTCTTGTAATTATCAGCAGAAATAGCAATGGTGCAACTTCGGAGAGTATTCTTGCTATTATCACATATGTGGGAAAACTCAAAAGGGATATCACACGAAATGCGACTAGTATGGGAAAGAGACTTAGGAATAAAATGTTTTTAAATAACTCTTTAGAATATATCACAGAAATTCCTACTTTGTGCAAACGATTTTCCATATTTATTAATCTATTAAGTTCTTTATGAATTTCCTTTCTGGCATATATATTGAATAACATACATAAAAATATGGCAGTACTGTTAAACATGAGCACGGAGTAATGGAGGACCAGGAAATACAGTTCTATGGCAACTCTGAAAAGATTAATGGAGGCATATACACTCATTGTGTGCGCAAAGAATACAACAGCGAAAACAAGAATGGTATGAATAAGACGCCTTGAGGGAACCCTTCCAGAATCGTCAAGTGGAAATATTCCGAAAAACCTGTTTAGGCCTACAGACGGACCTAAAGCAGAAACTATATCACCCGCATAGAACATCTTCCGCCATTTTTTCTTGTCCAAGAGCTTCCTGGTGACCATCCCAATGCCGTGCGACAATAATGTTGAATCTACTAAACATTTCAGCTTTCCTGACAGAATACACTTAAGATCGCTATCGATATTGAAGAACTCAGGCTTAAAGAGAAAGCATTCAGACATTAAAAGGGTCTTTAATCAATAGTAGCTATTGACAATTTTCACAAAATAATAAAAAAAAAAAATAAAAAATGTTTATATCTATTCTAAGAGTCCCAAATGACACTAGGGATGAGAACGGAACCGCGCTAAGATGACGCAGTTCCGACTGCGATTTGGACTTTTTTTTTTAATCCGTATCACTTTGAGCCTATCTGATAAAATTGAAAAACGGGAACGAGGTTTATTTCGGTTTAAGTATTAGGTGAACAATATAAAATTGTGAAAAGTATATGTTTTAGGGGTTCCCCAGTGGTCGTTTCAGACCCCATTGATAACGCAAATATGGGTGGTTCAAATTTGTATAATATATGTGTATATATACTGAGTTCATATGCTTGCAGGTACTTGTTTTATAGATTTCTTAATATAAGACAACGAATGAAACCATTTTCAAGGCGATATCTGTAACCGTTTTTGAGAAAAGTGGAACAAATGTTTTTTTAACTCATTATTTTTTTGTGGGTACTTAGAATCGCGGGATTCGGTTGAAATATTTTCTACATCTTGGAAATTCATCTCATATATATATATATATATATATATATATATATATATATATATATATATATATGCTTGTCTGTTCGCTCTCTAGCAAACTCAAAAATGGTCCGATTTTGATGAAATTTGGTACAAAAATCTTTCGTCTCATTTGAAAGGTCCAGATCGTTAACTAGCAGAATCAGCTCACTGGAAGATAGAGTTTGGGGCGAAATTCGCGCAAACAAAATCTTAACGCCTACGTTTTTGAGTTCATATGCTTGCAGGTACTTGTTTCATAGGTTTCTTAACATAGGAAAACGAATGAAACCATTTTCAAGGCGATATCTCTAACCGTTCCTGAGAAAAATTGAATCAATGTTTTTGGATGTCATTATTTTTTTTTGTGGGTACTTAGAATCGCGGGATTCAATTGAAATATTTTCTACATCTTGGAAATTAATCCCAATTAATATGTTGGGATTAATGTTGGTTATATTTGGAGTTAAGGAAGTATGCGAAAAAAAATATTCTATTAATAGACATGAAAAGTTTTCGGATCTTCATACATTTTTCGTAAATATCTCGATAACGGTTGGGAAATCATAGTAAGTGGAAGGTGACAATTCGAATGCTTGCTAAGTTCTCTACAAAAAAAAAGTCCGTCTCGCAGGACTGCATCATCTTAGCGCGGTTCCGTTCATATCCTTAGTCTAATTTGGAAAGATTAAAATAGAAGCAGTTATTATTTTGGTTCCACCAGTCTTTTTTTTAAAATTAATTATTATAATGGCGTGTCAACCCTTAAGGTCACTAACGCCATTCCTGTGAGTAGTAAAGTCTTGAAAGGTCATGATTTACAATCTTACCTGGAAGGGTCCGCTACACTAGAAACAGACCCGCTAGTGACAAGGTCTTGGAATCTTGGAAATGTATATTTCTAACAATAAATTGTTTTTGTTATTTTACTTAACCAGTTTTATTGTCAAATACATTATCCAACTATAAGCAATTAAAAAATAACAAGAAATAAAACAGACAAAAAGAACCATTGGAATAAACGAAATCAATTAATTTAAAGCTTTAAGCACTTTTTTCTCCGATTGACATCACCTAATTAAAACTTTCTTCAGAACCTTTTTTTGTAGAGCATTTAGTAAGCTTCCGAATGGTAATCTTCCGCTTCACAAGATTGTCAACGGTTTTCGAGATACTAACGAAATTATACAAAGTTACCAAAACTTTTATCTTATACATTTATTTTAAAAAACTTGTAATTTCTTATAGTTACTATTACATGTAGAACTCCAGACGGGACAAGCATAAGTTAATATAGATCTAATGCAGGATTTGTATAATTGTATTTTATTTTCAGAGCTTAACTTTGATTTTCTGTTGAAGTACGGGTATATTTGGCAAAGGGCTTTATTCGCTTTATTACATACTTCGTTTATATGTTGAGTAAAAGTTAGCCCTCTATCGAGAACTACACCTAGGGGTGGGGATTAAAGGAAGAAGGGGTGGGGGATATAACATATACTTTTAACGATTTTTATACATGCCTTATGAAAAACTGCCTTTTCGGGGCCGTTTTTCAAGTCTGTCAACCGTAGTGTTCTCATTTATGTCGGCATATTCTTGGAGCCAGAAGACTTGTTTCTAAATATTTTGCATTTCTTAAAGGACTTATACAGTTATTATTTTTAAGTTAATTTTACTTACCTCATTTTGACACTTCCTGCAAGTCATTAAAATGTTGATTAAGAAACCCATAGATACAGCTGTCCAGAGAATATGGTAACAAAGAAAGAGTTTGATAGAGTTAGTTCTAGCATACCTCAAGCCAGAAACATAAACAAAACCGTCAACCAGGGTCAGAAATATGGAAGGCATTAATAGAAGAATCTGTTTACAATATGTGTTCTCCAAAACGTCACACAGGATACAAAGTTCATTGTATATAGACGATAATTCTTCTATCTTGTTTATTTTGATCGAAGTCAACTTGTCGACGACTTCTGTTAGCAAATGTTCTGTCAAGTATTTGAAATTTGTAGCAATATTGCGGAGGAGTACAGAAAATGGTCTTGAAATCAAGAAGAAAATAAACATTGGCAAGACTTCAGCTGTTACTCTCAAGAACAACACTATCAAATTTGATCTTGGTAGACAACTTAACCGAAGAGCGTAGAGCATCGCAAAATACAGCGTTATGAAGACAGTATTGGGCAACAGATTTACATATTCTACACGCCAGCCAATTTTGTTAATGCGGTAATCCATACTTTTTAGGAAAAACATCGAATAATAAATCTTTTTTCTGTTTAAAACAGTGAATATCACAAACAGACATATGGCGATTTCATCAATTAGCAAAATACTATAATGGACGGTTGTGTAAAAACACACTTTCCCGGAGCATTTAATTACCGAGTAAATTATAACGAGAACATGGACGAAAAATACTCCGGAGAATGTGACGATGGTGTGAAGGAGACGAAAGGAAGTAAGCCTAAAGGATTCGTTTAAAGGAAACACGCCAAAGAAACGACAGAGGAACAAACTTGGTTTCAAGGCAGCAAATATGTCGCCATGTTTTCGGTGAGGTTTCATCTTGAAAAGGAACTTCCTGGAGGCCATTCTTCATTCTTTAAGAAACAAGACTGACTCTAATGGCGTTCGGCCTTATCTAACAATGATCTCTTCGGCACTTTAGATTCTTATCTATTGACTGCTAACAATTATTAGGTAATCGGTGTCGCCACATTCCAAAAGCACTTAACTATCGGCACGTTGGCAACGGAGTTGTCTCTTTGCCGTTGAGATCCTGGTGGCTTGAAGGACCGAACTGACTATGGCCGCTTCAGATAGGCGAAAAAGCTCAATTGCGCTTGTGCAAACGTCACAATTTTCCCTTCACTCTCCCTTCTGTCCCGCCCGTTGCAAATACGTTTAACCATTTGACGGCTAGATACAATACACGATTGTTGAGTGGGTCACGGGGAATTCATTTGGCCAATGGTGCACACCTCACGCGGTGCTGATTCAGTATTTCTCTGTGTCCCTTAACTCATTACTAAGCTTATTGCTGATAGAGGGGACAGGGGCAGGTTATACATCACATACTATTTACTGGTCAACTAGGGGAACCACTAGTATAACAAGAAAAAGCACCAACGTAGCGAGAGAAATCAGTTTCATGATTAAACATAGCGTCTTTGTCACCCCGCACCAGTATGGGAGCAGCGATGGATTGATTTATGATCTTCATTTTGTGTGAAACACAATAAAAAACTGATTATGTCTCGTTTAGGAGCAGGGAAGACTTTGACAGGTCAGGCAAGGGAGATGATGTTTGAAGGCCCAGTAGCTGTGAATGCTCTGTGCCTAAGGTCGTGGGTTCGATTCCCACTAGGGGTGTCGACTTTTCTTTCGAAAAAAGGAAAGGCATCAGCTCTATGCTGGCTAGAAAAAGGTGGTAACCTGTAGATTCATTCATATGGGGCACGACGTCCCATCACCGAGAGACTGGGCGCAAATTGAGCCCAGGGCAGACTTAGCAGAGGGGCTTCAGAAAATAGGCAGACGAGATCCGTAGGACCCAGTTCAGAGCCGCTGACGCGTGGAAATAAAGGTGCATAACCTAGAATACTTCAAAATGTGGAATTTAACGAAGCTGTGGCGGCACCCCCTCACTGTTTGAAATTCATCGGTGCTAATCCCAAAGGCAACAATGGATTTGCTCTGGCAGGCGGCTTTCCAAATTTTGCGGCCGGATTCAACAAAATTATGGTGAGTCAATGCCTGGCGTTCACTGTCTCGGAAGCGACCACGTAAAACTGACTCAATTCTGCTGAAGAGCTAGTTCTCGCTAAATCAGCTCCAATTGATCTATGGCTAAAGAGCAAAATGCAGAGTTAATAGATTCAGATATATAAGGTCGTCTCTCAGATAGCAGTTATGTTCCTTCAACGCTCCCAAAATATTTCATTTGGGCTAATAGTGATTTTGGGCGGGTGAGCTTTAGAGCTACCATCCTCTGAAGGGAAACTCAACAAAGACAGACACTTCTAATCACAGGTACAAATGCCAATCCTAGAGAAACTAAGCTCTTTTATTACAGGAATTATCTTGAAATGAGTAATACTTCTACTTATATAACACTATTATCTTTTACTAAGTTCTTCTTTCTGTACAGGTTTGAAGGCGCTGATCCAAATATGGAGCTACTTTGGTCCAAATTGAATCAAAATGACGACGTAGTTCACAGCTGAAGTAATCACCTAAAAATATAGTAACCAGTATAAATGTGTTGAATAAATGAAGTCATAATTTTCTAAAAGTGACGCAAGAGAACTTACATTAAATATAAAGATATTTAAAAATTCATTACCAATACATAAATTTTACATACTCATTTTATTTTAATATATATATATATGTGTGTGTGTGTGTGTGTGTGTGTGTGTGGGATGAAGAGGTGACACGTAGACCATGAAACGTGTAGGGCAAAGGGATAGTAAAGTGGTTCAAAATATCAAGAATGTACTATTTTTGGATCTATGCCATATATACATAAAAAAGGCCGTCACGCAGGAGCTGCATAACTAAGCACTTTCCTCAGAATTTTTGTAGTGTAGACTACATTACTGAATAATTTGCTGTAAATAACCTATATAAATAAAATAAAAACGTGAATAGTTCTGCTCATTTACATTTCTTATGAGGACTGTTCAATTATTAATTTTGTAAATAATTTGCTTCCAGAGTTATGTTTATACATGATACTGTACTACTTAATAAATACACAAAAACTTCATTTCCCGTACTGTCGCAGGAACAGGATACAGTGGAAGATAGCGATCCTCGTGGCGGCTTTGGGAACCTACGTCTGGCTGGCTAATTTTAATGATACAGAGTTTAAAGTAAACTCTCCTTTCCAATAGACCGATTTACTTCATTTTTACAACACTTCTTTCTCATGAGATACCCACGACGTATACCGCGTTTCGTTACAATGCAGCAGAAATTACGACCGGTATGAGTATATTAGTACTTTAGGTCCGGAGAAACCCCCCCCCCTCCAAATAACCCGATTTAGTTTATTTTTACAACCCATTTTTCTCTGTTGATTACACCCATGAATATCAAGTTTCGTTGAAATGTAACAAAAATTACGGCTGGCAGTGGCAAATTGGTATTGTGGGTCCGGAGTAAACCCCCCCCTTCTAATAAACTGATTTACTTTATTTTTACAACGTATTTCTCTCTTTAGATCAAAATAACGAATACCGAGTTTCGTTGAAATATAACAAAAACTACGGCTGGTATGGTCAAATTAGTGTTTTGGGTCCGGGGTAAACCCCCCCCCCCCTCCCCGTGGACCGATTTTGGTGGTTAACGAACTCGTTCAATCGTTTGCTATTTGAACGCTATATACCACGTTTCGTTAAGAAAAAACAAAAACTCTGGCCGCTATCATGTTATATATATATATATATATATATATATATATATATATATATATATATATATATATATATATATAATTTTAACGGGGGTCATTTTCGGTGTCTACTAGGTAGGATCGATAAAGATTCGAAGAAATTTTTCAAAAATTCCGTCATGAGTGCAACCTCAATAGCTACTTTCCTTCGGAGGACAGTGCTAAAAGCGGATCACACATGGGGATTTAATGACCCCTAAGGAAGTGGCACGAAGCCCACGAAACATGCAGGGCAAGCCAAGAATAAAGTAATACATAAGAAAAAGGAGTGATATTCTTTTGACCTGCCCCATATATCGTCGATACAAATGCAGAGTATCGAATGTGAGAAATTGCATCTTTCATTGTCGATCTTTACTAATTTCTGCTGGACTTATGTACGGCAAATTCTTCAATCTTAGATCACTCTATTAAAGGGAAAGTATTCCGCTATCAAAAGGTCAAACCTGCCGAATATTTGACTGTCCAAAAAAAAAAAGTTATGAATAAATGATTTTCCACTCTGAAAAGTGGTGATTTTCACATTCGATACTTTGCATTTGTAGCGACGATATATCCCAAAAAAAAAAAAAATATACGTAATTAATGGTCAGAAAAATACGTGGAATAGAAGAAAAAAAGTAAATGTATATGTAAATGTAAGAAGTTTTTTAAAATTTATTTTAATCATCCTGCGAATTGTTCTGAGAACATCCTTTATTTATCCATAATAAATAAAATAATCACCCTGCCCCTACCCTTGTGGGCCATTCAAAGTTCGGTCTAAATGTATGAAGTGTTTTCTTTTGAAAAGTGATATTTTTTAAATACACTTGAACATTAGCCAAAAGGGGAACAGTTTATGATTAATGGGTCAAATAATAATGTAATATACTTTTAATAAGATTTCTTAAGAAATGATTAATGATCACTTTTGGAAAGAACCTAACTGGTTTTGGCACCAACAGCCTTAATTGTTAATGATGTAAAATATGGAAGAAAATTAGCTTACCGAATATACTAGCGTGTGGTCCAAAGGAAACAGACCAAAAGCTGTGAATTCAACTTCTTTCTTCATTTTTAAAAATAATTGTATTTTAGTCTGAAAAGAATAATTACGAAGCATTAAGAAATTTGTACACAAAGTTTGTATGCGTTAAATAATATTACGCCAAGGAATAGTTCGGTTTTGGGTTAAAAAAAAAAATGGTTAGGTGACCGTGGATTTTTGCCACAAGGCCCTAGGTGTTTTTTGCTTAAGAAGGATGTATCTGATGTGTTTAACAGCTATATTGCCACAAGGCCCTAGGTGTTTTTTGCTTAAGAAGGATGTATCTGATGTGTTTAACAGCTATATTGCCACAAGGCCCTAGGTGTTTTTTGCTTAAGAAGGATGTATCTGATGTGTTTAACAGCTATATTGCCACAAGGCCCTAGGTGTTTTTTGCTTAAGAAGGATGTATCTGATGTGTTTAACAGCTATATTGGTACAAGGCCCTAGGTGTTTTTTGCTTAAGAAGGATGTATCTGATGTGTTTAACAGCTATATTGCCACAAGGCCCTAGGTGTTTTTTGCTTAAGAAGGATGTATCTGATGTGTTTAATAGCTATATTGGTACAAGGCCCTAGGTGTTTTTTGCTTAAGAAGGATGTATCTGATGTGTTTAACAGCTATATTGGTACAAGGCCCTAGGTGTTTTTTGCTTAAGAAGGATGTATTTGATGTGCTTAATAGCTATATTGGTACAAGGCCCTAGGTGTTTTTTGCTTAAGAAGGATGTATCTGATGTGTTTAACAGCTATATTGCCACAAGGCCCTAGGTGTTTTTTGCTTAAGAAGGATGTATCTGATGTGTTTAACAGCTATATTGGTACAAGGCCCTAGGTGTTTTTTGCTTAAGAAGGATGTATCTGATGTGTTTAATAGCTATATTGGTACAAGGCCCTAGGTGTTTTTTTGCTGAAGAAGGATGTATCTGATGTGTTTAACAGCTATATTGGTACAAGGCCCTAGGTGTTTTTTGCTTAAGAAGGATGTATCTGATGTGTTTAACAGCTATATTGGTACAAGGCCCTAGGTGTTTTTTGCTTAAGAAGGATGTATCTGATGTGTTTAACAGCTATATTGGTACAAGGCCCTAGGTGTTTTTTGCTTAAGAAGGATGTATCTGATGTGTTTAACAGCTATATTGCCACAAGGCCCTAGGTGTTTTTTGCTTAAGAAGGATGTATCTGATGTGTTTAACAGCTATATTGCCACAAGGCCCTAGGTGTTTTTTGCTTAAGAAGGATGTATCTGATGTGTGTAACAGCTATATTGCCACAAGGCCCTAGGTGTTTTTTGCTTAAGAAGGATGTATCTGATGTGTGTAACAGCTATATTGCCACAAGGCCCTAGGTGTTTTTTCCTTAAGAAGGATGTATCTGATGTGTGTAACAGCTATATTGCCACAAGGCCCTAGGTGTTTTTTGCTTAAGAAGGATGTATCTGATGTGTTTAACAGCTATATTGCCACAAGGCCCTAGGTGTTTTTTGCTTAAGAAGGATGTATCTGATGTGTGTAACAGCTATATTGCCACAAGGCCCTAGGTGTATTTTGCTTAAGAAGGATGTATCTGATGTGTTTAACAGCTATATTGCCACAAGGCCCTAGGTGTATTTTGCTTAAGAAGGATGTATCTGATGTGTTTAACAGCTATATTGCCACAAGGCCCTAGGTGTATTTTGCTTAAGAAGGATGTATCTGATGTGTTTAACAGCTATATTGCCACAAGGCCCTAGGTGTTTTTTGCTTAAGAAGGATGTATCTGATGTGTTTAACAGCTATATTGGTACAAGGCCCTAGGTGTTTTTTGCTTAAGAAGGATGTATCTGATGTGTTTAACAGCTATATTGGTACAAGGCCCTAGGTGTTTTTTTGCTTAAGAAGGATGTATCTGATGTGTTTAACAGCTATATTGCCACAAGGCCCTAGGTGTTTTTTGCTTAAGAAGGATGTATCTGATGTGTGTAACAGCTATATTGCCACAAGGCCCTAGGTGTTTTTTGCTTAAGAAGGATGTATCTGATGTGTTTAACAGCTATATTGCCACAAGGCCCTAGGTGTTTTTTGCTTAAGAAGGATGTATCTGATGTGTTTAACAGCTATATTACCACAAGGCCCTAGGTGTTTTTTGCTTAAGAAGGATGTATCTGATGTGTTTAACAGATATATTGCCACAAGGCCCTAGGTGTTTTTTGGTGAAGAAGGATGTATCTGATGTGTGTAACAGCTATATTGCCACAAGGCCCTAGGTGTTTTTTGCTTAAGAAGGATGTATCTGATGTGTGTAACAGCTATATTGCCACAAGGCCCTAGGTGTATTTTGCTTAAGAAGGATGTATCTGATGTGTTTAACAGATATATTGCCACAAGGCCCTAGGTGTTTTTTGCTTAAGAAGGATGTATCTGATGTGTTTAACAGATATATTGCCACAAGGCCCTAGGTGTTTTTTGCTTAAGAAGGATGTATCTGATGTGTGTAACAGCTATATTACCACAAGGCCCTAGGTGTTTTTTGCTTAAGAAGGATGTATCTGATGTGTTTAACAGCTATATTGGTTCAAGGCCCTAGGTGTTTTTTGCTTAAGAAGGATGTATCTGATGTGTTTAACAGCTATATTGGTACAAGGCCCTAGGTGTTTTTTGCTTAAGAAGGATGTATCTGATGTGTGTAACAGCTATATTGCCACAAGGCCCTAGGTGTTTTTTGCTTAAGAAGGATGTATCTGATGTGTTTAACAGCTATATTGGTACAAGGCCCTAGGTGTTTTTTTGCTTAAGAAGGATGTATCTGATGTGTTTAACAGCTATATTGCCACAAGGCCCTAGGTGTTTTTTGCTTAAGAAGGATGTATCTGATGTGTGTAACAGCTATATTGCCACAAGGCCCTAGGTGTTTTTTGCTTAAGAAGGATGTATCTGATGTGTTTAACAGCTATATTGCCACAAGGCCCTAGGTGTTTTTTGCTTAAGAAGGATGTATCTGATGTGTTTAACAGCTATATTACCACAAGGCCCTAGGTGTTTTTTGCTTAAGAAGGATGTATCTGATGTGTTTAACAGCTATATTGCCACAAGGCCCTAGGTGTTTTTTGCTTAAGAAGGATGTATCTGATGTGTTTAACAGCTATATTGGTACAAGGCCCTAGGTGTTTTTTGCTTAAGAAGGATGTATCTGATGTGTTTAACAGCTATATTGGTACAAGGCCCTAGGTGTTTTTTGCTTAAGAAGGATGTATCTGATGTGTTTAACAGCTATATTGGTACAAGGCCCTAGGTGTTTTTTGCTTAAGAAGGATGTATCTGATGTGTTTAACAGCTATATTGCCACAAGGCCCTAGGTGTATTTTGCTTAAGAAGGATGTATCTGATGTGTGTAACAGCTATATTGGTACAAGGCCCTAGGTGTTTTTTGCTTAAGAAGGATGTATCTGATGTGTTTAACAGCTATATTGGTACAAGGCCCTAGGTGTTTTTTGCTTAAGAAGGATGTATCTGATGTGTTTAACAGCTATATTGCCACAAGGCCCTAGGTGTTTTTTGCTTAAGAAGGATGTATCTGATGTGTTTAACAGCTATATTGCCACAAGGCCCTAGGTGTATTTTGCTTAAGAAGGATGTATCTGATGTGTTTAACAGCTATATTGCCACAAGGCCCTAGGTGTATTTTGCTTAAGAAGGATGTATCTGATGTGTGTAACAGCTATATTGGTACAAGGCCCTAGGTGTTTTTTGCTTAAGAAGGATGTATCTGATGTGTTTAACAGCTATATTGGTACAAGGCCCTAGGTGTTTTTTGCTTAAGAAGGATGTATCTGATGTGTTTAACAGCTATATTGGTACAAGGCCCTAGGTGTTTTTTGCTTAAGAAGGATGTATCTGATGTGTTTAACAGCTATATTGGTACAAGGCCCTAGGTGTTTTTTGCTTAAGAAGGATGTATCTGATGTGTTTAACAGCTATATTGGTACAAGGCCCTAGGTGTTTTTTGCTTAAGAAGGATGTATCTGATGTGCGTAACAGCTATATTGCCACAAGGCCCTAGGTGTTTTTTGCTTAAGAAGGATGTATCTGATGTGTTTAACAGCTATATTGGTACAAGGCCCTAGGTGTTTTTTGCTTAAGAAGGATGTATCTGATGTGTTTAACAGCTATATTGGTACAAGGCCCTAGGTGTTTTTTGCTTAAGAAGGATGTATCTGATGTGTTTAACAGCTATATTGGTACAAGGCCCTAGGTGTTTTTTGCTTAAGAAGGATGTATCTGATGTGTTTAACAGCTATATTGGTACAAGGCCCTAGGTGTTTTTTGCTTAAGAAGGATGTATCTGATGTGTTTAACAGCTATATTGGTACAAGGCCCTAGGTGTTTTTTGCTTAAGAAGGATGTATCTGATGTGTTTAACAGCTATATTGGCACAAGGCCCTAGGTGTTTTTTGCTTAAGAAGGATGTATCTGATGTGTTTAACAGCTATATTGCCACAAGGCCCTAGGTGTTTTTTGCTTAAGAAGGATGTATCTGATGTGTTTAACAGCTATATTGGTACAAGGCCCTAGGTGTTTTTTGCTTAAGAAGGATGTATCTGATGTGTTTAACAGCTATATTGGTACAAGGCCCTAGGTGTTTTTTGCTTAAGAAGGATGTATCTGATGTGTTTAACAGCTATATTGGTACAAGGCCCTAGGTGTTTTTTGCTTAAGAAGGATGTATCTGATGTGTTTAACAGCTATATTACCACAAGGCCCTAGGTGTTTTTTGCTTAAGAAGGATGTATCTGATGTGTTTAACAGCTATATTGGTACAAGGCCCTAGGTGTTTTTTTGCTTAAGAAGGATGTATCTGATGTGTGTAACAGCTATATTGCCACAAGGCCCTAGGTGTTTTTTGCTTAAGAAGGATGTATCTGATGTGTTTAACAGCTATATTGGTACAAGGCCCTAGGTGTTTTTTGCTTAAGAAGGATGTATCTGATGTGTGTAACAGCTATATTGCCACAAGGCCCTAGGTGTTTTTTGCTTAAGAAGGATGTATCTGATGTGTTTAACAGCTATATTACCACAAGGCCCTAGGTGTTTTTTGCTTAAGAAGGATGTATCTGATGTGTTTAACAGCTATATTGGCACAAGGCCCTAGGTGTTTTTTGCTTAAGAAGGATGTATCTGATGTGTTTAACAGCTATATTGGTACAAGGCCCTAGGTGTTTTTTGCTTAAGAAGGATGTATCTGATGTGTTTAACAGCTATATTGGTACAAGGCCCTAGGTGTTTTTTGCTTAAGAAGGATGTATCTGATGTGTTTAACAGCTTTATTGCCACAAGGCCCTAGGTGTATTTTGCTTAAGAAGGATGTATCTGATGTGTTTAACAGCTATATTGCCACAAGGCCCTAGGTGTATTTTGCTTAAGAAGGATGTATCTGATGTGTGTAACAGCTATATTGGTACAAGGCCCTAGGTGTTTTTTGCTTAAGAAGGATGTATCTGATGTGCGTAACAGCTATATTGCCACAAGGCCCTAGGTGTTTTTTGCTTAAGAAGGATGTATCTGATGTGTTTAACAGCTATATTGGTACAAGGCCCTAGGTGTTTTTTGCTTAAGAAGGATGTATCTGATGTGTTTAACAGCTATATTGGTACAAGGCCCTAGGTGTTTTATGCTTAAGAAGGATGTATCTGATGTGTTTAACAGCTATATTGGTACAAGGCCCTAGGTGTTTTTTGCTTAAGAAGGATGTATCTGATGTGTTTAACAGCTATATTGGTACAAGGCCCTAGTTGTTTTTTTCTTAAGAAGGATGTATCTGATGTGTTTAACAGCTATATTGGCACAAGGCCCTAGGTGTTTTTTGCTTAAGAAGGATGTATCTGATGTGTTTAACAGCTATATTACCACAAGGCCCTAGGTGTTTTTTGCTTAAGAAGGATGTATCTGATGTGTTTAACAGCTATATTGGTACAAGGCCCTAGGTGTTTTTTTGCTTAAGAAGGATGTATCTGATGTGTGTAACAGCTATATTGCCACAAGGCCCTAGGTGTTTTTTGCTTAAGAAGGATGTATCTGATGTGTTTAACAGCTATATTGGTACAAGGCCCTAGGTGTTTTTTGCTTAAGAAGGATGTATCTGATGTGTGTAACAGCTATATTGCCACAAGGCCCTAGGTGTTTTTTGCTTAAGAAGGATGTATCTGATGTGTTTAACAGCTATATTGGTACAAGGCCCTAGGTGTTTTTTGCTTAAGAAGGATGTATCTGATGTGTTTAACAGCTATATTGGCACAAGGCCCTAGGTGTTTTTTGCTTAAGAAGGATGTATCTGATGTGTTTAACAGCTATATTGGTACAAGGCCCTAGGTGTTTTTTGCTTAAGAAGGATGTATCTGATGTGTTTAACAGCTATATTGGTACAAGGCCCTAGGTGTTTTTTGCTTAAGAAGGATGTATCTGATGTGTTTAACAGCTATATTGCCACAAGGCCCTAGGTGTATTTTGCTTAAGAAGGATGTATCTGATGTGTTTAACAGCTATATTGCCACAAGGCCCTAGGTGTATTTTGCTTAAGAAGGATGTATCTGATGTGTGTAACAGCTATATTGGTACAAGGCCCTAGGTGTTTTTTGCTTAAGAAGGATGTATCTGATGTGCGTAACAGCTATATTGCCACAAGGCCCTAGGTGTTTTTTGCTTAAGAAGGATGTATCTGATGTGTTTAACAGCTATATTGGTACAAGGCCCTAGGTGTTTTTTGCTTAAGAAGGATGTATCTGATGTGTTTAACAGCTATATTGGTACAAGGCCCTAGGTGTTTTATGCTTAAGAAGGATGTATCTGATGTGTTTAACAGCTATATTGGTACAAGGCCCTAGGTGTTTTTTGCTTAAGAAGGATGTATCTGATGTGTTTAACAGCTATATTGGTACAAGGCCCTAGTTGTTTTTTTCTTAAGAAGGATGTATCTGATGTGTTTAACAGCTATATTGGCACAAGGCCCTAGGTGTTTTTTGCTTAAGAAGGATGTATCTGATGTGTTTAACAGCTATATTGGTACAAGGCCCTAGGTGTTTTTTGCTTAAGAAGGATGTATCTGATGTGTTTAACAGCTATATTGGCACAAGGCCCTAGGTGTTTTTTGCTTAAGAAGGATGTATCTGATGTGTTTAACAGCTATATTGCCACAAGGCCCTAGGTGTTTTTTGCTTAAGAAGGATGTATCTGATGTGTTTAACAGATATATTGCCACAAGGCCCTAGGTGTTTTTTGCTTAAGAAGGATGTATCTGATGTGTGTAACAGCTATATTGCCACAAGGCCCTAGGTGTTTTTTGCTTAAGAAGGATGTATCTGATGTGTTTAACAGCTATATTACCACAAGGCCCTAGGTGTTTTTTGCTTAAGAAGGATGTATCTGATGTGTTTAACAGCTAAATTTTTTATTTATTTATTTATTCGAGCACCACAACAAAGACACTATACTCTTACATTAAGAAGTAGAAAATAATACAAAAATGGTATAAATACGTTCAAACAATGCTGTTCATTAAACTTCTCTCAGTCTTGTTATCGGCGATGAGCAGAGAACAAACAAGGCTGACCAGAAGGACACACTGGTTCATGTTTTCATTTTTATTTCACCTTTCGTCTTGTTTATTATTAGAAAACTTTGTGGCTAGTGCAGTTTGTTGAGTTTGCCTTTGTATTATTCGAGAAAATAGAAAAAAAAAAAAAAAAAAAAGAAACAGAAGGATTCGGTTTAAGCGATAACTGCACGGCATGGGTGTATATAAGGGAGGGGCTGCACACATGCTACACACATGGAGGGGAGTAAATGTACGTTGCCAGGTCAATAATAGAAGAGAAAGAAGAACATAATTTATATGTTCATGAAAACTTACGTTTTTAATGAGCTCATTGGTCGTATCTTTAATGACGATATTATAAATGCTTATGACAAATCTCTTAGCCTGTAAAGAAAATTGTTTTCAATGAAATACACAAAAATATTAAAAAGAATTAACTATATTGAAATAGACAAATACACACACACACACAAATTTGAACCACCGTTATATTCGGGATCTTTGCGTTCTGAAACATAAAATTTTCTATTCGGCACTTACAGATTGCGCCAGAAGGTCAACCTCTTCAGCGGGCTTCCTCCCTATGGAGGATGGAGGAACCGTGCTAAAAGGTTCTAATGTAAGTTTCGATGGGCGATGTCAATCAGAGAAATAAGAATTTGAAAATTGTTAGTTTTGCCCTTTTGAACGGGTTTTCGTATCTGTTTAACTAACGTTTTAATTGGTTACTGCTTATTATAATTGCATTTAACAGTAAAATGAGTATTTTACGAAAACAAGGTAAGAAAATGTGAAACAGTATTATAGTATTTCCAAGAGCGAACGATAATAAGGTGGGGGAGTCTCTTATGATACTCTCGGTTTCCTGTTGTGGCGCCTTAAATCTATTTTCTCTTCAAGATTTTGGGGGTTGAGGTTAGCTCAGTGGTAGAGCACTGGACTAATAAGTTGGAGGTCCTGAGTTCAAATCCCGAGCAAGCACTAAAGATTTTTTCTTCTAGTGTCTTCGCTCAAGGGTTGAATTCGGCCTCCCTGACCGTCCCTAGGCCAACCCAGCGTTTAAATTAATTTAATAATGGGTACCTTGGGTGCTAATGACTCTGCAGTCGAAGCAGCCAAGGGGAAAATCAGGCGGCCGGAACATAGTATTGACCACACTGTCTCCCTAGTGTGCCGTATGGTCATGAATCAGATACCTCTACAGTATCTGCCCCTCAGGGCCCTCGTGGCCTGTTACGGGACTGATTTTTTTTTTTCTCTTCAAGATTTTATTTTATATTTTTTTACGAAAGATCAAACCCCAATAATAACTGCTACTATTCCTTTACTAGTAGCACTAGAGATAAGAACGGAACCGTACTAAGATGACGCATTTCCTGCGAGTCGGACTTTTTTTCCAGCTTGCCAGGTATGACCCATGACGCAAATGCTGTGTCATGCCGCCACAGCAGGGTGGTTCGTGATAAGGCACATGCGGCGTTATGCCACCACAGCATGGTGGTTCGTGATAAGGCACATGCGGCGTCATGCCGCCAAAGCAGGGTGGTTCGTGATAAGGCAAATGCTGTGTCATGCCGCCACAGCGGGGAGGTTCGTGATAAGGCAAATGCTGTGTCATGCTGCAGTCAAGGTGTTTTTTTTTATGGCGCGTCGACATCTAGGCCATTAGCGCCAACATCCAGGTTGCAGCGAGGAATTTTCCCAACGAGCCGTGAGATGAGAAAATTGCAACGAGCCGCCGCAGTGTCACGAGTATATGGGGTAAAAAAAAATCGTATTATTGTTTAGACATGGTTTATTATTTTTTTCTGTTATTGGAAAACTCAAACATGGGAGAAAAAAAAAAAGTATTTCGTGCTAGGCGGAAGGTCAAATAATAAAAACTTCATCACAACGTTTCACGAACTTTATTACGTCCCTACATGTTTCACACCTTTTTGGTGCCTCTTCAGGGGAAATAGTTACATATATAAAACTTACAGCCTCAATCTGAGGAGGATAACCTTCAACCAGTACGGCCACGTCTAGACTGATCATGTTCAGAAGATGGAATGAATCCAACATGGCGAAATAGAATCAGCTGATCGATATGTCATACATTTAAATACGAAGATTAAGAAATGGGTCATTTGAAGAATAATTATGAAAAAAAAAGAAGTTTTGACTTGAAAAAAATATGTATTATGGTATAAACTTACATAAAATGTATATGGAATCATGCATATGATATTTACGAACGTATAAAAAATATATACAGAACTTTTAAAAATAAAAAAATTCCTCCTCAGAATCTTGGGGTAGTAAACGAATACTATAATTTTTATTTAAAATTAAGTATGATAAAAGGATTTATTTAATTTTTTTTCGGGTTTAGAGCGAACGTTTCTTGAAGTTGACAAATATGGATCTGATGGGGGGGGGGGCATTATCATTAAAGCCATATTTATTTGAATACGATCAGTTTTTTTTCGCATTGTGTTCTCTGATAATTGTCCAATTGGTGTAATGAAAAAGGAAATAATATGTAAAGACACTGGTTTATATTAAGCTGTACCGTATGAAATGTCAGTTTTGTTTACTTTAATCGATGCGATTTAATCCTTTCCTTTTTTTATTTCATTATTTACAAACATCATTGTTATTCGAATAGAATTAAAGCTCTTTTATTCCTATTATTTGTACTGTGTTGTGAATGAGGGGGGTTGAACACCGAAAACCGAGCATTGATTACCTATTCTGTCGCCTTCTTCGCTCCTCCGACCCTCTAATTTCTTCAGCACGCCCACTCCCTAAAAAAAGGGTAAGAAATCTAGACGAAGCTGTCCGAGCTGATATTGCAATTTTAACGGCAGAAGAAAAAGATGAGTCAGGAGAGAGTAGTTTTGAAGAAACATCAGACGATTCCAATTTTTTGTTCTTTTGAAGGTAAAGTAAGTTAAGTGTGAGTGTGTGTGGTTAAAATGTTTTCAGGAGTATTGTTTTATATTGTAAATAACTATCATGGGTAATATGGGTGGCGAACTGTCATAATGTAAATATATAAATATTATAATAATGTCGCTTACGAACTAGAAGACACATTTTTTAAAATAAAATTGTAAATAGAGTAAATACATAAATTGTAATTTATAAATGAAAATAAATTCAAAAAAAACAAAAGAAAGTAAAGACAATAATGCTCTAGTGATGATGACATTTAAATTTTAATATTTAATAAACTGGTACAACTATCATATCTGTATCCGTAATTCTGAAGAGCATCGAAAAGACTAAAGCAAATATAATTACGTAATGTTTCATGTTAATATTTTTCATGCAAAATATGTTTAAATGCTACCAATGACATTATAAATAATGTGCAAGAAAATAAAATATCAATCGCATTATTTGTTAGGTGGGAAACGGATGGATTTAGCTAGTACTTGTCGAAAAATATATATTTTACATTTAAAATGCCCTTCCTTACTCCTTTATGAAAAAAATGAATGAATCCCACATAAAAATAAATAATAAAACAAATATTTAAGCGAAATTCGTACTAAGGGGCTTGCGTTCACGCATGCTCCCCCTTCCCCTCCCCTTTAGCCCCCCACTCCTTCGTGACAGATTTTGATGAAACTAACTGAAAACATCTTTACACTCCTCCAATAAACGTTATACCAAGTTAGAACGAAATCCGTACACTAAAACTATTTTTTGCATCATGGTTATTGAATCGGCACCACTGTGCGCCGGTGGAAATCGAACCCACCTTCTCCCTCATCTGAATCTAAGGCGTTAACCACTAGACCACAGGGAGACCCATCAAGATGTTAAAAGAATTCAGAAGAATTAATATGTTTGACAAAAAAATATTATCTCATCTTCAGAACTAGTGTTGAAATGTGCAAATAATGATATAAATTTTATGAATATAATATTTTATTTTATTTAAACAGGCAATGCTTACGCAGCACTTTAACTGCAATATTTACCATTAATTACGTTTTATAATCATTAGAAATTATTTTTAATCTTTTTTTTTTGTTTATTTATTTTTTTAACTACGATTTTAATTTTATTTTGAATTAATTTAAGTATATATTATTATTACTTATTTTTATTGTAATTATTTCATTATGTGAGATCATAAACAACTTCATCAATTATCATAACTAACCAACGTACTGTATTACTTGTACAGATGTTAAAAAACCTTGTATTAAAAAAAATACAACAGTTTGATACTATAAAAGTCCGACTCGCAGGAACTGCGTCATCTTAGCACGGTTCCGTTTATACCCCCAGTGCTACTATTAAATTAATAGAAGCAGTTATTGGTAGGATTTGATCTTTCTGTAAAATATAAAATGACATATCAAAGAGAAGGGTGATTTAAGGCATCACAACAGCAAACTGACAGCATCCTTGGCAATCCCCCCTTAGGTATCAGATCATTATTAGATGAATATCAAACGTCTGTATCAAAGAAAAGGAAAAGTAGTTGTATCAAATTTGCTCGTAGTAAATAAATTAAGAAGCTTACCGATTGTTTAGATTTTTCACAATTCCCAACAACTTCATAAATCAAATAGAAGTATAATGAACTCCATCCGCACATATCGAAGGAAGTCATCCAGTCTGGACTGTGATTGAATATTGTGTACATTATTACAGCAAACAAACAGAAAACAAATGCAATATAAATAGGAGCTATTATGAAAAATATTTGTTGGCAATATGTTTTCTCGACAATTTCACATATACTTTGTAATTCATCGTATATAAATAAAAGATTTTCTATAATTTCGGACTTGGTGGAAGGAAACTCACATGTTTCTATATTTTCGGCTATATTTTTTATAGCATTAAATTGTTTTTCGATACATCCCTGGAGGACAACGAAAGGTTTCATTGATATGTTTATGAATAAGGTAGGACATTTTTTTAATGTCATAAAGAGTATCCCACTTATTGAATAATTGACCTCATAAGCTTTTACTGAAACCTCAAAAGCAATTTTAAATATAATTACAGCAGTTGTCCATTGATCCCTCAAAATAAATTTGTAGTGTTGAATATTGATTCCAAGGGCTGCTAAGTGGCGATCTATTCCGTTAACACATTTCAGAGCCCTGATGGCTTCGCCACGTTTAATTATAGCAGTCAGAGCAAACAATTCTATCAAAAAGAAAACCAATGCGATGGCATAAAACAAAATGACTACTACGTAACAATAACCTGGCGAATTAGTGCAATTCTGAGGTACTTTTAATAAAAAGAGTGAAATAATAATTGCAAATATTGTCATTGTGTAAAAAACACGGAGTGGAGTCACCCTGCCATAGCGGTCCAAGGGGTGCAAACCTAGCAACCGACAAAGGAAGAACTGTGGCTCCATTGCTTCGAAAATGTTTTTAGCTAAGAACATATTTCTTAGCATGTTCTTAGCAGACTTGAACATGGCCATACTGATCCACTTAGCAATACTGATCTACTTAGCAATATTGATCTACTTAGCAATAGCCTTCAATGTCACATTTCAAGATATCATTTGCTCTTAAACAGTATTTTCTTTTGATAATTGATTTGATCTTATCAAGACAGGAGAAGTGGTGGTCTATTGTTTTTAGAGAATTACGTTTTAGGAAGTATTCTCAATGTGAAGGAAGCATGGAGGCATTAAAAATTAAATGGAGATGGATAGAATTAAACTGATGGTTGAACCTTTTAAAATGATATCCATTTTTATAGCAAACTTTCGGACTTTACTGTCCTACAGGCATAATACCGTAATTTCACAAATTTTAAATAATATAAATTATAGTTAAATCATAAATATTGTATTCAAACATTAGTATTATGTAATACCTTCAAGCAATTATATGTAAATCTAGCCGTCTGACAGTAGTATAAAATCAAGAGATTATTTATTTATTTTAATGTTCATTATAATTAACTCTGAAGGGGTCTCCCGTGGTCTAGTGGCTAGCGCGCTAGATTCATAAGCGGGAGATGGTGGGTTCGATCCCCACCGGCGCCAGAAATTTTCTCATCTCAGGGCTCGCTGAGAAAATTCCTGGCTGCACCCTGGACGTCGGCGCTAATGGCCAAGATTTATGTCGATGCGCCGTAAAAAAAAAAAAAATAACTCTGAATTTTAGGACAGATTATCTATAGGTTACCACCCTTTTCTAGCCAGGCTGACACCTTTTCTTTTTTCTAAAGAAAACCACCACTCAAAAACCCCCACGGCAAAGTGGAGTAAAAATTTCAATATCGGTATTTGACTCTGAAAGAAGTTATGAATTTTTGAAATTTCGATTTTTAAATTTTTGTTAAGTTTGATTTTCCAGTCCATCCATGAAAATCTAAATTTCATAATTTGGCTCAGAGTCAAATACGAATATTGAAATTTTGATTGCACATTGCTGTCATAAAGGCCTAAATAATGTGAAAAAATCATGGATTTTTATCTAGTCTCTTCTGAGATATACAACCTCAAACTTTACAAACATTTAATAATAGAAATTTCAAAACATCATAAAACATTAAGGAGTGAGTTGTCAATGCTGATACTCAATAAAGTGTGACTACCCAATGATATCTTACTACAAAAAAAAAAAAAAAAAAAGAAAAAAAAATTAACTCTGATAAAGATCTCCTTCATGGTTTTTTAATTTTTGAAAAGTGGAATTCCTCAAATTTCGACCTCCAACTTTGGAGACCATTTAGACTGCTAAGATTTGCTTATGGAATTATGGCTATGAAACAATATTGAAGAGGTGAGAGTACTGAAATAAATTATGCCAGTTCCAATCTTGTAGCATGATGCAGGCCAGAGATAATAAATTTAACGCAAACATCTTCAAAGCGAAAATCGCTACGTGATTCAAAACAAAACTGGCCACCACACGTAAACGGTGAAACAGAAAATATAAAAAAAAAATCTGATTTGGACTCCCAGTTTGGGTAGTAAAATCATATCAAAAAATAAAATAAATTAAAACTGTTGAAGCAACCATTTTTTTTTTTCTTTAATCACTTCATATGGATTGACACCTTTATAACTTGTGTAAGACACACTTCTTCATAGTTCTTATAGCAATCAGATAATACACAAAAAACTGAGTGCTTTAGGCATATATAGCTTGAACATATTCTACAGAAATCACAGAATTAAAGATTGCATGACCAAGGTGTACATCGTGAACAGAGTAAACCCTGAGTCTTGTAAAACTGGTGGAACCACTGAAGGGTTAAGCATTGACTGATCTCTTGTTATAAAATAGCTAACGTTTTTATGAACAATATAATATTCATTTATTTGTATTTCACAGTGTTCTTGACATTTTTGTTACAGGTTAAAATAGAAGTTTTGAAGTACAGACAAGACGAAGGTCATAGTTTCCTTTTCTCTGCCTTGTTATCCTTTATTTAAGGGGCCGCCGGCCCAAACTGTACAAGGATGATCACATAAGTTGCCACTGAAGCTACTATCTGAAAAAAAGTGTTTAATTATACAACACTGTGTTTTATGTTCTTGTTATTTGTGTTAGAACTAAATTTAAATCAAATGCATTACTTTTAATGACAATCCACAGCATATGTATGTTAGGTTGTTCTAGTTTTAAGTGCAACACCATCTAAAGAATATTTTAAATTTTTAATGATTCACTTTTTTTTTTTTTTTAAACTGGTGTAAAGAATTTCTCAAGGTCTATGCAACGTTTTAAAATTGAAAACTTATATCTATATTTATAAAAATCAGGTGTTTTTCTGTCTGTCTTTTTGTTCCTTATACAAATTCACATCAAATCATACCGATTTTGACCAAACTTGGCACACAGGTAGGTCTTGATCTGGGGAGTGTCATAGGCTAGGTCAAAATTGGCAATCAGCTGTCTGTCTGTATGTTTGTTCCTCACACGTCCACGCTTGGAAACCTAGTGTATAGCATTCCCATGATAAGTGTTTAAATGAGTTCATTAATCAGCAGTTGTTTCTTAGTTAATAATAAATGGTTTTCATCATGAGTTTCTTAGTTAATAATAAATGGACGTTAAAATGTAAATTAATCAGCAAATTACTAATACATGAACGGTTGTTTTTTACTTCTTTAAGAAAAGAAGTCGGTCGGTATAATACACAACAAAAGTAGAACATTTTTGTAAAAAAAGATAAAAAAAAAAATTGGTCGATTAGGAGTGTGGGTTTACAGGAAGAAAATTATTAATTGGTGA
Source organism: Gonocerus acuteangulatus (assembly GCA_946811695.1). NCBI lineage: Eukaryota > Metazoa > Arthropoda > Insecta > Hemiptera > Coreidae > Gonocerus > Gonocerus acuteangulatus. Next base: position 13,024,637 of record OX328131.1, read on the forward strand.
TTCCTTGCAACAAAACTCGTTATACGTCTTTCAAAACTAATAATAAAGATATGTTGTGAAAATTGTGTAGATAATAATTTTAGAGTAAGTTTAATAATTATTTCTTACCGAATGTAGCAAAGTTTTATCGAGAGGGAAGAATCCGAAGGCAGTGAATTTCACTTCTCTTTTCATCGTTAAGTGAAGTTGCAATTTAACCTGGAATTTTGAAGTTCGCATACTTTTAAAATTATTGAACATGTAAAGGCGTTACCTTGAAGAATATGCACAATATTTTACAGTATACTCCCCCATATCTAGTCATCAAAATTTGTACAAAAATAAATAAATAAAAAACGACTTAAGTATTTCATTAACTTTCAAAAATGTAAATTCTAGTTTTAAATAAATAAAAATACAAGTTCTGAATTATGTATTTTTATAAAAATGTCTGTAATCACTTAATTTTCAATATGAGAATGTAATAAGATAGTTCTATAATTGTAAATGATTTTTTTATAAATTGAAATAGATAATATATAACAGCTAAAAGTTTACTCAGAAGAAATTGTTGACTTTGGGGGATGGGAAAAGGGGGCTTACCCTGGACACAAACAGAAAGGTAAAAATTTAAAGGTTTAAAATGTCTTGATAAAGCCTGTTTTATTCGCAACGTTTTTCTTTGTCCCAGTTGATACAACACGGAACTGCTGGAGGCTGGTAGAGTGGTGATTTTTTTTTTCCGTGTTTTACGGCGTATCAACTATTGGGCTATTAACGCCGGGCTAACTACAGGTTGCCACCCTTAGAGTCTGGTGAAATTTTTGCACTAGCTTTTCTATGTGAGTGAAAAATGGATCAACCTCCAATTCTCTACGGATCTGGCTGTTCCGTAAAACCGAGGACACAAAATATTAATAAATGGAGAATTACTTTGAAATGAAATTATTAATTTGTCCATACCGGCCATTATTTTACTTCCTTGCAACTAAACTCGTTCCAGATTTTTGGAATGGGTTATCCCCTTAACCAAAAAGGCAGTAAGGTTACCGCCCTTTTCTAGCCAAGATATGGCCGATTCCTTTTCATTTTTTGAAAGAAAAGCCATTACCCATCATGAGAATCAAACACACTAGGCACCTAATGTTGATTAAATAATGAAGAATTACTTACATTCTTAAGAAGAAGTTTAGACTTGTCTTTCATGACTGCATTAAATAGAGCTGGTGTAAATTCATTTGCCTGGAATTTAGAAGTGCATTTGATAATTGTATATAAGTGGAAATTTAAGATTTATAAGGTACTAAAACATTTTAGTCGTATAAAGATGACCTACTTTGAAAAATAAGTCTGCAATTTCATGTATGACTATTGACACAATCCATGGTAAGTTCATGTTGTTAGTTGCTCGTTAAACTTTTACTTTGCATGAAATGAGTTTAATAAAAACTAATTCATGCATATTAGTGTTGCAGGAGGGTAGATTAGGTAAAACTTTTCTTTCTTTTTTTATGTGTGTGTTTAACGGCGCATAAAACACACACATAAAAAAAAAAAAGAGAAAAGTTTTTTCTTTACAGGTTAATCCTGTAATTTTTTTTTTTTTACTGGGCCATTAGTGCCCACATCCAAGATGTAGCCAGGAATTTTCTCAACGAGCCGTTAGATGAGAAAATTCCTGCCCGTGGGAATCGAACCCGCCATCTACCGCACGAGAATCTAAGGCCTTAACCACTAGACCACGGGGAGACCCCCTGGTTTATTTATTTAGAAGGTGTTGATCATCGGGGTTTCGGTCATTTTTTATTCAATAAATACTAAAATTTGTTCAACTTCCTAAAATTTGTAGTTAATAATAATAATGGACGTCAAAATTTAAATAAAAATTGAAAATATATAGTCGACAGTTGAGATGTAGAAGGTGTTGATCATCGGGGTTTCGGTCTTTTTTTATTCAATAAAAACTACATTTAAAGGTAAAATGTATTTATCAACGCATTTTTTTGGCATTAATAAATACATTTTACCTATAAAATTCACCACTAGCCACACAGACAAAGTCGTGGGCCCAGCGAGTTTCAAAATATAATCTGAAGACCCATGTTTTGTCTTGTGATATTGCACATAAAAAGGCAATTTTTTTTATTTTTGAAAAGCTTTGCTTTCTAAGTGAGACGATAGCGTCCTTATTATTCTATCATGTTCTTGTAAGTTCTTGTTTAAATTTTAAACATTTTTCTCACTATGTGAAAAGTGTTCCTTTTTTGTACTGATTAGTTTGTTGTACTGCTTTCTTACTACTTCCTACATGCTGTTTACTTTCCAACTACCTTATTTTCATTGTTTAAAAATAATATTGGTTAAAATTTATTGTCTTGATGTATATAATGCACTCATTTCTGCCTGTTTTTACTTACAAGTTGTATATTTATTTTTTTACTTATAAGTTGTATTTTTTTAGCTGAAGAAGGCTGCCAACGTGCAGCCGAAACGTCCAAATACAGATTTCTTCCTGAAAGTCTGACGTTTTTCTCCTAGCCGAATCCCAACTATACCTTGTCTTCGTATCTCTGCAACGGCTAACTATCTCCATCTTCACTTTAAACATTTTAATTGTAACAATAGTGGGTAAGTTGAGTAGTTATTTGTCAAGAGAGGAAAAAAATGGAATGTGAGTATTTATGGCTACGGGACTGATTGATTCATAAGGTTTTGGTGAATATTGGTAGAAATAAAAAAAAAAAAAATACTTGTCTCAATGGCAAAAAAATATAAAAGAAAAATACAAACCTTTTGCTGACAAGTATGACACTTTATTACAATATTAATGAGTATACCAGCAGATAAGGCTGCACATAGGCTTAGGTACAGAACGAAGAAAATGTAATGCTTGGTTTTGGGGTACGACAATCCAGAAATAGCAACTATCCCATCGACAATGTTCAAGAACAACGATGGCATTAGCAACAAAATATACCTACAGTATGTAAGTTCTAGAGCTTCACAAGAAGTACAAAGATTGTTATAAGCTCTGATGAAGTCCTCGACAGTATAGAGTATTAAAGACCGAGTCTTGTTTTCTGTGGCGTATTTAAAGTTTTCCTTCAATACTTTGAACTGAACGGTTATATTTTGCAGAAGGACATCCAACGGCCTTGTTATTAAGAAGAAGAACAGAAGTGGTGTCAATTCGCTTAATATTCTAAATAATTTTGGCGTGCGTTCTGGAAGTATATTAAAACGATATACAGCAATGCAGGGTAAGATTAAAACCACCAGTGCAGTGTTACATAAGAAGTCGTAGTACTTTAAATTCCACCCTAAATTAATCAAGTGCATATCTACGCGCTGTATAAGCGCTAAGGTTCTGTATATTTTACTTCTACCAAATATTGTAAATATTAGAAACAAACAGACAGCTAGTTCATCGAACAGTAGGATCATGTAGTGTATGACTATATAGAAACATGCACCTTTACTACAACTCCAAGCGCAAGTTAATAAAGCATACATATGAACAAATAGTAAGGACGAAAATATCAAAATAGTATAAAGTAGACGCCATGGGTTGACACTCCCAAATCTGTCGATAGGGAAAAGTCCAAAAAACCTGCAAAATGTCAGACTAGGCTCTACAGCAGAAATTATATCCAAGGGCTGGGATATCTGCTGCCATTTTGTACCGAAGAAAGACGTTCTTAACACCATTCTGCTTTCTGGTCAAACTATTGTGGGAGTTCTAACAATAGTCAATAGCACAGCCATTTCTAAATTCTTTCCTGTCAGAAAGCACTTAAGATGGCTATCTACAGAATATTCATATTTGATTTCCTTTATTAGCATTTTAGGAAACAATAAAAATATTAAATATTCTTTAATATTTTGTGAATCGATACTAGAATAATTTCTTTTAGTATTCTAAAATGGAATGTAGCTATTGACATTGCATTCAAGAATGATTTTATTTTTGAGAAAATTTCATCGATCCTACCTACTAGATCAAGGTTTATAAATATGAATACCAATTTATTATTAATTAAAAATTAAAATACAAATACAATTGTATTCACAAATTTTTCTGCTAATTCCCGGAAAAATTGTAAATATTCATAAAAAATGTGAATATTCAAACAAAAAGAGGGGAATATAAATATATTCACAAAATGATTTGTGAGTTTTTGTGTATTAACGAAAAATTAAAATAAAATTGAAGACAATTTTTGTATTGTATGTAAGCAGAATATGAGCAAAACCAATTTATATGTATTATAAACATGCACGTTTTGTTTACAAAACAAATGGGTGATATAGGGTGGCCCATGAAATAGTTAACATTTGAAAAAATCACATAAAAAAACATTCGACATATTTAAAAAATTCGTTTCGACCCTTCTGCTCAAATTCAGGAACATAAATATGCTTTAGGTTCATCCGACAAACCTATGTAATGTACTGTATAACATGTAGCCTTATTTTTCGTATATGGCCACCGCGCATGCGCGAACGCCAGCGGACACATTTATGTGATACTATTTTTGTAACCCTTAGCTCCACCCGACAAACCTATGAAATGCACTCTATAACAGACAGTCTTATTTTTCGTACATGGCCACTGCGCATACGAGAACACCAGCGGGCACTTTTTTGTGACACCTTTTTGGAACGACCCGACAAACCTACTAAAGTGCTGTATAAGATATAGACTTCTTTTTCGTAAATGGCCACCGCACTTGCGTGAACGCCATCGGACACCTTGGGACACTTTTTGTATGTTATGTACTAATTAACATACAGTTATCTTCTTCGCACTGCGCATGCGCGAACGCCAGCGAACACTTTTTTTTGTAACGCATATAGTCTTCTTTTCCATACATGGTCACTGCTTATGCGCGAATGCCACTGCGCATGAGCGAACGCCACTGCGCATGCGCGAACGCCAGCGGACGCTTTTTTGTAACGTTTTTTTCCAGTTTGGTCACCGCTAAAGCATATTTATGCTAAAATGTTTATTTACAAGAAAGCTAATTAGATGGATTTTTTTTCTAAATTTAAAATTACATCTAAATGATCACCGTTTCGACTTTTGTACTCTTCTAAGCGACCACTGAAATTTTCGAATACTTTTCTTCAAAGAGAGCGCCCACATCTCTTGGACGATTCTTTCTTTTTACTATTTGATATGAGTTAAGCAGTAAAAACTGGGTTCAAATACCTTCCTTAAGCGGTAATGTTTCTAAAAAATAGGTTAGTAATTTAAAAAAAAAAATGTCACAAAGGAATAAATGTAGATCCTGATTAAAAAATCTTTAATCAAAATTAAAATATGCGTTATCTTTTATATTCTTCAGTTTTTCTAGTTTACTGATGGCCAAACTGAATCAGGATGAAGACGTATGTAGTAGCTGCAGCAACCATCTAAAGAAAAAAAAAAAAACAAAAAAAAAAAAACAATAAATAAAAACAGAATAAAAAAGTTTAAACATTAATTAGAATAGCAATATACATGTCTGTATACCTATCAATAACATTTAAATGTCTGTATACCTATCAATAACATTTAAATGTCTGTATACCTATCAATAACATTTAAATGTCTGTATACCTATCAATAACATTTAAATGTCTGTATGCCTATCAATAACATTTAAATGTCTGTATGCCTATCAATAACATTTAAATGTCTGTATGCCTATCAATAACATTTAAATGTCTGTATGCCTATCAATAACATTTAAATGTCTGTATGCCTATCAATAACATTTAAATGTCTGTATGCCTATCAATAACATTTAAATGTCTGTATACCTATCAATAACATTTAAATGTCTGTATGCCTATCAATAACATTTAAATGCCTGTATGCCTATCAATAACATTTAAATGCCTGTATGCCTATCAATAACATTTAAATGCCTGTATGCCTATCAATAACATTTAAATGTCTGTATGCCTATCAATAACATTTAAATGTCTGTATGCCTATCAATAACATTTAAATGTCTGTATGCCTATCAATAACATTTAAATGTCTGTATGCCTATCAATAACATTTAAATGTCTGTATGCCTATCAATAACATTTAAATGTCTGTATGCCTATAAATAACATTTAAATGTCTGTATGCCTATCAATAACATTTAAATGTCTGTATGCCTATCAATAACATTTAAATGTCTGTATGCCTATCAATAACATTTAAATGTCTGTATACCTATCAATAACATTTAAATGACTGTATACCTATCAATAACATTTAAATGTCTGTATACCTATCAGTAACATTTAAATGTCTGTATACCTATCAGTAACATTTAAATGCCTGTATACCTATCAGTAACATTTAAATGTCTGTATACCTATCAGTAACATTTAAATGTCTGTATACCTATCAATAACATTTAAATGTCTGTATACCTATCAATAACATTTAAATGTCTGTATACCTATCAATAACATTTAAATGTCTGTATACCTATCAATAACATTTAAATGTCTGTATACCTATCAATAACATTTAAATGTCTGTATACCTATCAATAACAATTAAATGTCTGTATACCTATCAATAACAATTAAATGTCTGTATACCTATCAATAACATTCAAATGTCTGTATACCTATCAATAACAATTAAATGTCTGTATACCTATCAATAACAATTAAATGTCTGAATACCTATCAATAACATTTAAATGTCTGTATACCTATCAATAACATTTAAATGTCTGTATACCTATCAATAACATTTAAATGTCTGTATACCTATCAATAACATTTAAATGTCTGTATACCTATCAATAACAATTAAATGTCTGTATACCTATCAATAACAATTAAATGTCTGAATACCTATCAATAACATTTAAATGTCTGTATACCTATCAATAACATTTAAATGACTGTATACCTATCAATAACATTTAAATGTCTGTATACCTATCAATAACAATTAAATGTCTGTATACCTATCAATAACATTTAAATGTCTGTATACCTATCAATAACAATTAAATGTCTGTATACCTATCAATAACATTTAAATGGCATACCGTTTCGTGACTTATGGATTATATGTTGTTAACATTTCTCATCTACACTTGTGGATTGTATCCTCTGGGCGATATAACAAGCGTGGTTTCAAGGGACCACGCACTGTTTGCGAACGTTTTACTTCGTCTGTTCTTTATTGTTCACTGATGTGGTTTTATTCAATTTTTTAATTATGTATTGCACGGTCACTTGAGACTTGGCTTTCAGAGGACTGCTCGAGATCAGAATCCAAGCCGTTAACTGAGCGAAGGCTATCTTGATCAGCCTCCTTCTAGTTCCTGCTGTTGAGGGAAGCCTGCCAGTGAGGTTGCTAGTATCTCTCGCCATAGAGGTAGAGAGAATAGAGAAAGAGAGGTGGGTGACTACTACGTCATTGTTTCCAGCAGTCGATCCCTAACATAATTATCATTATGACTATTTTAAGTGTCTGAATAATTAGTTTGCATTAAAAATGTTTATTCTTTTTATTAATCAAATTGAAAGAGTTTCTAGTTTATTTTCTTGCGTCAAATTAATAGGAAATGTTGTTTGTTATTATTATTTGCATTTCAGGCTCGATCCGGATTTTGTATTAAAAAAAAAAGGTACTTACGTATTAGCGTCAAAGCAGGTTAAAGAGTCTGGTCTCAGAGAACTGGATCTACACCGGATCAGAGAGCTGGATCTACACCGGGTCAGAGAGCTGGATCAAGGAGTCAAATCAGTTTTTGCCAATATGGCGACGGGATTATCAACGATTTAGGTTTAGGTTTAGAGTTTTGATATAACCTTTATCAACGCGAAAACGCGTAGCACTTATATTAATAGCATAATTGCTATGTGTTTCGCTCGCTCAAGGTTATATCAAAACTCTAGTCAATCCAACTCGTTGATAATATAGATCAAGGATGGGTTTTCGCTGGATAATGGACTGATATACAATTTAGCATCCCTTCGAAACAGCCTCTTTCATCCTTGCTATTCTGTCGTCGCCATATAAACTCGCACAAAAACTGAAATCGCGTAACAAACGAAAAAAACAACAACAATTGCGAGGGTAAATAAAGCACAAATGAATTGCGTTAAAAAGACAAAGGGAACAAGATGATTACTATAAACACAATAGCCAATGAAATCTCTGATAGTGATTGACCAATAGAAATGCGTCATCCATGATCCAGATCTCTGAACGAGACCCGCCTCTTTAACCTGCTTTGACGCTAATACGTAAGTACAAAAAAAAAAAAAAAAACACCAAAAAACATAAAATAAACATATTTTTGACAAATAAATTAAGCGTGTGAATATTTATTGGTCCCATATTATATTTTCCATTATACTTAATAGTCAATGTAATATTAAAAGAGATAGTAATTGAAATATTAACTTACAGAATGCATTAACGAGTGATCCAAGGGAAATAGACCAAAAGCAGAAAAACTAATTTCACTCTTAATTTTCGTTAGGTGTATGAGTAAATTGGGCTGAAATAATAAATAGATACTGTTAAAATAATCATCAGATGTAAGCATAACAGTGCAAAATATTATAATGATATAAATGTCAGGAAGAAGGAAAATAGAATTTACATCATTATATTTGTAGCGGCACCCTCCTCACAGTTTGGTTTTCACAGTCAAGAGTTGCCATACAGACTTATATTCTAAATTTAATTATTATAATTATAACTTATACGTTAATATACTTAATAATCTTATTTAAATTCTACGTACACATTTAAATAATTATTTTGGACTTATAGATTTAATTTATCTGTTATATATTTGTAATAGTATTACGAAATTAATATACGATGTGCAGTAGACCTCCAAACCACATGGGAGAAAGTTGTGTTGTGTTGTGTGTTTGTGAGGGTGCATGCGCGTACGTGTGTGTGTGTGTCTGTTAACGGTACGTGCCAGAGTTATTGATTTTGTTTCGCCACGAAAATTGGTATATAGTAGTACTTCTTCTGGATTGCATCATTGGGTCGACATCAAAAGCGGAGTTTCTCCCTATAGAAACCCACTAAAAGACAAATTTGAAAATAAAACATAATTAATCTAAAATTATTTTCATATATTAATATGACTAATAAAAAAACTTACGTTATTAACGAGCTCATTTGTTGGGTCATTAATAATTATTTCATGAACAATTATTAAAAATTCTTTAGCCTGAAAATGAAAAAAAAAAAAAAAAGTTTTATTAATTAATCAAATCTTTAGTATATTGAATTCTACAGTACTATAAAAGTCAAGTGGCTAAATAGTAAAGTCCATCACATTTGAAATTAAATATGGAAGGCAGTGCCTCTCACCAAAAAATTAAGGAAAATAAAAGACTCCACGAAAAAAAGACAAAGTTCCTAAGGAGGTACCCGTGGGGAAGAATTTGTCACAACCAGGATACGTTTAGGACACACATACCTCACCCACATTCACTTCATTATGAAGGACCCTGAATCACAATGTAAGCAGCTGACTACAAACACAGCTGGTTGTTGCTATGTATATGGTCTTCACTTGAGACGTGGCCATTGTTGCGGAAGGTTAGCCTAGGCTCTGCTAGGTTGTATTTAAGTTTTAGGCTCCTGAAGAGGCATCAGGTTATACGAAACATGTAGAACTATTTTAGTGAAGTGACTAGTATGTTAATTTCTTATTTTATTCATTGAGCGTCTGCATACATATGAAATAATTGCGTCATAAAGTCAACCTAATAAGCGGGGTATGGAGGGAGGGAGGAACCTGAGCTAATAGAATCCCTAACACTTTAAGCTTATCGGCTAAAATTTGATAACTTGGACCACACTTTTAATGTGTACCTATTTTGATTGAAGTAATTTAATTGAAATGTTTGATAATTACATGTTTTATCAGATGGATCACCCTATGAAGAAGGAAGGAAACGTGCTAAAATAATAATAATGTAAGGGGCCGATAAGCAAGGAGGGCATTTAAAGGAGTAGATAATAGGGACATATTTTAGAGAAGCGGGATCCTCTTTCAAAATTATAATTCATAATCAGGTTACTGATACACTCATAAATATCTTAAACCATCGCTAAGATGAGACAAAAGGTTGAGTAAGAGAGAGACAGCTAGTTAGAGTGATCAACTATTATAATTTTGGGGGATATTTGGAGCTGACCTACCTCATAGCGTCTGGACCCAAGATCTCAGGAACGGGTGTGGACTCTGACCCGTCGGAGGTAAGCCGGCCCTTATTAAACCCTTCACTCCCACCTGCGCTCAATCTCGCGGCTGGACGAGGCAACTCTCGTCAGCTCTTAGACCTTACGGGAATTACCTTAGGGGACAGCCACGTGCGGTTACAACGAACCAGACGCATCGTTTGTGGATTCGTTGTTCCCACACCTCCAGTGATGGACATCCAACCTTTTATCTCATCTTTACTACAAGTCCAAGGGAATACGGGGACGTACAATGAAAAAAAAAACCTAACCTTTATAAATTGAATAAATCATCAATTATCGTGAGATTATAAATTTTGGCTAACATTGTGGTTTACGCGTGATATTGCAATATTGTATTAATTCTCTTTGTGATCTGTGGGCTTTTCAGTATGTTAGCTATATGTGGGCTCCTATATGATAACAGTTTACTTAAGTTTTGAAGCATGTGTAAGTAGTCTCTTTTAATGATGCATGTAAGTAAATGTTGAAAGTAAAAAAAAAAAAAACTCCATTTTATGTTTTTTGACAAAAGGGAGCCAATCGGTCAACCTATCCCTCATTAAAATTCCACTCAATTCGCACAGATTTACCGCTTACTAAATGTAGACTTTTCCCTTTAAGCAGTGAATCTCGAGTAATTTAGGGGGCTGAGGAAAAAAAACCGCGAGAATCCTCTGATTAATCGAGAAAAACATAGGTTTGTTATTGGACGTCCAGAGAGTATCTTCTAGAATGGGTTTAGTGATATAATCAATGTTTTCTTAAAGTAAAGTTTGGCTATTTCATGATGGCATGATTAGAATTTAATTATCTTGATTATTGTTTTGAGCAATCCTTTCTTATTCAATCAAAAATATGTCTACGTAGAAAAACAAAAAAGAAACATGGACATAAATCCTTTTCGCTTTGGAAAAGGACCATAATTAAAATGAACTTTTTTGTTGGAAATAGTATCCAGAATCACCTCCTAGAGTTTACCTACTTAGACCTGAATCACCCTGTATATATACAGGGTGTCCCACATTGAGATGTCATAACTTTTGGAGTTTATTCTGCATATAATTTGTTGTTCAGAGGCGCAAAAATGAGCGTTCTGTCTGAAAATGTAGAGGAGCTACGCAAACTTTTGTCTTTTTTAAAAACTATCGGCTTTTTTAAAGAAAAACTGAGTTTTCGGAAATTGTGATAAATCTATCGTAAATAAACACCACATTTTTAGAATCTGCATTAAATTTCCAATAAGACAAACTGGTTATTGAAGTATTACCACGTAAATTCAGAGCTATATTAAAAGAGGTGAAGTGTGTTTAATATTAGTTTTTTATTAAATTATTCAATATTTTCTTAACTGGCTATTTTTAGACTTAGAGGTTTGCCTCCGCCTCAAAAGTTGCATTATTTAATAAGCTTCAAAATGGTACCTCGTAGTTTAAGAAAAAAATCTATTTCAATCTATCATGAAGATTGGATAGTTAGCCGTCGAGGTGATAAGTAAAGATGGAATGGTTGGGATTCAGCTAAAAAAAACCTCAATACGATTTTTTTTACAAAATTCGTATTGAGGTATTGAGGTTATTTCAATCTATTTTTTTCTGATTTCTAAGTCAAAACCAATAAATCTGCTTTAGCGTGAACGAGCTATTCTTTAATTCCACACGATGATGGTGATGTCCCACCCTTCCCACACTACATGACCTTTATTACGCAAGCCCATCTACCAAATATTAACTCACTCTGGTTTCAAATGGTTGGTCGCCCGGCACATAATGGACGAGTGGTGATGGAATGGCCATTCCGTCACCACTCGTCCATTATCAGCTGGGCAACCATCCATTTGAAACCAGAGCGAGATAATATTTGGTAGATGGGCTTGTGTAATAAACGTCATGTAGTTTGGGAAGGATGGGACATCACCATCATCGTGTAAAATTAAAGAATTGGTTCAGAATGGCTCGTTCACGCTAAAGCACATTTATTGGTTTTGACTTAGAAATCAGAAAAAAAAATAGATTGAAATAGGTTTCTTTCTTAATATACGAGGTATCATTTTGAAGCTTATTAAATAATGCAACTTTTGAGGCGGAGGCAAACCTCTAAGTCTAAAAATAGCTGATTAAGAAAATATTGAATAATTTAATAAAACATTAATATTAAACATTCTTACCTATATGGCTTTCAATATAGCTCTTAATTTACGTAGTAATATTTTAATAACCAGTGTATCTTATTGGAAATTTAATGTAGATTCTAAAAATGTGGTATTTATTTACGATACATTGATAAAAAATTCCGAAAACTCAGTTTTTCTTTAAAAAAGCCGGTAGTTCTTAAAAAAAGACAAAAGTTTGCGTAGCTCCTCTACGTTTTCAGATAGAACGCTCATTTTTGCTCCTCTAAACTACAAATTAAATGCAAAATAAACCCCTAGAGTTATGAAACCTCAATGTGGGACACCCACCCGTCTACTGAGCTTTGAAAAGTTACCTTCACCTTAGATTTTTCACAGCTCCGAACGATGTTCCAAAGCAAGAGAATGCAGGCTAAGTCCCAAGAGAGAACTTCGACATAATCAATGAACGATAGTTGGCCATCAACAAACAATATAATTGTTGTCACATAAAAAGAAAATATCAGAGCAACAAAAATCGGCAGCATTAAAATAATTATTTGACAACAGAATGTGTTATTTACAATTTCACATGTATCATGAAGCTCATCATATAAGCATAAAAGTTTTTCTATGAAATCCGATTTTGTTAAAATATATTCAGTATTTTTTAGAGTTATTATAAGATTTCTTATCTAACTTAATTGCTTTTCGATAAGCCCTAGTAGAACAGTAAATGGCCTAATAGAAACAAAAACGAATAATGCCGGCATTCTTTCCAAAATAAAATCAACTGACTAAATGACATATTTTCTATGCGAAAATCCATTATTATTTCACTAATAACTTTTATTGCGACTAAGATAATAGTTCCCTGTTCTTGCAAAACGAATTTGTAACGCTTTATATCAACTCCAAGACTGACTCTCATAAATATACCACTCAGAGCATAAAGTTTGACAAAAATGAAAAAGCGACACTCCAGATTTTTCCCGTATAACAATATTCCAGCTTAGTACATTGCTGTGACAGTTTGTAACAAATTAACAATATAATAGAAAGAAAGAAAATCAAAGTCTACAAAAGACGCAGTATACAAAAGTTGCCACGGCAATCCATTGCCTGGCAAGCAAATATCTGGGAGATAAAGAATTAGGGTTGAATAGCTTCAAATATGTCATTCGCCAACAAGAGATTCCTTATCTTTTTCATTGGAGACCTGTAAAATGCCATGGTTTCCCAAGAATACTGACGCACAGGAAGGGTTGGCTATTAGGGGTCATTTCAAGGTAATGATGGCTTTTAAAGCTGATTTCAAGATAAAGATGGCTTTTAAAGATACATTGTTGACAATAATTGATTAGACGTTATCCCGAAAAAACAAGCTCTTTACAAATCCGATTCCTTGACAGAAATTCAAACACTTATTAAATAATTTTTGTAGGCTTATGAGGCTTACTATACCAAAGTTGCCAATTTGGGTATTTGAGGGATACTAAAACATTTTTGCCATCTTGGGCTTATGAGGCATATCATGCCAGTGCTACCAGTTGTAGCATATGAGGTATATTATGCCAGTACTACCAGTTTGGGCTTAGGAGGCTTATTATGCCAGTGCTACCAGTTTCAGCTTAAAAGGCATATTATGCCAGTGCTACCAGTTGGTGCTAATGTTGGATATTATGCCAGTGCTAACAGTTTCGGCTTAAGAGGCATATTATGCCAGTGCTACCTGTTTCACCTTAAGAGGCATATTATGCCAGAGCTACCAGTTTCGGCTTAAGAGGCATATTATGCCAGTGCTACCAGTTTTGGCTTAAGAGACATATTATGCCAGTGCTACCTGTTTCAGCGTAAGAGGCATATTATGCCAGTGTTACCAGTTTTGGCTTAAGAGGCATATTATGCCAGTGCTACCAGTTTCGGCTTAAGAGGCATATTAAGCCTGTGCTACCAGTTTGGGCTTATGAAGGATATTATGTCAGTGCTACCAGTTTGGGCTTGAAATTCAAGCCTTCATCAGGGCTGTAAAAGAAGGAGAACCGAGTTAATAATAATTCATGTACACAGGAAATGAAAGAAAAAACATACATGGACAAGGATGAATGATACGTGTGGTAAGTGTAAGTTATAGCTAGAGCACAAATTGAAGGATGAATGCACCTAAAAAACTTAAACGGGTAACAAAGAAGCAGATGTGAAATAAAAAAGTATAGGGTGAAAATAGAACATCAGCAAAAAAATAAAACACATTTTCTTATAAAAAATATAGTTTCATTAAGATAAAACGACCGAACCTGACTTAATCTACCTTCTAATTTATTTTATACTTTTTTGAAGGCGATTTGGAAAGATTCAAATTATAAATAGCAAGCAAATATCCAACGTCGATAGCTAAGTCGAATGCACCGGTTGCCATTGATCACCGACGTTAAGCAACGACGGGTGTGGACAGTAACAGAATGGGTGACCGTGCTGTTGGCATTATAAAAGAGTGGCAACCTATAGATAGCCCAATTGCTGGCATGCCGATAAGGAAAACTAAAAAATTAAATAAGCAAATACAACTTACCTTTTCTTTGGACTGTTCGCAGCATCTAACAACATCCCAAAGCAAGAATATGCCAACTAAAGTCCATCCGGCAATGAGGATTGCGTTATCACTGTTCATTCTCTTAAGAACAGCATATAAACAGGTAGTGATTATAGCAAAAAACGGGAAAAGGAAAAATGTTATTTGACGACAATATGTTCTCTCAAATATCTCACAGGCATTGTGAAGCTTATCGTAGATGCTTAAAACATTTTCTAAAATTTCTGTCTTGCTTCTACGGGGTGGATTCCTCTTCATATTTTCTGCTATTTTTTTAAGAAAAACAAATCGTTTTTCAATAGAAGCTGCAAGAACGACAAACGGCCTAGTGGAAAATGTCATAGTGAGAAATGGAACTCTCAAGGCAAATTTTAATAAAATTTCGTTGGATGGATCTTTTCTAATTATAGCAGCAATTACTGAATATACTGATATTAATAGAATGTAGAAAAGTGTTATTTGATCCTTGAGAATCAACTTATAATGCTTTATTTTTATCCCGATATCACCAAAATTGTTATCAATGTCACAGGATAGTTTTAGAAAAGTGTGCGTATCTTCTCTCATAAGTACAGCGCAAAGAACAAACATTGCTAAACAAAAAACGATTACACCGTTAGCAGTATACATAACTTTCGCAAAATAACATTTTTCTGACAAACTGTTACAGGACTTTAAATTATAAAGAATATGTAGTACAGCAGAAAGAAATAACGCAGCCGTGTACACCACATGGATCGGGCTTAAACTGCCTTTGCGGTTCAAAGGGTGCGCCCCTAGCTGACGACAGAGGAAAAAATATGGTTCTATTGCTTCAAATATATCCTTAGCGCGGAAGAAATCCTTTATTTTATTCATCGCGTGGCCGAATGAAGCCATGCTGTCTTACAAATGCTTGAGGTGTTCAAGCTGACAGATGTCGATGGCACAAAAAAAAAATTCAAGAATTCATTAGATCTTATCAGAAAGAGTGTACCGTTGTTTATGTAAAAACTTTTTTATTACTAAAGTGTTGTGTCAATTATTTCTAATCTGACAAAGATCTAAAATAGGTTATTTAATGATCTCTTTGCAAAAAGCTTTTTGCTATTAATCACAAGTTTCTAATCTTTTCAGCACACTGAAAAGAACCCATAGAATACACTACAAAAAATCCGACTCGCAGGAACTGCATCATTTTAGCGCGGTTCCGTTCTTACCCCGAGTTTCATGTGGAAAGCTTGAAATAGAAACAGTTATTACTTTGGTTCGAGCTTTCGTGAAATTTTATGGCCCCAGACACGTGACAGATGACAATGGTCCTTACCTGCAAAAATGACTCCCTGGCAGTCTCGACGTTCGCTCTAAGCACTATTACCAAAATGTTTGGTAAAAATGCAGTTTCCCGCCCTCCAAACCGATTTCTTTCAAACTTTGCACAATAACGTATTTTGATACACTAAACACGAATACGATAAAAAAAAACAACGTCGGATTTAACTAGGAAAGAAGTTATTAAGCACTTAAGTTCGCTGTTGTGCAGGTTATGAGAGCTAATGTAAACAACTAAATTTGTCAACATACGCATGCGCGGGCATGGAAAAGTTCGTAATAAGGAAGTTTAATTGAAATTTACCATAAATTATCGAAATTCATCAGCAGTTATTTATTTACAATCATTTTTTTAAATAATGAAACACTCTTCACATTTCTTTTTTGGGTGCCCATACTCAAAATATTGAGCGCATTTGGAGGGAAGTTCGGGATAATATCCCGCGATATGGGCGACGAGAAGAACCTTTAGATGGATATTTAGCCGAATTTCTCTTCAAACGCGCTCATAAATATGAAGAGCGTTTAAAGGCATTTTTCAGTGCGATTGGGGATTTGTATCCACCGAACATCCAGTCTCAAGAAGAAGAAGAAAGCTAAGAGAGATGTCTTGGAGGATTAGAAGAATGTCTAGGACGACTTTAAGGGCATACATGCTATGCGTTTCCGCTCGCTCCGCTCGCTCAAGAAGATAACAAAACCCCAGTCAATCCAACTCGCTAAAATTAATAGAATTCTATTAATTTTAGCGAGTTGGATTGACTGGGGTTTTGTTATTTTCTTGAGCGAGCGGAAACGCATAGCACGTATGCCCTTAAGCGACAGGTGACGACGGGTGAGGATGCCCTTAAAATTAACAATATCTTTGAATAAATGGTTTCTGAACATTTCAAATGACAGTTCTCTGTTTCCCAATGTTACATATCTGCGCATGCGCGTGTTTACAAATACGCTGAAGACGCCTAGTTTTATAACCTTCCTAACTTTAGAGCTTAATATTATAGTCTATAAATTTTAGTGAGTTGGATTGATTGGGGTTTTGTTATCTTTTTGAGCGAGCGTAGCGAGCGGAAACGCATAGCATGTATGCCTTAAAGTCGTCATTTATGCCTTAAAGTCATGTATGCCTTAAAGTCGTCATTTATGCCTTAAAGTCATGAATGCCTTAAAGTCATGTATGCCTTAAAGTCGTCACAAATTTAGTTGTTTACATTAGCTCTCATAACCTGCACAACAATGTACTTAAGTGCTTAATAACTTCTTTCCTAGTTAAATCCGACGTTTTTTTTTTATCGTATTCGTGTTTAGTGCACCAAAATACGTTATTGTGCAAAGTTTGAAAGAAATCGGTTTGGAGGGCTGGTAACTGCATTTTTACCAAACGTTTCTCATTTTCTTGTCTTTTTTTACTATAATATTAATTTTACTGATAAACGCAACCAAAATAAAACAACCAATTAAAATCTACAAAAACAGAACAAACACATTTGAAGTTTTATGCACTTATTTCTCCACTTAAAATTGTCTAATCGAAAATTTCTTCAGAACCTATTCTGTAGAGAATTTATTAAGCTAAAGAATGGTTACCGTCCACTTATCACGATTTTCCAACCGTTTCCGATATTTTTACAGAAATATACTAAGATCCCAAAGCTTTTCATGTCTATTCATAAACTTTTTTTTCCGAATAATTTTTAAATTCCAAAAACACCAAAATTTAAAAATGATAGTTTGGATTTATTTCAAACATTTAGAAAATATTTCAATTAATTCTCACAATTTTATGTACCCAAACCGAAAATTACAAGTTACAAACATGTGTTTTCCACATTTCTCAAAAACGGTTACAGATATCGCCTTAAAAATGGTTTTATTCCTTTTCCTCTGTCCAGGAACCTATATAACGTGTACTTGTAAAACCCACACGAACTCGAAAACGTAAACGTTATTCAAATTAGATGAAATATTTTTGTACAAAATCGGACCAGTTTTAAGCCTGCGAGAGAGCGCACAGACAAATATATATATATATATATATATATATATATATATTTATATATATATCACCAGTCTGTCTGTTTGTTCCTTATACCCTTTGACCGATTTCGACCAAACTTGGGACACAGGTAGGTCTTGATACGGGGAGAGTCATAGGCTAGGGCAAAATTGTCTACCAGCTGTCTGCCTGTTTGTTTGTTCCTTACACAAATTCAAACCGTTTGACCAATTTGTATGTAACTTGGTACTCAGGTAGATCTTGATACGTGGAGTGTCATAGGCTAAGTATAAATTGTCTATCAGCTCTCTGTCTGTATGATTCTCTACAAATCCACACTGGTGTAGCGTAGCACGCCGGGGAACAGCTAATATATATATATATATATATATATATATATATATATATATATATATATATATATATGTGTGTCTGTTTTCTCTCTCACAGGCTCAATACTGGTCCGATTTTGATGAAATTTTGTACAAAAATCGTATCTTATCTTTCTATATATACTATACTAGCTGTTACCCGGCATGCTATGCTACACCTACTTTCTGCATCTATAAAAGCAAAAATAAATTAGAAACCAAATAATTAATATTAAAATCTGTAAAAATTTGAGTTCATTGTTTCGAACTCGTGATCTCCGAACTGTGAGTCATAGACGATTTTAACCTAGCCTATGACTCTGCCTGTGTGCCACGTTTGGTCATAATCGGTCAAACGGTGTGGATTTGCATAAGGAACAAACATACTGACAGACGACAGCTGGTAGACGTTTTTGACTTAGACTACGAGACTTCCTGTATCAATACCTACCATTATTCCAAGTTTGGTCAAAATCGGTCAAACGGTGTGGATTTTTATAAGGAACAAACAAACAAACAAACAGACATGTGATATATATATATACACAAACAAATTTGAACCACCGTTATTTTCGTGATCTATAGGTTCTGAAACAAAACTATTTCTAGTGGGCACTTCCGGATTGTGACATAAGGTCAACCTCTTACAGAAGGGTACCTCCCTGTGGAGGTTAAAAAAAAAAAACAAAACTTACCTTTTCTTTGGACTTTTCGCAGCTTCTAACAATGTCCCAAAGCAAGAATATGCCGACCAATGTCCATGCGGCGACATATATCGCATTATTTGTTATGGCCATTTTCTTAATCGCAGCAAAAAAACAGGTAGTGATTATAGCAAAAATTGGAAACATAAAAAATGTTATTTGACGACAATATGTTCTATCTACAATTTCACAAACTTTGTGAAGCTTATCGTAGATGCTTAAAACACTTTCTATTATTTCTGTTTTGCTATTATAAGATGGAAACCTCTTTATATTTTCTGCAGTTTTTTTAAGTAAAGTAAATTGATTTTCAATAGAAGCTACAAGAACGACGAACGGTCTAGTGGAAACTGTTATGATGAGAAATGGAACTTTCAAGACGATGCTGAATAAAACTGCGCTGGGTGGATTTTTGTTGATGATAGCAATAACTACAGAAAGAGAGGTCATAAACAGAATGTAGAGAGATGCCATTTGATCTTTGAGTGTGAACTTATAGTGTTTCATTTTCACTCCAATGTTACGGAAATGCTGATCAATGTTACAGGAAAGTTTTAGAACATTGTACATATCTTCTCTCATAAGTACAGCGGAAAGAACAAACATTACCAAGCAAAAAAGAAACATACCGTTGGCACAAAACAAAACATTTATGTAATAACATTTTTCTGGCGAGCTGTTACAAGACTGTGATAATTTATAAAAAACTAATATCAAAGCGGATGAGAATAATACAACCGTGTACAATACATGGATCGGGCTTAAACTCCATTTACGGTTTAAAGGGTGAGAACCTAGCAGACGACTGAGAAAAAAATATGGTTCCATTGCTTCAAATATATCTTTAGCATGGAATAACTCCTTTATTTTATTCATTGTAAGGACGAATAAAACCATGATGTCTTAAGTCAAATGCGTGAAGAGTTCTAGCGGTAGTGAAAGTCTGATTTCAAGATGTCGATGACCCATAATAATTCTTTTTATACTACAATTGATTAGACCTTATCACAAAGGGAGTATTATTAGATCATTGTTTATTAAAACCTTTTTATATTACTAAAGTGCTATGTCAATTATTTCTGATCTAAAATAGATTATTTGGTGGAGTCAGCTAAAAGCCTTTTTATGGTGGGGTTATTCCATGTGAAATCACCGAGGTCATGTCACCAATGATTTTACATTTTCCTGAAACTTTGCACATATGCTTATACTTATGCCGTAAGAATACCTGTGAAGTTTTATTGTTCTAGGATATATACTTTTTCTTCAATCCAATTTTAAATATATTAATATTGTGATAATTTGGTTTCACAGAATCGCTTGCGGGAAATAACTAATATTTACAAAAACTATAATATTTCAGGTATCAATAAAGATTTTGATCTGGGAATTTTTTCATAGTTTAACAGAAGTACACACTTTAAAAAAATGCAGTCATTTAAGTAGCCATAATATTAGAAAAAATTATAAAATTCATATTGCTTGACATTATTTTGGTTTTTGAAACTAAAAACAAGGGTTTACAAAAACGCCTGTAACCTCTTTCTCCAAACAGCTGGAAAAGGCTTCAAATAAACCCCAAGATTCAAACATATCGTTTAGTTGTGCTGGTGGTGACTGTGTGTACCAAAATTAATATTTTAGTAGATTCTTTAATAATAAATATTTGTTTCCAGTTGTATTCCTCCGTATCTTTTATTGATTACAGGTTAAGAATAGAAAACAACCAAGGTGGACCTGGGCTGAATGATCGATTTTGAAGCCCTAAATAAATAAACCCCAAAATTATGAGCTTTTTATTAGCATAAAAATTAATGGCTTTTTTGTGGGGTCTATTTAAAGAATGACATTTCCAATAAAACTGTGTAAAATTTGATGCCAGTTGGTCAAGGGTCATTCAATGTGAAGTCACGCAGGTCATGTCAGCCACGATTTTAGATTTTCATGAAACTTTGGTCATAAGTTTATACTTATACCCTAAGAATACCTGTGACGTTTTATTGTTCTAGGATGTAAACCTTTTAGCACTTTCCTCCAAAGGAAAAAAAAAGGATGTGTCTGTTAACACGATAGCGGCCAGAGTTTTTGTTTTTTCGTCACGAAACTCGGTATATAGCATTCAATTAGCAAACGATTGAACGAGTTCGTTAACCATCAAAGTCGGTCCACCGGAAGGGGGGGTTTACCCCGAACCCAAAACACTAATTTGACTATGTCAGCCGTAATATTTGTTATATTTCAACGAAACTTGGTATTCGTAGTGGTAATATAGACAGAAAAGTGAGATATAAAAATGAAAAAATAAACTAAATCGGTTTATTAGGAGGGGGGGGGGTTACTCCGGACCCACAATACCAATTCGCCACTACCAGCCGTGATTTTAGGTATATTTCGACGAAACTCGGTATTCGTAGTGGTAATCCACAGGTGAATATGTGTTGTAAAAATAAACTAAATCGGTTCATTAGGAGGGGGGGTTTACTCCGGACCCACAATACCAATTCGCCACTACCAGCCGTGATTTTTGGTATATTTCGACGAAACTCGGTATTCGTAGTGGTAATCTACAGGTAAATATGTATTGTAAAAATAAACTAAATCGGTTCATTAGAAGGGGGGGTTTACTCCGGACCCAAATTCCTAATATACTCATACTGGTCGTAATTTCTGCTGTATTGTAACGAAACGCGGTATACGTCGTGGGTAACTCACGAGAAAGAAGTGTTGTAAAAATGAGCTGAATCGGTCAATAGTAAAGCGGGGGTTTAATTTGTAATATATTTCAATAGAAAAGCCCGCCAAACGTAGGTTCACAAAGCCGCCGCAAGGAGCGCTTTCTACCACTAGAGTGACTGTATCCTGTTCCTGCGTTAGATCAAAATACGATAATATGAGGTTTTTTGTATTTATTACGTAGTGTAGTAGGTACCATGTGTAAACATAACTCTGGAAGCAAATTAATAATTGTTCTGTTACTCATTACAAATTTAAAAGAGAACTATTCATGTTTTTATTTAATTTATGTAGGATATTTTAAGCAAATTGTTCTGGAAATCAGTCTACACTACCCAAATTCTGAGGAAAGTGCTTAGTTATGCAGCTCCTGCGTGACGGACTTTATTGTTCTAGGATGTATACCTTTTAGCACTTTCCTCCGAAGGAAAGTAGCTATTGAGGTTGGACTCATGACGGAATTTTTGAAAAATTTCTTCAAATCTTTATCGATCCAACCTAGTAGACACCGAAAATGACCCCCGTTAAAATTTATATATATCTATATATATATGCATATATATATATATATATATATATATATGTATATATATATGTATATATATATATATATATATATATATATATATATATATATGTGTGTCTGTTAACACGATAGCGGCCAGAGTTTTTGTTTTTTCGTCACGAAACTTGGTATATAGCATTCAATTAGCAAACGATTGAACGAGTTCGTTAACCACCAAAGTCGGTCCACCGGAAGGGGGGGTTTACCCCGAACCCAAAACACTAATTTGACTATGTCAGCCGTAATATTTCTTATATTTCAACGAAACTTGGTATTCGTAATGGTAATATAGAGAGAAAAGTGAGATATAAACATGAACTAAATCGGTTCATTAGAAGGGGGGATTTACTCCGGACCCACAATACCAATTCGCCACTACCGGCCGTGATTTTTGGTATATTTTGACGAAACTCGGTATTCGTAGTGGTAATCCACAGGTGAATATGTGTTGTAAAAATAAACTAAATCGGTTCATTAAAAGGGGGGGTTTACTCCGGACCCAAATTCCTAATATTCTCATACCGGTCGTAATTTCTGCTTTATTGTAACGAAACGCGGTATACGTCGTGGGTAACTCATGAGAAAGAATTGTTGTAAAAATGAGCTGAATCGGTCAATCGGAAAGCAGGGGTTTAATTTGTAATATATTTCAATAGAAAAGCCCGCCAGACGTAGGTTCACAAAGGCGCCGCAAGGAGCACTTTCTACCACTAGAGTGACTGTATTCTGTTCCTGCGTTAGATCAAAATTCGATAATATGAGGTTTTTTGTATTTATTACGTAGTGAAAATTAATAATTGATCAGTTACACATTACAAATTTAAAAGAGAACTATTCATGTTTTTATTTTATTTATGTAGGATATTTTAAGCAAATTGTTTTGGAAAGCAGTCTACACTACCCAAATTCTGAGGAAAGTGCGTAGTTATGCAGCTCCTGCGTGACGGACTTTTTTTAATAGAATTTTGACGAAAGATATAATTGTTATTTCCGAAACTAAAACAAGGGTTTACAAATACGCTTGTAACCTTTTTCTCCAAACAAAGCTGGAAAAGGCTTCAAACAAATCCTAAGATTATGAGCTTTTTATTAGTATAAAAACTAAATGGCGTTTTTGTGGGGTCAATTTTTAAATAATGACATTTTCAATAAAATTGTTTAACATTTGTTACAAGCAAGTGTGCAAGGTTGGTCGGGACCGGGGTACAGTCGGATTTGAGAAAACGCCGGTAAGAGAATTAAGTTAGAAGCGGTGAATTATGTATGTGAAAAACCTTATAATTTTAGAATATAATATATATTCTATTTTTACCAGGGGGCTGCTATCACCCCTTTATCGAGCTGTTCAATTTCTCTTAATTTTTTCTCGGCAGAGGTACCCTTTACCTTTTCGTGGCCATGACAGACCAAATAAAAAAAAAATACTTTTAAAAATTGCTGTCCACTGGCGATGAATATTCGGACTAGACTGGCTAAAATCAGGCGTTCCCTAGTGTCACTAAAGTTCCTGGCGTGCCCTAGTAGAATCACCAGCTTCTGCCTCTAAAAAGGAATATATATGACTTCATTGACTTCCATTCAATGAAATACCACGGAACAAATGTTTGGCTAGCTAGGAAGGGAAGGTTTTCTAGGAACCCTCGAGCAGGTCTAGCTCCGGCGAGTTCCAAGACCCGTCACGCATTCCTCTCGGATACCGAAGGATTAGAGAGAGCGTCGGATAAGAGACGCCGGATAAGGGAGAGTCTACTGTATATATATATATGTATGTGTGTGTGTGTGTGTGCTTGCAAGTGTATGAGAGTGTCTGTGTGTGTGGGTGTGTCTTAAGTCTTAATATGGGTGGCGAGCGGACCACACATGTGGATTTAATGTCCCCTGAGGAGGTGGCATGAAGGCCACGAAATATGTAGGGCAATCAGAGAATAAAGTAGTACATAAGAAAAAGGAGTACTATTTTTTGACCTAAGCGGTAAATATATATATATATATATATATATATATATATATATATATATATATATATATAAAAGTAATATAAGTAATTAATTGGTAGACCTAAGTGGAATATATATATATATATATATATATATATATATATATATATATATATACGTATATATGTGTGTGTAGGTAGTTAGTACAAGCTTTATTCAATCCTCATAATTTTATTTTCAAGTTCCAAGCGGCACATCACACACTAGGTTATTAAATTTTGTTACAGAAACGTTTCGGCTATTTTCAATCTGTCTATAACGGTGGGTTTACACTTGCTAGTTATTGCAGGAAATTTATATCAGATAGAAATTGCGACTAGTGTAAACCATGAGCAATTTATGTCTGAGATATATATTTCTATCACGAACTATAAGTGTCGGCACTTCTATACCACCAGGTGTAAACACAGATTTTTACGAGAAGAATTTAATTTCAGAGATAAATATCTTGGCTACAAGCTGTATTGCCGACACTTCTATACCAACAGATGTAAACACTGATTATTTGTGCTTTTGGTGAATTTATCGCAAATTAGAACAAATCCAGAACTGTCGTATACATATCCATGACATAAATGTCTAGCTATTTCTGTCAGTATGTAAACCTTCAAGAGAATATCTATCCGACACCTGACAGATATTTCCTGCGAGAAGTGTCAGATGTAAACACCTTTAGTATGATTGTGCATTATTTCTTATATTATAATCTTCAGATATTGTATTTATAGATCATGACCTTGTTTAAGTTAATTTAGTATAAGGTACACGGAGAAAAAAAACAGGCTGCCGGCAGCCTGAAAACTGTGACTCAGTGACAGCATTTTGAAATAGGATTCCAAATATTTCAGCCTAAAATAGGATTCCACATATTTAAGCCTCAAAGAGGATTCCACTAGTTAGAGTGCCGGCACTTTATGATAGAGTGCTGGAATCCTAATTCTGCATCCTATAGTAGAGTTCTCACACCCAAAGCTAGCATCCAACAATAGAGTGCTAGCACTCTACTTTCGAGTGCGTACCCCTAGACTTTAGACTGCTGGCACTCTGATACTGGCTTCTAGCAGCCTACCCTTATAGGCTGCGAGCATCCTGATGTTTGCTTCCTGTATCTTACCCATGTGGGCTGTTAGCATCCTATATGGATGGGTTACATTGACCCCATCCATAAAGGATGCTAGCAGCCTACAGAGAGATGACTTTATTATGTGGATAAAAAAGAACAAAGGTAAATTCAGAGTAATAATAATGAGACTTTATTTGGGTGTAATTTACGTATACACTTCTTAACAAGTAGATATTTACAAGTAGGTATGAGGTATACACTTTTTAACAAATATAGATATTTACAAGTATTAGGTATTAGATACAATGTACTTATGAACAATATTGAACAAGTAGGTCTAGAAATAATTTTTTTTTTTTTCATGACACTTACAGCCGTATTCATAAAGCCGAAGACAGTCGAAGATTTCAGCATCTGTTCAAACAGGAAAAAAAAAAAAAAAAGAAATCTTTATTAATAATAAAAGAAAAGTTGTTGTTGTTGTGTTTTATATAATTAAAAAGAAAGATAAATAGGCATTTTTTCAAGTTTAAAATTTCGCAGTAAATTCAAAGCTGCCAGGGAATTACAAAATAAATAAGAAATAAGGTTTTTGTCTATGGATATGATCATAAATGAAGGAACTCTAGAAACAGAATGGACACCAAAATAAAAGTCTACTAATACAATTTTTAACTAATATTCTAGCCGTATTCTAGGAACGTATAAAAAAAGACTTCCATCAGTTCTCAGCTTACCAGGCTTATTGAACTCCATCTTCAGTTGGTTCTATACCCGCAGCGCCATGTTATATTAAGGAAATATATTCTTGAAAAACAAACACAACTTTATACATTCTATTGTATATAATATCTGTTTTTAAATTTAATAATAAAAACAAGAGCCTGTATGCAATACATATGTTCTAATAAATTCTGAGAGAACAGCTGTGATCGCGTTTGCCAAAAGGCTCTGTTTAATAAGTGCTCTTGGTTCAAATTAAAATTGTACTATCTATTGGAGTCCAATAGTGTTATGACGGGTGTTAAAAGACTTGCCGAGACCCGTCCTCGGATTAGGAAGTTAGATATTTCCTCGGCTGCAAAAATTCTAGCTAAATGCGCTGAAAATATTCAAGTTTAACCCAGCATACCTCAACAGAAGAAGGAGCCAAAACAGGTGATATAAACTTTATATCTCATTTATTCCCTGAATTGACTGTCATAGAGCCAGGTAGTAGTAACCTCAACTGTAACCTTTCCTCCGTAACCAATGACAACGCTTCACCCTCAACCACTCCTAGCAACCCTGATGCTATGGATGCTCAACTTTTTGAAGAACCCAAACCAAAGCGAAACAGATATGCCCGGAAAATAACTCCTGTGGCAGTTATCACGCAAACTAGTAACAGATTTCCCCATTATCTGACATACAGACAACAGATGAGACAATTTCTGTTTATAATAAAAATCCCAGACCTAACAGACATCATACAACAAGGATAACCCGAACAGCTGACATCACAGACAGTCCCCAATCACCAAAAATTCCACCCATTTCTGTCGTGGTTTCTGACGAAAATTCTTTTATTGATACCAAGCAGCTTGTTGCTGATCTTGAACGTGTTGCGAAATCCACATTCGATTGCACATTGCTTTATAAGAAAATAAAAATATCCCTGTCCAGCATTGAGAATTTTAAGAATGAGACAAAATTCTTTGACGAAACTCCAGATATTAAATACTTCTTAATTTCCTATCCCGACCGTACCTTCTCAGCCGTGATACGAGGCCTACCTTTCAATGTTTCTGAGGACGATGTGCTTGATGACTTGAAGAGGCGAGGCTACCCAGCACAGAGAGCTACAAGACTGTACAATAAAGAAAGATTTCCTACACCTCTTGTTGCCATTGAGCTTGATAATAACGAGAATGGCAAAGCGGTTCTGGAATTGGATAGACTTTGCAATATGGTCGTTACTGTGGAAATCAGATGCCGATCCAAACGCCCCTTACAGTGCGCTAACTGTTTAAGAATAGGCCACACTAAAAAATAACGCCGTCTGGATCCCAAGTGTGCAAAATGCGTAGGGGATCACCCTTTTAGCGCGGTTCCTCCCTCCCTCATAGGGAGGAACCCCGCTTATAGGGTTGATACAATGAAACAATCCGGAAGTGCCGACTAGAAAATTTTGCGTTTCAGAACCTCTGGAAACCGAAAATGATGGTAGTTCAAATTTGTATATATATATATATATATATATATATATATATATGTATATATTTATATATATATATATATATATATATATATATATATATATATATATATATATATATATATTGTCTGTTCGCTCATTTCTGGCTTCCCTGATAGTCCGATTTTGATGAAATTTGGTACAAAAATCCGTCGTCCAATTTGAAAGGTAAAGTTTGTTAACCAGCAAAATCCGCCCACTGGAAGATGGCATTTGGGGCAAAAATCGCGCAAAAAAAATCGTAACGCTTACGTTTTTGAGTTCATAAGCGTGTAAGTACTCTTTTTATAGGCTTCTTGGGCTAGGAAAACGAATGGAACCATTTTCAAGGCGATAGCTTTAACCGTTTTCGAGAAAATTGGAAAAATAATTTTTGAATACCGTTTTTGGTTTGGGTACTTAGAATTACGGGATTCAGTTGAAACATTATCTGCATGTTCCACATTCATTAAAACTAATATGTTGAAAGTTTTGTTACGTTTGGAGTTAAGGAAGGGTTAGAATAAAATATTTTATGAACAGACAAGAAAAGTTTTGGGAACTTCGTATACTTTCATTAATATCTCGAACACGGTTGGGAAATCGTGGTAAGTGGATAGAAACTATTTGAAAGCTTTCTAAATTCTCTACAAAAAATATTCTAAAACTATTTTTGATTAGGTTATGTCAATCGGAGAAATAAGTGCTTAAAACTTCAAATACGTCTGTTTTGTTCTTAAGAACGGGTTTTTGTCGTTCTTTTTGTAATTTTTGTCTCTTTCCCTTTGTTTTTTATTGCTTTTTATTTTTGTAATTTCTTATGTTGGGAAAATTTTGTGTGTAAAACAGGATATGAAAAATGAGACCAATTTTCTGTTGCTGGAAATACTGTAAATTTTGGGAACTTTCATTAATATCTCGAAAACGGTTGAAAATCTTGGTAAACGGAAGAATACCATTAGAAAGCTTATTAAATGCTCTACATAAAAGGTTCTAATGATAGTTTTGATTAGGCGATGACAATCGGAGAAATAAGAGCTTAAAGCTTTAAAGTAATTGATTTCGCTTATTCGAACTATTCTTTTTGTCTGTTTTTTATTCCTTGTTATTTTTTAATTGCTTATAGTTGGATAATGTATTCGAAAATAAAACAGGTTTAGTAAAATAACAAAAACAATTTATTGTTAGAAATATAGAGTTCCAAGATTCCAAGACCTTGTAACTAGCGGGAATGTTTCTAGTGATGCCGACCCTTCCAGGTAAGATTGTAAATCCCATCTTTCAAGACTGTTGGAACCAAAACAATAACTGTCGGGGTTCGGTCACTGCTACTTTTATCGTAAAAATGGTTTTATTGTGCCGACGTTTCGGCTTGAACTTCAAGCCTTCATCAGTGCTGTAAATACAAGTAGGACATATTTAACACTAATATATGCACATATCTATATAAATATACCTAACATATATATATATATATATATATATATATATATATATATATTTATATATATGCATAAACACATACACATATACACGCACACATATGTACATATATATGCCCACATACATACACATATGGGGTATGTATTATTAAGTAGCAGTGACCGAACCCGGACAATCCCTACCTTGCATCATCAACGGTCAACGATCTCCTCTCAACAAAATAATAACTGCTTCTATTTTAATCTTTCGAAATTAGACTAGGAATAAGAACGGAACCGCGCTAAGATGAGGCAGTTCCTGCGAGTCGGACTTTTTCTCTTTGTACCGACAGATCCACCACTGCTAAATGTATCAATTGCAACGGTAACCACAGTGCCAGGTATAAAGGTTGCCAAGTTTACATGAACTACGAGAAATCTCGTTCTAGACGGGCTGCCACTACACAAATACAAAAACAAAACACTTCGCCTCCAAACACACAAAACACCACACCTCCCAGTACACAGACCACAACACACCAAATCTCTCCCCCGGAGGCTCCACAACCAAATGTCTTACGGAGACTCACCTAAATGAAACAGACAGACTACGAATTCCTGGTTATACTGTGTACAGAACGGACCAGGAGACCAGACGGGGAGGAGTCGCTATACTTGTACAGAGACGATTAATACATACTGAACTCTACTTACCTATACTACAAAACTTATAAGCCGTTGGAATTACACTAAGAATAAACAATAACTCAACCATCAACATTCTGGCAGCATATCACCGACCTGGAATACGCCTCATTGAATCCGACTTTGAGTGCATATTTTCTGGACTTCCGACTGTTTTGCTCGGAGATATAAATAGTAAAAACCCACTCTGGGGCTGTAGAACACTGAATTCTAATGGAACACGACTTGAACACATATCTACGAACTTAGGACTGCACATATCAGCACCTGACGACCCAACACAGGACAGATATCATCCGGACATACTAGATATTGCTGTACTTCATAACATACGTTACCCAATTTATCATGACACACTTACAGACCTGGACTCAGATCACTTACCGGTTATTTGTACTTTTCACGACTCACCCAAATTGACACCAAATCTTCCTAGACTCATTAACGGATGCGTGGACTGGGAACTCTTTACACATGCCATGAACATACTGGGCGTGCCATACTCATATGAAAGTACTAACGAAATTGACACGTCCGCCTTGGCACTCACAGAACACATACGTACATCAATACAACATTGCACACTACAGCCCCAAACTCAGTCACATTTATTCCACGGCCCTAAGACTCCATCTTATATTCTTCAGCTTATCGACGACAAGAATGTAATCAGAAAAAGATGGCAAAGATATAGGGACCCGGCAGATAAGACTCTTGTGAACAGACTGTGCCGTAGAATAAAGTTTCTTCTAGAAACAGAGAAAATTAGGTCCTATAAATCCTATGTTTCTGACTTAATCCCAGGAGACAAGAGTCTTTGGAGGGAAACTAGGAGGATCCTAGGAAAGAGTCCCGTTCTTCCTGTCCTGAAAACAGACAGCGACTTCTGACGACGAGAAATGTGAGTTGTTTGCTACCCACTTACAGACTGTAGTGACCTCTTGACAGGGACGACCCTGAGACTGACAGGACAGTGGACGAATTCCTAAGAGAACCCATGACAGAAGACAGCAGAATTACTGACTACATAACCCCACTGGAGTTAAAAGGCTATATCAGAAAACTGAAGAACCGGAAGGCACCAGGCGAGGATCAGATTCCGAACTGTATTCTGAAAAAGCTGCCAAGGAAGACGATTGCCCATTTGGTCGGACTCTTCAACGCCTGCTTGAGACTGGGGTACTTTCCAAAGACATGGAAGAACCCGATAGTATTCATGTTTCACAAGGAGGGGAAGCCAAAGCACAGCCCTACCAGTTATCGCCCAATTAGTTTGTTGTGTACGCTCGGCAAACCACTTTTTTTTTCTTTTCTTTTTTTTTTACGGCGCATCTACTTCTGGGTCATTAGCGCCGACATCCAGGGTGCAGCGAGGAATTTGTCCAACGAGCCGTGAGATGAGAAAAGGCAAACCACTTGAAAAATGCTTGGAAAAACGGCTACGACAACACCTTGAAGTGACCTCCACCATTCCATCTCATCAATTTGGCTTCAGACACCATCACTCCGCTACGCAGCAAGCACAGAGGGTTGCAGAGGTCATAGTGAAAGGATTTGAAGCCAAAGAATACACAGCTGGCCTTTTCTTGGACTTGAAGGGGGCTTTCGATTCCGTCTGGCACCGAGGTTTATTATATAAATTAAAAAAGACACTACCACAGGCCAATCTCTTCTCCTCCATAAAATCTTACTTAGAGGATCGCACATGCCAAGTCCGGATCGGAACCACCCACAGCCGGAAGATCGCCTTGGAAGCAGGAGTTCTACAAGGAGCTATATTGAGCCCCCTTCACTACTTACCCTTTGTCTCGGATATACCGGAAGAAGAGATCTTCACTCAGCTTGCAACATTTGCCGACGACACTCTCATATTATCCACTCATAGTAATATGTCCACCATGATTCAAAACATGCAAAGAATGGCGAACTTCTTGGTTGACTGGTTTACTAAATGGCGACTGGTCCTAAATTCAACCAAAGTCTTTTCCCTACGGCGGTTTTCGAACCAAGAACTACCAGAAATCCGATTGGATGGACTCCCAGTTCCTTGGAGCCCAAAGGACCAGGGAGTGAGGTATCTAGGACTACACTTTGACACTCGACTTACTTGGAAATTACACATTAACATAAAATTACGACAGGCACTCTCCAGACTCTCAAAACTATACCCTCTGATGAACTGAAAAACATCACTTCGACCCTTACTAGTAACACTACTTTACAAGACCATGATCCTCCCAATACTGACTTATGCCTGCCCTGTGTTGTATGTCGACGCTTGCTCCATCGAGAACTGGGAGTTGATCCAATCGCATTTCACGTCGAAGAACTGACCCGAAGGTATCAAGACAAACTACCTCTTTCTTCAGCTGCCATGATCTACAACCTTGGAGGACCTACAGCCCGACTCCTCAAGCCGAGGCTGTATCAAGGCGAACTACCTCTTTCTTCAGCTGCCATGATCTACAACCTTGGAGAACCTACATGGTCGACGCCTCAAGCCGAGGCTGTATGAAGACAAACTACCTCTTTCTTCAGCTGCCATGGTCTACAACCTTGGAGAACCTACAGCCCGACTCCTCAAGCCGAGGCTGTATCAAGGCGAACTACCTCTTTCCTCAGCTGCCATGATCTACAACCTTGGAGAACCTACAGCCCGACTCCTCAAGCCGAGGCTGTATCAAGACAAACTACCTCTTTCTTCAGCTGCCATGATCCACAACCTTGGAGAACCTACAGCCCGACTCCTCAAGCCGAGGCTGTATCAAGACAAACTACCTCTTTCTTCAGCTGCCATGATCTACAACCTTGGAGGACCTACAGCCCGACGCCTCAAGCCGAGGCTGTATCAAGACAAACTACCTCTTTCTTCAGCTGCCATGATCTACAACCTTGGAGGACCTACAGCCCGACGCCTCAAGCCGAGGCTGTATCAAGACAAACTACCTCTTTCTTCAGCTGCCATGATCTACAACCTTGGAGGACCTACAGCCCGACGCCTCAAGCCGAGGCTGTATGAAGACAAACTACCTCTTTCTTCAGCTGCCATGGTCTACAACCTTGGAGAACCTACAGCCCGACGCCTCAAGCCGAGGCTGTATCAAGACATTTTATTTTAATGTAAAGAGCAATTTATAATTTTTATTTTTTTATTTTATTTTTTTGTTTGTTTGTTTGTGTTTTTTTCTTTCAAATTGTGGAAAAAACAATTGTTTTGGTCAAAAATAAAAATATTTTTCTTCTTCTTCTTCCAATAAATTCTAACACTAACCATAACAGTATCTAAATTACAACCAATGAAATAATAGTAAGATTTATGTTGATATAATAAAGATACATTAATAAAATAAATGGATTGGTAAAAGTACTTACTGGGCTGATTCATCATCATCCTATTTTGAAGTGTTTGAACTCTGTTCTAGGGGTACAGTCTGCATCCTGCTTTAGGCTTCTAATACCTGCTGTCTTATAGAGGATTCCTTTACTGAAAAGGAACTTTAATGTAGAATGCCATTAAATCAGAGTGACATAGTGAAAATATGTGGAATCCTATTTCAAAATGCTGGCACTGAGTCACAGTTTTCAGGCTGCCGGCAGCCTGTTTTTTTTTCTCCGTGTAGTAATTTAAGGTAATTTAGTCTGAGTTCGGAGGAAATCTCTCTCTTTCTCTCTCTCTCTCTCTCTCTCTCTCTCTCTCTCTCTCTCTCTCTCTCTATATATATATATATATATATATATATATATATATATATATATATATTTATTTATTCTGAGGAATAAAAACGTACTTTAAGAGGCATCTGCTAGATGTTTAGAAATTAACAAGGCTCAGGATTAGGCAAAGAGTTTCGGTTGGATAATATTTCACTTTTAATAGCTTGAAAGATCCCATTGATGGTGTAGAATGGTGGATGCTAATTAATGGAAACAGGAATGGAGGAATGGAAAACCATTTATAATCCATGACTTGGTCAGTGGAAAATCATCTACTACTTTGATTAATAGTACAATACAGGCATTGAATCCAGCTTTGAATTGGTTAGAGTCGCTTTGAATATCTATAGGAACGGATTTGAAATAAATTTCCTCCGATGAATAAACTTCATTTAGATTAAGAGCTAAAGCAAAAGCTTTTTGACATATATAGTTGGCGTGTTTCTTAAATTCTGTAAATCACAGAAATTCCCTCCTTTTTCCTAAATAATCGGAAGTGCATTTTCTGGTGTAACCTAATATAAACAACGTCAGTTGTCAGATACTCCCTGCATGAGAAGGTCGCGAGTTGTGCATGGGGTATTTTTTACCCCGCGTTGCAGTTAACGGATAACTTTTTCACTCATCTGATAAATCTTCAGTCGCCGATCACATTTATGTTACGGCTTTCCAAATAAAAAAATTAAAAAAAACCCTGAAAACTGCCCAGAAAAGATTTTCTCTTTGATTTGGGCTACCGAATGGTGAATGCTCATGTGGCAGTTAGTGCCTAACTAGAGAACACACCAAAACCACTGAAGAAACTGATGCTTGTTGTTTGGGAGATGAATCAACTCCTGATGGACCTTCAACATCTTTCGTTATCTTGGATAAACCCGTGAGATGTTCATTTTGTGACATAAAGGATGACAGAAAGTCAGAAACGCTATGTTCTGTGTGTAGAAGGGCCATGCACACCCATCAAAATGTGTTGAATGTTAACAAGTCTCACTTACATATCTCATCTTTAATCTCCCGGCTTGTTCGGAGCGGGATAATAGGAGGGAATCAGTAATCCTCTCAAGATTACGGATAGGCCACACTAGACTGACACACGGCTATCTCATGGAGAGGGGGGAACCTCCGGAGTGCGAGGTTTGTGGCGTGCCCCTCACTGTAAAGCATATCCTGACGGAATGTAGGGCATATGAAGATGAGCGAGTTCGACTGAGTCTCCCGATACATCTTAGAGAGCTGCTAGGAAATAATTCAGTTCATCTTTCTAATATTTTTTCTTTCCTGGCTAAAACCAATTTAAAAAACAAAATTTAGCGCTGATTCTTCATTGTAAATTAAAATCTTTTCCAATTATCACCTATTATAAGCAATAAGGCCTCTAGAATATATTTCGACAAAAATTTCATCTAAACTTATTTAACAGCAAAC
This sequence comes from Gonocerus acuteangulatus, assembly GCA_946811695.1. Taxonomy (NCBI): domain Eukaryota; kingdom Metazoa; phylum Arthropoda; class Insecta; order Hemiptera; family Coreidae; genus Gonocerus; species Gonocerus acuteangulatus. The sequence continues at coordinate 13,059,764 of OX328131.1, forward strand.
GTAAAACATATTAGTCCCTTTTAAAAAAATGTATAACCATTATTAATTGATATAATTTAAATTATTAAGACGTTTACTAACTAAAATTTTGTTACAATTACTTTTTTTACCGTTGGTGGCGTTCGGAACGGAGGTGGGGCGCGTGTGTCGGCGGGAGCGATGGGCTTCGTTAGGGTTGAGGACGAGCCCTCCCCCCCCATGCGGTCTGTGAAGGTTTGGTTGCCCTGGCACCAGCAAGCACACCTTCTATCATAGACCTGGCAGCCAGTCACCAGATGCGGGCCACTAAGGTAGAACTGGCACGGGGGACTCTACTCGACCTTGGCTGGGTCCGCCTCCCGCTGGCCTCGGGCTCTGTCTCTGCTTTCGATGCTACCAACGGACCGGCCAAGAGGCATAAATGACCCAATAGTGGTTGAATGGCCTTTAAACACCAAGGAAAAAAAAAAAAAAAAAAAAAGTCTCAATTTGACAGAACATTGTATTTTCTTTAAGTTCCTATTTTTCATGGCTTTTGATCATTCTAGTTTATTGTTTGTAAAAAATATTTTCAGTTTAGTAATATTTTTTCAGGATAATTACTTGGTGTATGAACAATATTGAGTTTTAGGATTTCTGATCTATTTTGTGAAGTTTAATTAATATTTTTCAGATTTTTTCCGGTTTGATTTTTCCGGTTTTGATGTTCCTGTTCTATACGTTGTTATTGCATTAAAAAGCAAAAGAAAAAATTGAAATTGATTTATTTTAAAAATGTTCAAAGTACGGGGTAAAATTTATCCCACGGTGTCATCACCGTAGTTGTCAAAGGCAGTGTCAATCCAGGGTCGAAGAAATTGATCTAACATCCAGGGTTGGGCTTAATCATAATCATAATTACGATTACGATTACAATCACAGGATTTCAAGATGTGATTACGATTATAATCACAGGCTTTCAAGATGAGATTGCGATTAAAATCACAGGCTTTCAAGATGTGATTACGATTATAATCTTAATTAGAAGAGTGATTACTATTACTCATGTAATCACAACTTTGGATATAATTATATACGTAAACAAATTATTTTTCTGCAATTACTACTGTAATCACAGCTTTTAGCACTTTCCTCCGAAGGAAAGTAGCTATTGAGGTTGGACTCATGGCGGAATTTTTGCAAAATTTCTTCAAATCTTCGTCGATCCTACCTAGTAGACACCGAAAATGACCCCCGTTAAAATTTATATATATATATATATATATATATATATATATATATATATGCATATATATATATATTATATATATATATATATATATATATATATATATATATATATATATATATATATATATATATATATATGTGTGTGTGTGTGTGTGTGTCTGTTAACACGATAGCGGCCAGAGTTTTTGTTTTTTCGTCACGAAACTTGGTATATAGCATTCAATTAGCAAACGATTGAACGAGTTCGTTAACCACCAAAGTCGGTCCACCGGAAGGGGGGGTTTACCCCGAACCCAAAACACTAATTTGACTATGTCAGCCGTAATATTTGTTATATTTCAACGAAACTTGGCATTCGTTGTGGTAATATAGAGAGAAAAGTGAGATATAAAGATGAACTAAATCGGTTTATTAGGAGGGGGGGGGGGTTTACTCAGGACCCACAATACCAATTCGCCACTACCAGCCGTGATTTTTGGTATATTTCGACGAAACTCGGTATTCGTAGTGGTAATCCACAGGTAAATATGTGTTGTAAAAATAAACTAAATCGGTTCATTAGGAGGGGGGGGGGTTTACTCCGGACCCAAATTCTTAATATACTCATACCGGTCGTAATTTCTGCTGTATTGTAACGAAGCGCGGTATACGTCGTGGGTAACACATGAGAAAGAACTGTTGTAAAAAAGAGCTGAATCGGTCAATCGGAAAGCGGGGGTTTAATTTGTAATATATTTCAATAGAAAAGCCCGCCAGAAGTAGGTTCACCAAGCCGCCGCAAGGAGCGCTTTGTATCTAGAGGGACTGTATCCTGTTCCTGCGTTAGATCAAAATTCGATAATATGAGGTTTTTTGTATTTATTACGTAGTGTAGTAGGTACCATGCGTAAACATAACTCTGGAAGCAAATTAATAATTGATCAGTTTCTCATTACAAATTTAAAAGAGAACTATTCATGTTTTTATTTTATTTATGTAGGATATTTTAACCAAATTGTTCTGGAAAGCAGTCTACACTACCCAAATTCTGAGGAAAGTGCTTAGTTATGCAGCTCCTGCGTGACGGACTTTTTCTGTAATTACGACTGAATTGGAAAACTAAAACTCACTAAAATATTATAATTTTCGAGAAATTGTTTCTTTTCTTTTTTATTCAACTTTTATGTAAGAGTTACTTTAATCATTAAATATTAGTTTCATGATGAATAATTTTTATTTATTTCTGATAATATCAAGAAAATAAACATAATATTATTTTCTTTATTTGTTTGATGATGTTTTCACTCTAGAATTCCAACTAAATTATGAAATTCAAAGATAATCGCAAATTTGAGTATATTGTTGAAAAGCTGATTAAATTCTACAAATTTTGTAAGATTCGGCAGGCTACAGGATTTATTTTAGAAGAGTAGTGATTTTCGAAAAGTTCTCACTAATTAGAAGTTTTTATTAATTTCTGCTTTTGGGATTGATATTACGATCTGAATGAGATAATTGTAAATATTAAATATGCATTATTCTTAATGCCAAGGGGCCGAAAATTTTCTTCAAAATTTCATAAGAGTAGGTGTGCACATTTTTCAGAAAATGTTAACTATATCCATACAAAGCTTTTCGAATGATACCAGGGGCAAGAATTATCTGGAAATACAACATAATGACGCAGTTCCTAAGAGTCAGACTTTTTTGGAACCTAATTGGTAAGGTAGATGTGGACTTTTTTTTTTTTTTTTTTTTTTTTGTAAAAAAATTGATCTTTATTGGTAATTTACAATCTGTACAGTTATGTACAATAAGTAAATATGGTCAAAATATACATAAAACCAGAGATGGGCATAATTTTATTTATAAATAAAAATACGAATTTATTCGTACTTTATACATTTGTGAATACGGAATATAAATAAATTCGTACTTCATATATTTGTGAATACGAATATAAATAAATTCGTATTCATAAGTGTGAATACGAATTTATTTTTATTCACATATATTAAATATGAAAATACAAATAAAATTTTATTCGCAAATTTTTCTGCGAATAAAAATAAATTCACAGAACAAATTGTAAATAATCACAAAAAATGTGAATATTTACAAAAAATCAAGTGTTTACAAAAAAAATCACATTAAAATATACGAATAAAAATTTATTCACATTATAATTTGTGAATAAAAATTTATTCACAATAAAATTCGCAAATAAATTATGAATTTCCTCGTATTAAGATGATATTACAAAAGTTATTGAAGGTGATTTTTTTTTTTTTTTTTTTTTTTTTTTTTTGATGGAGGTACAGATGACAAACTGTGTCCCTGCAGCATGGCTGGTGGTCCCGCGGCGGACTCGGGGTAAACAAAAAATCTAGGCGCTAATAACCTAGACGTTAAATGCCTTAAAAAAAAAAAAAAAAAAAATCACCTTCAGTAACTTTCGTAATATCATCTTAATACGAATAAAATCATGATTTGTTTGCGAATTTTATTGTGAATAAATTTTTATTCACAAATTATAATGTGAATAAATTTTTATTCGTATATTTTAATGTGATTTTTTTTCTAATCGCTTGATTTTTTGTAAATATTCACATTTTTTGTGATTATTTACAATTTTTTCTGTGAATTTATTTTTATTCGCAGAAAAATTTGCGAATAAAATTTTATTTGTATTTTTATATTTAATATATGTGAATAAAAATAAATTCGTATTCACACTTATGAATACGAATTTATTTATATTCGTATTCACAAATATATGAAGTACGAATTTATTTATATTCGTATTCACAAATGTATAAAGTACGAATAAATTCGTATTTTTATTTATAAATAAAATTATGCCCATCTCTGCATAAAACACAGTGAATGAAATGAGAGGAGAAGGCAGACATTACTGCCACTCCCAAGGAAAGTTATGGTATTTCTTATTTTAATTAAAAATTGGTCTCTTTTTTAAACTATATACATTATTTACATTATTTTATAAGACAGGCTAATTAACCAGTAGTAAATTGTCTCGTGGCCAATGGCGGCGAAGGCGTCGAGGAGGATTATCTGGGATGACATTGGAAGAGAGGGATCTGCCAAGAGGATTCCACCCCAATCCTCTGGAGTTTTAAGAAAAAGGTCAGGAATCGGGATTTGGCTAAATCATAGACAAAGGGTATTTCAGTGTCTCGATGGATGGTAAGGTTTGAAACGTAGAAAGGAGCGTTGAGGATTTTACGAAGGACTTTGTGGATGTGGATTTAAGGTAAGTTTTCAATGTTTGCAATCTCAACGCCTACACTTTCCTGGATAATTTGCTAATACAGAAATAACATTCATGAAATTATTTCTGAGCCTATGAAAAGCATAATTTGAATAATATAAATATTCTGAATATATAAATCCCAAGATTCATTTTCCTATTTCTGCTCTAGGTCTGAAAGAGAGCGATAAAGTGGAGAGTGGGACATTGTGTGGAAAAACCCCACCACTAGACGGAACAATATTTTCTTTCCATTCTAGACGAACACATTCCATTTTCCGATCAACAAGCCACCTATGTATAAACACTATTAGATAGAAATATTTTTACTAAATTTTTCCTCCTCGGGGGAAAAATATAAAATCAAAATTCTTTTCAATATTTATTTATTTATTCCATATGAGCTCCGTAGCAGTGG